>OX371226.1:6529742-6638883 GCA_947310385.1 Nephrotoma appendiculata
AAAGAGTACCTTAATTAACTTTATTATTTCGACGTATCCATTGTATAATTGTTGTTTGCTGTTCGTTGTGGATATCATCAGCTGCTAACCGTAGTATGGCCTTTACGATCGAAAATAGCATAGTCAAGAACGTTCTTAAAATTTTATCCGGCGCGTTGACTAATGTTGATTACCAAAATATTACCGTTCATCATATTGAACGATCGATCGTATTATCGAAATTCCACATGGCGATTTCAATGAGGTCAATGAACGTAATTCTTGCGATATTGTTCGGGTATCTTTTACCAATGCCGTGTATTACACTATTTATGTGGAATTATTGTACGTTGGTTATAATTATTTAGTTAATTACGTTAAATTAAAATCCCGAAGTTTTTTTTTTATTTTTTTCTTATTATTAGTAGATCATTAGGTTATCTTCGTAGTTTATCGGATTATTATTTATTTATTATTAGTATAACCAATGTGTTTTTATAATTTCATTAGGAAAACCAATAAATCCTTCGTTTGTACCAACCGCCGTCACTGTTTTTTTTTCTCAATCGCGATTTTTTTTGAAATATTATGCACACTGTGATACTAGTCTTTATGGATGTTTAGTTTTAGGATTGTATGAAATTTGTGTATTATTTATATTTTGTCACTAATTTATTTATTTATTTAAATTTATTAATATATTTTTTTTTTATTTATCCTCGTATTATGAGCACATATATACTAAAATTATAACCGTCTTTACGTATACCTTTTTATTCGTGCCCGTTAAGTATATGTATAGCACATGGTTTCACGAATCACGGAATTACATACGTTTGCACTTGATAGTTTTAAATTGCGTGCCTTAATAATTAATTGCACTGGAACTCATTCACACATAGTTGGTGGTACATAAGCAAAACCTTAATCTAGGGCACTATACTTAATGATCTAAAGAGCTTAACTTATTAACTGTGTCTATAAGTTATAACATTAATTCACTGTATACAATTCTCATGTGTTCAATTATTTGGTGAACTTAAGCACCAGCAACTATAAAAACGTTTCTATATATTATATATATGTCTATACTTTATTAGAATATTCAGTTTTTACTAACTATCAAAATTATTCACATCACATTTGTGACTTATGAAAACAGATCACCAAAATTGAACTATTAAATTAAATCAAAAAAATGAACTTTAGGTATCGAGTTAAAATATATCTTCCGTACTGTTTGCAAATCACACAATAAGTGACTCCCTTCGCATTTCCTCAATTTATTTATTTATTTTTTTTTTTTTTTCATCATCATCATCATCATCAGTTTTAAATCACTCAGCGCTGGGAACGATGACTGTCGCGGGCGTCGTTACAATATGTGTCTGATATCTGTCGATATGTCTGATGTCTGTCGTAAATTGGGCAATGAAATCTAATTGTCTTCGTTGTCTAGGAGATGCTTTGTCTAAATTCTGTTGTAAAGCAAACGTTAAAGGTTTATGATCCGTTAAAATTGTAAAATTTCGGCCTTCTACGAAAATTCTAAAATGTTTAATACCAAGATACGTAGCTAATAGCTCTCTGTCATACGTAATGTATCTTGTTTGAGCTTCAGTAAAAAAAACTAAGCGGTTGCCAAACATTCTTTACATATTGTTGTAAAACTGCCCCTGCTGCAAAATCTGAAGCATCGACCATAATCGAAAGGGGTGCGGCAATGACTGGATGTGCTAAAATGGACGCGTCACTCAATTTTGCTTTACACAACTCGAAAGCTTTAGCTGTGTTGCTTTCAAAAGATTACAACAACAATTGCATTGTATTCAAGCCGATTGTTTTAGAATGTTAAGAAAACGATTTTTAGGATTAGGGGAAATATAATCATTTTATGGTTATGGTGTTTACCGCAAGGCGTTATTTTTTCTATTTTTCTAGAAAAATTTATATTGAATAATAATTTAGCATTTGTTATTTGATAGCAAAATACCGAATTTATTTTATTCTATTTCTTAAAATAACAAAAAAATAAAATAAATATTAAGAAAATCAACCAATATAGAAAAATTAAAACGCATTAAAAAATTAAATTCAAAAGTTGTTGCTTTCACATTTCTTAGCTAAGCTAAGCGAATTTGCGAAAGCAACACTACTTTTAATTGACTCCTCGGTCCACTGCACTATCTTTTTACTGTTTTTTTTATAACCTTTTAAAAAATCATTTAATATCATTTGCTCTTTAGCAGCATTTGGTACAAATCTTCTGTAGAAATTTAGCATACCTAAAAATCTTTTCAATTGCTGTACATTCGTAGGAAGAACGAATTCATTAATAATTTTAACTCGTTCCGGATTTGGTAAAATTCCTTTAGATGTGATTAAATGTCCTAAAAATTGTACTTCTGGTTGTGCAATCACACATTTATCTTGATTAATCACCAGACCGTACATTCTTAAACGACTAAAAATTTCTTCCAAGTGTCTCAAATGATCTTCTCTTGATTTCGATGCGATAAGTATATCATCAAGATATACAAACGAAAACGTCAAACCATATAAGACTCGATGCATGAGACGTTGAATGGTTTGAACAAACTCAAATAAACCAAATGGAGTGGTAATTGCCGTTTTTGGAATATCATTAGGTTCAACCGGAATCTGATGATATGCTCTTAGCAAATCTATTGTGAAAAATATCTTACATCCCTTCAATTGAAATGAAAAGTCCTGCAAATGCGGAATAGGGTATGAATCTGGAATAGTAACATTGTTCAATGCTCTATAATCTCCGCACGGACGCAAAACACCATCCTTTTTGGGCACCATATGCAGCGGACTAGCCCAAGGACTATTACTTTTTCTGCAAATGCCTTGCCTCACCATTTCATCGAAATGTTCCTTGGTTATTGTTAACCTATCCGGAGCCAATCGTCTTGCCCTCCATGAGATAGGTGGTCCCTTTGTTTCTATAAAATGAGTCACGTTGGGTTTTAATGGACACAAGGTACCTGTATTACGTGTAATATCCGAAAAGTTTACTAGCAATTTTTGAAAATCCTGAGCATCGTCTTGTCTACTAAGGAAAGCGTGGGAATGTTTGCCTGCGTAATTTGACCTATGGCTGTTATTGTAGTTAATGGGTCAATAATTTTTCCTTTTTTAATGTCGACTAGCAAACCCGTTGCATTTATAAAGTCGGCTCCTAAAATGGGCATGGTAACATCTGCAATTATGAATGTCCATGTGTACTCCCTACGAAGACCTTTGTTTAAAATTATTTGCTGATTCCCATAAGCTGGTATCGCGGTACCGTTTGCCGCATATAATTTAAAGGACATATTAACTATATTTTTATTACCAAATCTTTTTGGTAAAACAGATACATCTGTTCCCGTATCTACCGAAAATTTACATTTAGATTTTTTTCAAAAATTAGTAGACGGTTGGATGTACTAACCTCATCAAGACACACCGTTGAATGCTGATGAGTTTCTAGTTTTTTTGATTGCAATTCATGTTCGCTAAAAACATATCATGCATCTTGCATCCCGATACGCACTTTTGTGCTTTATCGCCAAACTTAAAATGATAAAAGCACTTATCTCGTTGATTCGAATTATCTCTAGATTTCGGTCGATTTCGAGATGAAGATCGATTTAACTTACGTGGATTATGGCTATTGAAACTTTTTTGTTTTAAAATTCCTGCCACTTCTGATAAAATTTCAGTTTTAAATGACTGCATAATACTATGTATATCTAAAGTTCCAGACTTTTCTGTAACAGAATTCGATAAAACTGGTTTCATGGTAGTTTCTGCTATATGATTATTTAAACTACAAAATATCACCACCAAATCATCAGGTCTCTTGGCTAAGGTATTGATATCGATGTCTTGTTCAAATGGAGTTAACACCAATTGAATTTGCGAGGGTAATCTTTGCATCCACAATTGTCTAATGGATGTTGCAGAAAACCCGGAAGCATTTACTTGAAACTCTTCTAACAACTTGTTACAGGCTGGCTACTGCCAACCTGCAGATATTCACTAAGCGCATGCAGAGGCCTCCACGGTGATCTTTTGCCGGCTACGTTCTCAGGGAGAAGTGCGAAGGGTCGTGGGGTTTGAGGCATGCATGGCTCCTGGCTTACACCGTGATCATACAGAAAGTTAAATAAAATAAAACGCAAATAATAAATAATAATAACCCGAATGTTCCGCCGAAATTCGTCGGCCGGAACCTGAGGAACGAACAACTTAACAATTATAAAAGGGAGAGAGGTGCCTTGGTGCGCGCATCCATTCGAACTCAAACAAGGTCGAGCCCTGGTTACGAAATTGGATGCGGGCACCAAGGGACCGCAATCAACACTGCACCGACACAGAGGGAGTCTCCGCTCCCATCATACTCAACCGAAAAATTTAGTAATTCATTTTATTCGCCAAAAAAAAAAAAAAACAAACAACGAAAGGAAACAACTTCCCCCTCCACCCGCACCAAGATAAGCGAGAACGAGAGAGAGAGAGAGAGAGCAATACGCACCGAGCGCGCACCCGCTGTGCGGCGCTCGATTACAAAATTTTTAAATTTAATATAATATATATAAAAAAAATATAAAAAAAATAAAAAAATCAAAAAAAATAAAAATAAAAATAAAAAAATGGTACCTTAAATTATAAAAAAATACTGGTGCGGCCTTGCGCGACCGTTATTGTTGCGGGGCCTCTCCCCGATAAAAAATTGGGTTGCGGCCTTGGTGCCGTTGCGTTGCGGCAGACCACCGATAAAAAATACAATAGCCGGTTGGCTACCGTAATGTTGCGGGGCCTCTCCCCGATACCAAAATAAACAGAGTGGCCTCAACTGGCCACCCGAAACTCGTTGCGGGGCCTCTCCCCGATATCAAATAAAATATCCCGGCTGGCCTCAACTGGCCTCCGTAAACGTTGGATTAACGAGATGGCCTCAACTGACCACCCGTAAATAATTTTTACCGTTGTATTTGTTGTGGCACTTAGTTGGCGTACTTCCGCCTTAAACCGAAAATATGAATAGCCGGTTGGCTACCCGTTACGTTGGGCGTGGTACCGCCGAAAATCTTTGGCCTCGACTGGCCGCCAAAAATACAATACTGGGCGTTGGCTCGCCGAAACACCGTAAAATGTGGTACTTTGGTACTTTTGTACCAACCAATAAACCGAAATGACACACACGCGACTTTTTATCACTTTTTTGAAGAAAAATATACTTCTACATACAATATTTTTTATTTATGTTTTTTTCCTTCATGAACTTTTTAGATTTTGTATTTTTATATATTAACACAACACACCATAAGTAAAACACTAGTTTTTAATTCAACAAACTTTTAATTTTTATATTTTATGACTTTTTATGTTATGGATACAATATTTTTGTGATTATCAAAAAAAAAATTAAAAAAAACTTCTATATTTTTGCTTATTTTTGAGTGCTTGGATACGTACAGTCATCCATTTATGTATCTCTTTACCAAAAACAAAACTCGAATGACAAAATCAAAACTCGAATGACAAACAAAAAAATATTCGAGCGTCGCACAGCTCGTAAAACGTTTTAGAAGAAAATGCATCTCTCTTCTCTGTCTCTCCTTTGTACCAAATTTTCGTTGGTACAAAAGAGAGACATACAAGAAAAAAACATTTTTTTTAAAACGTTTTACTTTGCACACACTCAATGCGCATTGTTCTCTCTTTCTCTACCATTTTCGTTCCGTTGCCAACATAACAGAAGAAAACACACAAGAATCCATCCACCAAGACACCACGTTCACACAGCGAAAAACTCGGACGCAAGAAACCGTTGAGAATAGAAACAAATTTACAAAAAAAAATGTCTTGTTAAGACAACACAGTCGTAACAAACGTGGGAACGTCCCACACCCTGAGATGTCTCATAAGCCGGGCCTAAAACAAACAACACGAAAATGAAGATAGAGAGAAACGATTAAACACGGATGTCTTTGACATGATAAGTGCCTAGGGATTTGCCATTCAAATCTTCGACGGTATACGCCACCTGACCTACTTTACCAGAAATTACCGCGGGTTGGAATTTGCTAGCCAGTTTAGCGGAAAATTTATTTGACGCATCACTCAAGGCAAAAGAACGTATGAAAACGGGTTGTCCGACTCGAAAAGTGCGCTTAGCACTACGTAAAGTGCTGAGCCCCCTTCTCGTGTGCTACGCGTAAATAATGAGTTATACGATCCTTTAGGAGGTTTACTCGATCTGGCTTAGCCCATACCTGGACTTCGCTGGGATCATGTTCATCGAGTAACCGTCGCAATGAGTAATCCGCACCGTGCATCGACATATGTTGACCAAACACGACATAATGAGGGGAGTAATGTATCGAATCGTGTATGGCATTACGTAAAGCTGCCGCAATTTCTTGCAAATTTTTGTCCCACAAATTATGGTCGTGATCGCTCAAATATGATCGAATGCTGGCAATTAAAGTTCTATTGACACGCTCGGATGCGTTGCTTTGGGGCGAATACACCGGCGTACGAATATGCGTTACACCGTATTTAGACAACAAATCTTTAAATAAGTTCGAGGTAAATTGCTTCCCATTATCGGAGGTAATAATTTCGGGAACCGAGAACAACAGAAATACATCGTTTTCCAAAAATCGACATAGCAAAGAGGCGGAAGCTTCACGCAAAGCTTTTACAACTACAAATTTTGAGTAATGATCCAAGACGATAACAATGCAAGTATTCCCGAGTTTTGAACGTGGATACGGACCCAAAAAATCGACATATAGTTTTTGGAACGGGCGAGTTGACGTGACCTGAGCTCCCATGGCTGGTTGTGTGGAGTAATTAACAGGTTTGTTCATTTTACATTTAGTGCAGCTAGCAACGTACTGTTTAACTTGTTTTGCCATCTGAGGCCAGTAAAATTGACGCTGAAGGCGTTCGAGAGTTTTGCTGCCGCCTAAATGTGCTGAAGTGGGAGGTACGTGAGCCTGTTCGATTAGTGTTTGAGTTAGTGAATTAGAAATAACAAGTTTACAATTCGAAAGGTCGGTATCCGTATATTTAAAACCGAACGAAGGGGATATCAACAATTTATCATCCTGGATCTTATAGTTGTGCGAACAATCTTTTAATGAACGAATTTTCGCGATCTGATCGACGTAATCTGGATCTTGGAACGCAACCGAATTTTGATCAACGTGCAGTATTGGGACTGAAGAAGGTATTAACGCATTCACGGAAGAGTCGATGTTTTTACTCGACAAGGCTGGATCTCCAAATTGAACACCAGGATCAGGCGTGCTCTTACTTTCGGATTCATCCTCACAAGGAGCGGATTCATCCGGAAAAGCTCGAGACAACGCATCAGGTACAACGTTAACTGAACCTTTTCGGTATCCAATCTGAAAATCCAGCGCTTGGAGTTTAAGACTCCATCTCGCCAAACGTCCGGAGAGGTCTTTTTGACTCATTAACCAGCGCAAACTGGAATGGTCGGTATAAATGACGAATGGATAACCTTCCACGTAGGGACGGAATTTTCGCACGCTGAGGACGGCAGCGTAGCATTCCAGCTCGGTCACCGAGTAGTTTCGCTGCGCCGCATTGAGCTTATGGGAATAAAACTCAATGGGCCGCTCCACCCCCTCGGCGTCCACCTGAAATAAGACACTACCGACCCCAACGGCACTGGCATCACACTGAATAAAAAAGGGTTTTGTATAATCAGGATGCGTTAAAACTGGGGCAGTTGACAAGGCGGTTTTGAGAGCGTTAAAAGAAGAATCAGCAGCTGCAGACCAACATACTTTAGTGTTTTTACCAGTAAGATCGGTGAGAGAAGAAGCTAGGGAGGCGAAATTTGGAATGAAGCGACGGTACCATCCGCACATTCCCAGAAAACGTTTAATCTGTTTCGTCGTTTTCGGAATAGGGTACTCCAGAATAGCTTTACATTTATCTGGGTTTGTACGGAGGCAGCCATCACCCACAATATAACCTAAATAGTCTACTTCTTTCAACACAAACTTACTTTTGGTCAAATTGATTGTTAAACCAGCGTCCTTCAGATATCCAGCAACCTGTTTTAGCAAATCGAAATGTTCAGCCAGAGTGGAGGACGTGACCAGAAGGTCATCGAGGTACACAAAGACCTTATCGTGCAGTTGGTACGGGATCACGCGGTGCATCAAGCGACAAAGCGTCTGTGGTGCGTTGCATAAGCCAAACGGCATCACCTTGAACTGATACAAGGGCCGTCCAGGAACCGTAAACGCTGTTTTATCGCGGGATGCTGGGTCAAGTGGGATCTGCCAAAAGGCATCCTTCAAATCAATCGCCGAAATGAATCGGGTGTGTCCCAAACGACCCAACAATCCGTTGATTATGGGCAGCGGATACGCATCCTTGACGGTTGCCTTGTTCAGTTCTCTAGCATCCAAGCACAGACGAACTTTCCCATTGGCCTTACGCACCAACGTGACCGGTGAACACCAGGAACTTTGTGACTCCTCGATAACCCCCAAAGACAACATCCTATCCAACTCGGCATACATGAGTTTCTGGATAGCTGGGGACACGGAATAAAAACGTTGTTTGACTGGTTTTGCGGAACCGACATCGATCATATGAGTGATGAGGGATGTGCGGCCCAAACCTAAAATATCGCTGCTCGGAAAATATTCGCGAATGAGATCCAATTTACGACGATCATCAGATGTTAAAATATGAAATTTGGGTGTGTTGGTAGTTTCACCTAATTCGTCCGAATTATTTAACGCGGAGATTTTTGGGGAAATTCCAAAACGATTCCAAAAATCGATACCCAAATAAAGCGGTTGTTCCAAGGAAGGGACAACGTGAAAATTCATAAATTTAGTGACTCCGTTAAATTCGACGTTAGCTCGGATATAACCAAAAACTCGTTGGACTTGGCCACTCGCGGTAGTTATAGTGGAAGGAAAGTTATGGAATTCAACAAAAGGATTTGACAGAAGTTTCTCCGATCCACTCCCGAGAACACTGACACTCGCCCCGCTGTCGAGAAGACCCTTAAAAGGAATCTCATTTATTAAGACCTGGGCGTAAGGCCGAGTGTCACTACCCTCGGAGAATAGAACGGAGGAAATCACGTCATTTCTCATTGCGACGCGACGGATCCAATATTTCTTGGAACGCTTTAAACGATCCAACTTTGCCAATGATGGGGCATTATAGAAAAATTTAAGAGCGACGGGAAGGGAAATAGGATTGGATGGAGAAGAAGGATCGGAAAAGGAATCATTACTGGCAGACGAGCTTACTTCTTCGTCGGATTCGAATAGGAGCAGATTTCCGCGTCCGTATTGCTCGCTGCATCCTCCAGAATCGGTTTGAGTGGATTTGTCCGTTGTAACATCAGTCTGGGTTGCGATTGTGGATTTATTCTCTGTAGGCTTCGTCTGAGTGGCAGTTGTGGTGACGACATTTTTACCGTAGTTCGACTGTGATTTCGAAACTGATCTCGAGTTGTCTGCTGGAATCTGTCCTCCAGGACGTCTCGCCGCTGCCGATGGAAACCTGCTCCCCGTGTGAATTGCGGATACTGAGTTATCAGATAGTACATCAGTAAAGGGGTAATTCTCATACGAGTCATACGCTCCAGCATCATCATACGGACTGCCTGATAACTCATTGATCACGCGTCGTGGATGGATTGCAGGGTCCGCCGTAGCTTTGATCCGCCTGAAAGACTCCTCCCAAGCAGAACAGCTTTTAATCAGCTCGTTAATGCTGCTAAACTGACGATCGGTAAGATGGTACTGGAGTTCTGGCTTCATGTTCGCTTGTAAAATTTCGATGAGCTCTACGTCCGAATACGGTGTACGACATTGTAGCGTTAAACTCCACACTTGATCGTAGAAATCCGTGAAACTTTCGTCGGGTTGTTGTTTGCGCGACTCGACCATTCGTCTGATTTCGTAATTGGTTCGGCGGTCCTTAAATCGTTCGCTCATGCCGTCTCGCAACTCTGACCATGACGCATTCGGATTATGTTTGCGGAATGTCCAATACCACTGCAATGCCATATCTTTCAAGATGGTGTGTAACTCAAATAATAATGTTTGATTGGATAAACCACGGGACGAAGCGATGGTGTCTACCTGAAACAGGAACATGTCGATGGAGATGTCCGATGGGGATCCTGTGTAATTTAGGCCACTGTCAGATAATGATGGTTCGTCGATAACGCCTCGCTCCAAATCGTCTTGCTCGAATGATGTTAGGTACATTTTTTTAAGGATGAAAGTATAGTGGGATAAACTCGCTCGATTTAATTCGGCAAGAAACAATGACGTAGTCTTTATTAAGCTTATTAAATATACAAAAATTTGAATTCAAAATAACTCTAACTTAAACGGAAGGTTTCAAGTTAAAGGAAATTACAACTAAAGATATTCCACACCCACTATAACTAGATAATAAAAATATAAGCACGAAATATATTTGATGAATAATAATAAAAGGAATGGTTACCTTACAAATGGGTTGTGGGACCCGTATTCCCACAATTTGTTTAACGACGGATGTAGACGAGACACCCCCGAAAATGGCGCTGTTCGATGAGAACCTATTTTGGGGGGGCTCGTTAAAATCATTTTAATACAACAAAATAACGAAAAATAATAATAATAATACGAAAATCAAACTACCAATACACCCAATAGTACGCCGATAGTGAAATAATACCACGTAAACAGTAAACAATGCAAAATCGCAAAGATAAATCAAGTAATAAGAAAACAAAGGAAGAAATAAGAATAATATGAACCAAAACTACCAACACACCCAGCGGTATGCAGGCAGAATAATAACTTCAAACGATACAAAAAGAAAATAAGAAAAATAAAACCAAAAATGAAGTACTAATAAACCCGAGGGTTCCAATACAACCCAAAAACTAAATCAAAATAAAAATAATCAATAATATCAAAAAAATCAATAAATCAAACATAATTTAAAGAACCTTTAAAATCAAAAGACGAAACGGATGGTATGATGGAAGTGGAAATCCCACTCCATGTCAGCTAAATAATAAAAAAAAATAAAAAAAAATAATAATAATAAAAATTGCTGTTCCTCAAATTTCGGTCGAGAAATTTCGGGGCAAGGGAAAATGAAGCTTACAAACTAAACCCCGGACAAATGACATCCGAGCTCCACCACAATCAGACACAACATAGTGGAAATGGGAAAGAGCTCGGAAGTCGGATGTCCGAAGAATAGGGGATGACACCCCCCATCTACGCGCAATCAAACAGCCCGTGCTGGTTGCGATCGTAGATAAGGAATGTCAACCGGGAGACTGGCTTTGGTGTGCGCGTCCATGCGAATTCAAACAGTGTGAACACTGGTTTCGGCGCTGGACACGCACGCCAAAGGGAATGAAGCTACAAATCATAAAAAATCAAAAAAATTAAAATTCGCGAAATTGTTTGGGCGCCACTGTTACAGGCTGGCTACTGCCAACCTGCAGATATTCACTAAGCGCATGCAGAGGCCTCCACGGTGATCTTTTGCCGGCTACGTTCTCAGGGAGAAGTGCGAAGGGTCGTGGGGTTTGAGGCATGCATGGCTCCTGGCTTACACCGTGATCATACAGAAAGTTAAATAAAATAAAACGCAAATAATAAATAATAATAACCCGAATGTTCCGCCGAAATTCGTCGGCCGGAACCTGAGGAACGAACAACTTAACAATTATAAAAGGGAGAGAGGTGCCTTGGTGCGCGCATCTATTCGAACTCAAACAAGGTCGAGCCCTGGTTACGAAATTGGATGCGGGCACCAAGGGACCGCAATCAACACTGCACCGACACAGAGGGAGTCTCCGCTCCCATCATACTCAACCGAAAAATTTAGTAATTCATTTTATTCGCCAAAAAAAAAAAAAAAACAAACAACGAAAGGAAACAACTTCCCCCTCCACCCGCACCAAGATAAGCGAGAACGAGAGAGAGAGAGAGAGCAATACGCACCGAGCGCGCACCCGCTGTGCGGCGCTCGATTACAAAATTTTTAAATTTAATATAATATATATAAAAAAAATATAAAAAAAATAAAAAAATCAAAAAAAATAAAAATAAAAATAAAAAAATGGTACCTTAAATTATAAAAAAATACTGGTGCGGCCTTGCGCGACCGTTATTGTTGTGGGGCCTCTCCCCGATAAAAAATTGGGTTGCGGCCTTGGTGCCGTTGCGTTGCGGCAGACCACCGATAAAAAATACAATAGCCGGTTGGCTACCGTAATGTTGCGGGGCCTCTCCCCGATACCAAAATAAACAGAGTGGCCTCAACTGGCCACCCGAAACTCGTTGCGGGGCCTCTCTCCGATATCAAATAAAATATCCCGGCTGGCCTCAACTGGCCTCCGTAAACGTTGGATTAACGAGATGGCCTCAACTGACCACCCGTAAATAATTTTTACCGTTGTATTTGTTGTGGCACGTAGTTGGCGTACTTCCGCCTTAAACCGAAAATATGAATAGCCGGTTGGCTACCCGTTACGTTGGGCGTGGTACCGCCGAAAATCTTTGGCCTCGACTGGCCGCCAAAAATACAATACTGGGCGTTGGCTCGCCGAAACACCGTAAAATGTGGTACTTTGGTACTTTTGTACCAACCAATAAACCGAAATGACACACACGCGACTTTTTATCACTTTTTTGAAGAAAAATATACTTCTACATACAATATTTTTTATTTATGTTTTTTTCCTTCATGAACTTTTTAGATTTTGTATTTTTATATATTAACACAACACACCATAAGTAAAACACTAGTTTTTAATTCAACAAACTTTTAATTTTTATATTTTATGACTTTTTATGTTATGGATACAATATTTTTGTGATTATCAAAAAAAAAAATTAAAAAAAACTTCTATATTTTTGCTTATTTTTGAGTGCTTGGATACGTACAGTCATCCATTTATGTATCTCTTTACCAAAAACAAAACTCGAATGACAAAATCAAAACTCGAATGACAAACAAAAAAATATTCGAGCGTCGCACAGCTCGTAAAACGTTTTAGAAGAAAATGCATCTCTCTTCTCTGTCTCTCCTTTGTACCAAATTTTCGTTGGTACAAAAGAGAGACATACAAGAAAAAAACATTTTTTTTAAAACGTTTTACTTTGCACACACTCGATGCGCATTGTTCTCTCTTTCTCTACCATTTTCGTTCCGTTGCCAACATAACAGAAGAAAACACACAAGAATCCATCCACCAAGACACCACGTTCACACAGCGAAAAACTCGGACGCAAGAAACCGTTGAGAATAGAAACAAATTTACAAAAAAAAATGTCTTGTTAAGACAACACAGTCGTAACAAACTAGGAAGGCTTCTTACCTCCCAATGATAAACCATGAATAATTTTGTTGAGTTTTGATTTTTCGGATTCACCCAACACTCGTATTACTTCCTGTTTGAAGACCGAATATGGTTTAAGACCCTTGTCTTTAGTTATCAGGTGTGCAAACTGATTATGCAATCTCGCAACTAACGCGCTGACTGCATGCGCATATTTAACCTTTTCCGTCTTAATACCAGCGACCATAAATTGCTGCTCTAAAATAGCAAACCAAGTCTCTGGATTTTGTGTATATAACGGTTGTGGTGCCTTAAAAGATACATGAGCTACATGAGTCATGTTAGTTTCATTTTCTAACTGACTGCGATTTTCAGGAATCGCTTGATTTTGTTGTTCTCCACTCATTCCATAAAATGGAGGTCCAGAACTCGACGCCAAATCTCTAACACGAGCTTCCACTAAAAGTTGAAGCTGTGCATTACTGATATTGATATTTTGGTTTTCTGTTTCTGACAAACTTCCATCAATTGAATGAGCTGGAGAACTTTCTTCCACTTCCGGAAGATGTACTGGTGCTGCTTCGATTATTCTGCACTTTCGCGCCAAATAACACAATAATAAAAATACACCCGAAAGTATAAAAATACAGCACGAAACTGTAAACATTTTTTTTTAAACAATAGTATAAAGTAACAAAACGCCGTATCAAAATGTTTATCAAATTAATTCACAAGAAAAATCATAAAACCATAAAATATACTTAACATTCAAAAGTTATTGAATAATAAATATATTGTATTTTTATGCTTTAATTAAAAAAAAATATGGAGATATATACCATGCAACAAAGGGAAAAAACGATAAGGTAAGACAAATTTTGAGCAAAAAAAACGAATAATAAACACAAAAATATATATTTTTAAAAAAAAATAACAAATATCTTTATTAAAACGGCAAAAGAAATTAAAAACTTGCTTAGGTACTTACAATTTTTTAAATTTAGGTTGAAATATCCCTCCCTTGATGTCCAATCTGGTATATGTTGCACTCCTTCCAGATCACGTCGGGGTCACCACTTTAGTTTTAATGATTTCCTCGTTCATAAATCAGGTACACAGTCGGTTGGTCTCCAGATGATGTTCCTTGCTAAGCGGAATTATACTTCACAGTGTATCAGTTGTAGCGTTACAATATATTACATCCTGGATCAACAATTTAATTTACTAGATGCTTGTTGTATTTTTAATAGAATAAATAGCGCACAATACTTTATATTTATTTTTTATTTATTTATTTCACTAATTAGATTATATAAACATACACATTTATTTTTAAATATAAATTAATATTTATTGAATTATTAAACGACAATTAATACACCAACGGTTTTTACTTTTATAATACTTTAAACAAATTAACGGAATTATATAAACTAATGTATTTATTAGTACGGATTAATACCGCTTTTCACATTGAATTACTGAATTTATACTATTGAAAAAATAAAAAGAATTTCCCTTTATATAACGAAAAACAATGTTATACCGGGTTTCTTATTTACATATTGAAACAATAATTATTTAAAGGTTGGTACCTGACTGTGTGTTCACGGACCGAGATAAAAAAAGCTGGCTTTTTTCTACCAACTTTTGCTCAAAAAATTTGTCTACGGTTGTCATTCAAGTCATATCGCACATCCTCTAAAAAAATGTCGTATAACACAAAAAACAGTTTTGAGATAAATGCATTTTAAATTGCTAACGCTACTGTGATGCTGAGATTATTTATTTTATAAAGCTAATAATGAATAATCTCAGCATCACAGTAGCATTAGCAATTTAAAATGCATTTATCTCAAAACTGTTTTTTGTGTTGACAGTTTTTTAGATGATGTGCGATATGTTTTCTGTTGTTTTGTATTTTTTTGTTTATAATCTCTACTTTGTTGGGGCTTTATTTCAATTTACGTGTGGCTGGGGATTACAAATACACAATATTCGGTTTTATACACACATCACAATTCATAAATTATCAAATAATTTATATCCCATTGCAGCAAAATAAAATTTTTGGTTGTCGTCCTAATTGTTTCTCTTAAATGCATCGCGCATATTTATACCATTTATTTTATATAATAACTTTAAATTAAGTTATTTAAGGCGATAAACTAAGAAATTCATTCGAAAAATGTCAAAAATAAACAACAACAACAAATATTTGAGCAAAATTATTGCTCATACTTCCGGTTATTTTTGTTACTATGTTGGTACGAATTAGATTATTTGCTCAAAAGATGGAAATATTTCAACTAAAGCTGTATTAAATTGGGCGGGGTTTAGTTGTATATGAAAGATTTGATTGGCTAACGAGTTGGATAAAAAATAATCCCGTTCCGTGAACTCAGCATGAACAACTTTTAATTTCTTTGCCACCGAACGTACCCATCTTTTTGCTCAAATTTGACGTTAGACCAAAAATATGTTTTTCATGACAAGACCGAATTAGAAATTGATAAACATATTGAACCAACCAAGAAAAATAAAAATAAGTAAGTAATAAAAACAATTTACATAATATTAACTTTTTATTATTTGTATAAACAATACCACTACAGATGTTTTCGTTTCATTCGTGGGGAGTTAAATTTATTGTTGCACTTAAAATTTTTATTGCTGTGGAATTTTCCACAGCTTTACTTTATTTTCAATTTCAACATAGAGTTTACACTTTCAAGATATTTTTATACTAATTCAAAGATGTTAGTTTTGTTAGTTGTTATATAGTAATAAAAAATGCTTGGTTAGTAAAAGCACATATAATATTGCCGATCCCATATACATTTTTTTTAAAAGAGGGAACCACACACAGTGACCACACCATGCGGACACTTTTTTCATTAAAAAGTTTAGCTAAGACAACAATTTTGTGAGACATCTATACGTTTCATGAACAAAATTTTACGAACTTTAAATTTTTTTATCGATCTTTATTTTCGACGATTTGCACATGCTGGATGCACATGTTGAAGTATGTGCATATACTTGTTGAATAAAAACGTAAAGAAGAAGCAAGATCAAGTTTGAATTTTTTTCAATGGTTTTTAGTTTTTACTTTTCGTAAAATATTAGTTTTTTTGCTTTGTGTCCTTTTAAAACAAAATTATGTTTTGTCTATATTACCTATTTACCTTATGAATGAACTGTGAAAATATTTTATGACACGAGAGACTCCATTAAAAAGAAGTTATTGTAAATAAGACTTATTATTATTATTTTAAATTTAATCAAAATAATTTGTTTTGAGTTGTATGCAACATTGTTATTCGTATTATTAAGCGATAATTTGTTAATCCGCGGATAATTGATAGTTGGAATAATAAATATGTAGATTATATTTTTTTAATTTTCTTGCTTCTAAGGAAGCATACACGTGTTAATTGTATCTTGTCGTTATGAGTGTGTATTTTAAAAACGCATATGAACAAAATCGACCTTGAACTAGTTTATGAACTAGACATTTTTGTTTTATAAATTTATTCTTAGTGTGAAATACCGTCGGTTACGTAAACTAGTTCAGCATTGCATTTTTTTATTTATTTATTCTTGCATCGATTGGTTTTGATACCGAAAAAATCTAAGAATGATAAAATTTCATGAAAGGGCCGCAATTTATAAATATAGTCTAGGAAGCAAGAATATTATTAAATTATAGGAGCCTATTGAGGCGTGTACCCCTGTGCTCTCGCGGAAAAATTTATTACTACGAAAAAGAGTTTACTCGGCTTTTCCTATGAATTATTTATGAAAAGTGATCTTGGAAAGTTTAATATTATTTGTATATTACATTAAAGTATAAAAACTATAAATGTATCTACAATTAATATTAAAACTATCAATTTAAAAATGGAAAAAGTGTCTCGGGTGCATCTGAAGCAAGCTTAATTTTTTTCCACTGGTAGCGTTTTCTGTACTTTCCCTAGTCTCAATTATAATGTACAATATTATTTCGTTAAAGAAACAGCAGCAGATAATTTTTTTTTATTAAAGCTGATGTTCGATAGGAACTAGAAGAAACTCGCGTTTATAGTTGATAAATTTGAATTTAGTTTGATTTCGATTTGTTATTTATTTAGTAGAAATGTGGAAATGGGAATTGAAGGAAGACGAACAAATATGAATATACAAAATAATTTTTTTATTTTTGCTTTTTAGATGATTGAATGTTATGAAAATAATTTTTTATTTTTTCCTATGATGTATGTGCAATAAACTTTTATTTAAAAAAGTCGAATATTATAAATGTATTGTTTCTCCAAAATTATTGTTCCGAGGAATTAAATTATTTTCCCTTTAAATATTATAAAGAGAAAAACAAAATTTAAAATTCCTATTTTGTTTCTTCTTATTTTTTACGTTGATCGTGTACTCTCGACTGCAATTTATTCTAATGCTAATATATAAACGATAATTAATATAACATACAAATTACAAGATGTAATATACATTAATAATATTAAAAAGCAGGTGGACAAATTAAATAAACCTTAAATTCTTTAATATGTATTTCTTAGCGGTTGAACAGATGATTGACTAAATAACAGATGATTGATTAAATAATAAGTAGGAACTGGTTGCATAACCAAATTTAATAAATGATTACGTTTGGATTATTTAACGATTGTTATTTAACTTTCTAAAATATCGTCACACAATTAAATGTAATTTAATTTTATGAATTTTAAAAATTTGTGCATTAAAAGAAACATGGGGATGAAAATTAAAATTTATTATTTTATTTCCAGTAAAATTCCATAATACAAGTTACTTATAGTATCATGTTCCCAATCTTTACGAGTATATTATATAAAGGAAGCTTTTGTTGACATTTTTTGTAAACATTACATATGAACGCCAGCGTCTCCGTGGCAAATATTATTGGCACAAAGTGCATTGATGCAGAAAAACTTGTAAACAATTGGAGTGGTGAATATGTTGTGGCCAACACCATATTTTTTTTTACCACGAATGTATACATAAATTTAGAATACATCCCACTTGATTTCTAAAGCGAAAAATTAAAGTTACTTGGTTTTTGGTAAAACTGTTTTGCACAATCAAAAATCATAATTCCCGCGTAATCTTCAAAAAAACCAACAAAATCAACCCTTGTTGTAAATTTAATCTTTAAATTTATTTAAAACTTTAATCTTTAAATCTATAACTTTTTAAGATCAGTGACAAAATTGAAAAAGCTTCCATGGAAGCTGCCACTTCTGGAACACAGATTTTCACTAAATTTCGCAAGAATCTCGCAATTAATAGAAAAATTGTTAAGTATAAAGATTTATTCAGAATAGTCAATCCGACTACAGAATAGCTGCCACGGTGGTAAAGTGGTAAGCATACTTGCTCCAGCGAGCGAAAGTCCCGGGTTCGATTCCCGGTGATGACAAGCAAAAAATTTCACGGCTGCTTTAGGATCAATGAATTTATCACTCATTATTCGAAATGAAAATATAATTATGAAACCTCATTTGAGGCGGCCAAATCCCTTGATGGGATATAGTGCCAGAGAGAGAGAGAGAGTCAATCCGACTGGGCTATATAGATGTCGAACTTTGGTGAAATAAAGTTTTATTTTAGAAAAAGTCATCATTTCCGGTAAAAATTAAAAATTAACCAAACTAATGTATTTGGAAAATATTTTATGAGTAAATAATATTAAATATAAGGTTTTTATTGGTATATGGCTCAGATTTTAAAATTATAATAATTAATTTGTAAGCTTTCCATGTCAATTCGACATCATTATCAAAGCTAAACTTCAAACTAATGTGTTTGAAATTAAATTTACGAGGATGCTCGATTTTTAAATGTAAATAAAACATGTTGTGTGAGATTTTTTGTTTGAAAGAATATTTTATGGTATTTAAGCTTGGAATATAACGTTGTTCAAATGTTCGCCGGGGCTTTGCGTATGTACGTATTGGGGAGGTACAATTTTCAATGAATCGAATAAACCTCGGTGAATTTGCTTGATGGCGTTCGTTATGTTTACTTTGAGGGCATCAATTGTTTGCGATTTATTCGCATATATCTGCAATTTAAGGTAGCCCCAAAGGAAGAAATCGATAAAGATGATTTTTTGGCGAAATTTGGGTTAACTTCCAACTGCTCCAGAGCTAAACCAGCTAGCTTACGGCGTTGTCTATGGGCGTTTACCTTAAGTTCCTAGGTTAGTTGGATTTTATACGGGGGTAGACCCAAGCCTCTACACTAAATTCGCCAAGCTGAAGTCGCGGGGCAAGATCTTGTGAATGACGAGAAATTAACTGCCAAGGAGTTTCCCGTACACTCTCGCACACCAGCGATGTTTTCATCAGACCTTGCTTTTCTGTGGCAAAATAACAAAAATCACAAGATAAACATGTTTCATGGTTAATTTACTTTATTTTAATACGTAAAATAAATTAAAATGATCTGAAAAAATTTTGTTTCAAATTTAATTTACAATCTTTTGGTTTTTAATGGTTTTTTCGTGAATGTTATAAATAAAAGTATGTATATAATATTGCTGCCACTTCTAAAATTAATGCGATCTCTTAATTTATAGTAAAGTCTAGCTAAATTTTGTTGATAAATAGTTTTTTGTTAAAATTACCATTTCCATTGAAAAACTGATTTTGGCCAATATTATTGTGAATTTAATTTAGAATCTTTTAGTTCATAATGGTTTTTCTAGTTATAATAATACACTTTTCAAAATATTTGCACAAACCGAAAAGGCTCCTATGCCACTTCCGGACTTTCAGCTAAAAATAACTGGGATCTCCAAATTTATGAGAAAAGCTTAAGTATGGAGTTTCACCCCAATACAATGTCACAACTTCAAAAACAATTAATTTTAGAATCCAATTTCCGCAGGTCATAGCGTATTCCAGAACTTAAAAAATACAAGAAACTCAAACTCATAATTTATTAAAAAATATTAAAAATTTAAGTAAATAAATTTTAAATTTTTATTATTTTGATATTTGCCCATATTTATATTAATTATCATCTATACATACAAATTGTCCCTAAAGTAGCCAACACGAATGGTGCCGTTGGATTCCTTGATTAAAACGAAGGTAAAGTTACTTCTGTCACTTTGGACTTTAAAACCCCCCTATCAAGTTATAGACGTTTAAAGAGGAGCCTTCAAACGCAGCACCTTGTATTAAAGAAACTTCAATATCTTGAGAAATAACAATTTTTATTTTCAAGTATTAATTTCTTTAAAAAGCTGATATTATTCTCTTTTAAATAAGGTATAATAATTATTAATATTTAGTTAAAAAGTAATTCAAATTTAAGCAAAACTTTTAGAATTCTATTTTTTTAAAGAAATTATTTTCTTTCTGCGTCATTTAACTCTTAACATTGCTTTACGCCAGTAAATATTTTTTGATGAAAACTTAAGACTCTCAGCTTTCAGAAAAGCTAATTGTTAATCATATTTGCTATTTTATGTTACCTAAAAAATTAAAAGTTCACAATGAAAATTTTGTAGTTTCTTTATTAGACACTGCTGCGCAAAGCCAAAAATGTAACAGTTAATTTAAAAAAAAAAAAATCAGCACCTCATTCTTTGTCGAGTATAAGGATTTTAGTGTGACACAAGCCGAAACTGTCGTAGTGACCTTTCTCGATGCCAAGCCCGATATTGCGAAGTTTGTCTTTGATCTCGTAGGTTTTAATCGCTGCATACATTCCTCGGTAATGAATAACGCTTGAGATCCCAAGTTCAGCAACATTCTGCATATATTTGTAGATTTCCAGATTGGAACTCGAACTACTGCTGTTGGTAATAATGATTGGAAACTTGATATGGTTGCTGCATTCGACACGGCATGAGTCGTGGCCTCTTCTATGTTTTTTCTAGTAGCCGTGTTCGCTGTTGGCCTGACTGCATCCTCGGTGTGTAGCATAAGATGGTGTTTCCTGTTGCATTTACCGCATGTATAACTCGATCTGCATACGATTGACTGATGGCTTGGAATCAAACGTCTATCATTAACGCTTAGGGAAAGAAACTGGTCACATTTACTGAGGTAATGGCCATGCAAGCATTTAAGGCACAAAGGCTCTGCAGTTGATTTGAAGGATTTAACTCGATTGCTGGTCGACACTTTATTGACTTCTGTAGCATCCAATAAATCACTTCGTTTGCTTAAAAATCGGAAAAATCTTCCCATCGTAGGAAAATCCTCTACAGTTATCTCATTTGGCCATGCTTGCTTAGTCACACTATCCAATTTGTTTACCAAAATATGAATGAGCCATGGGTCCCTTTTTCAGCTTCGGCTAACACCTTCAATCCTCTCAGAACTTCACCCGATACGTCAGCTATTTGATGAAGCGCCTTAGTCGAAACCTTTGATATATCTGGCTGATCAACAAACTGCTTTATGAGATTTGTCACCACTCCAAGTATTGGCCGGAAAAAGAGGGGATATTAATTTTTGGAAGCCGCATATCATTTTTCTTTTTGTTCATAGTTGCGACTTCATGGAAGAAAGATTGCTGATTCATCATTAGTTCGTCAATTGATACATTATTGGAACGCGTAGGTGCTGCAGCATCACGCTCATTTTTAGCATATACTAATATTTGTATTAATTTAAAATGTGCTTTCTCTATGGTATTTTGTAGATTCGTTCAGGATTCAATATTTCCAAAACGTAAAGAAATGTACATCAGAGCTCGGTTGGTAGACATTTCTTGATTTTAAACATTGAATCACGGTATTCTCAAATAATGATGGAAAAGCGCAAATGTACAATTAATTATTTCAGCACCAATAAGTTAATCTTTCAATAAATTGAGTTACGAAAATGACCGATATACTCATATTTCCCACTAAAATGTCTTATTTTCACAATCGATACCGTATATACCGTAATCGATACCGTATAAATCGATACCGATATAAAGCGCAACGTTGAACTAGTTTACGTCGATGGTATTCCACACTAAGAATAAGTTTATAAAACAAAAATGTCTAGTTCATAAACTAGTTCAAGGTCGATTTTGTTCATATGCGTTTTTAAAATACACACTCATAACGACAAAATAAAATTAACACGTGTATGCTTCCTTAGATGTATCAATTATCCACGGATTACCAAATTATCGCTTAATAATACGAATAACAATGTTGCATACTGTTAAGAATTCCTAAAAGTAAAAAGAAATTAATTAACAAATTGAAAATCGATTTATATTCTTATTTACCTTTTGTTGTTCTTGTCAAATATTTGTTATTATTATTATTCACGTCAGAACGAGGTCAATTGATGTAGTTACTAGTTATATGTGAAATTGCCTTAATATGTATGACAGGTTCACAATAATTTAATTCATAATAATGACAAGTTCTCAATATGTTTTTTTGACGTAGGACTACGTCTTTGTTTTCATTATATATGGGGTACAAATCTAAATTTTAATGTGTAACGAAAATGATGACGTCACGTCACGGAAATACGTATTTATGTTATTAAAGTAAATAATTTCTTGATGAAATATTGTAAGGTTTTGTAAACGGTAAAAAACAAATAAAATTAAAAATTAATTTGTGGATTAAAAAAACTTAAAAGAAAAACCTATAAATACATATTTTTATTTGAGTTTTATGTAAACAGTAATGAACTTGATCAAACCATCACACGCCATATTGTTTCATAGTCAAAAAAAAAACAAATAAAAATTCTAAAAAAAATTTATTCTCCTATATATAAATATTGTGTAGATTTTTATTTTTTTTATGCTGTATAAGCTTTGCTTTTCTACAAAAGTATATAACCGCAAAGGTCAATTCCAAAAATAGTTGGATTTTAGAGTTAAAGGTCTTCAAAGTTTCCAAATGATCGGAAATTAATTTGATTTAATAATTTGACATAGCTATTCTTCGATTACACGTACAGTAACATCAAAATAACCAAATCCACATTAAAATAAATGTTTTGTTCTATTATCATGAATATAAAAGCATGGGTTACTGTATAAAATTTAAAACTTTTTTTTATACTGGCTACAGAAATCAGGAGCAGTTGACAAGTGCGCGGAATAAGGTGCATAAAATGAATGTTATCGAGACAGGAGGTTTGACGTATCTATTAAAGCTGTGTGTCGGAATGCCTTTTATGATCACGACTAATATAGATGTCGTGGATGGAATTGTAAATGGCGCAATTGGTGAGCTCAAGCATCTAGAGTTTGAAGACGACATTTTGAAAAGGATATGGCTTCATTTTGAGAATGAGTATATCGGATGCAAGCTGCGAATAAAATCGAGACCTCTCGTTTTCTCGAAGCAGGGCGTATTGCGGCAGAACTGGACGCCGATTGTAAAGAGAAACACCACTATTACGTTGAGTTCCCACATAAAGTGCCGTCGCTCTCAATTCTCGTTGGTACCAGCGTGCGCACTCACGATTCACAAGTCGCAGGGAGGCACATTTAAACAGATCGTTTTTTAGTACAATAAAACATAAGACCAACAACTTCTTTACGTCGGTTTATCGCGTGTCACTTCGATGGACGGCCTTTACCTCACCAACGCAGCAAACGATTTCCAGTTCCACCACGGCAAGGGTAGTACCGCACCAAAAATTAGAAAGTTGCAATCGGAACTAAAACGGTTGAACAACCATAGAGTGAAAACCATCTGCGACAATATAAGAGAATTCATCGACGGAGCCTCTAATCTGAGACTCGTGACTCTCAACGTTCAGAGTTTGTTGGCACATAGTGGAGATCTGGAGAGCGACGATGTTCTACTGAGAGCAGATTTGTTGGACATTAGCGAAATTTGGCTTGACAACGATGCGACAATAAATATAAATGGATTTTACTGTATAACTAAGTTTAAGAGAGACACCGAAAGAGCAGGCGGTGTTGCTATATATGAAAAGAACGATGCTATCACTATGCTTAATAAAGACATTTTTATTAATCACTTGTTTTTTGTTTCGCAGTTATTTTGAATAATTTTCAAAAAGTTTAAAAAATCACTCGATCGATTTCGACTTGTTAGGTCATCATCAGGAGTATCTACTGATTTGTGTTAGTAAAAAATTTTGTTATATAGTAGAAAAAAGCAAAATATAAATAAAAGAAGGAGGGCAAAAAATAAAAAATAAGCAATAAAAGCAAAATATAAATAAAAGAAGGAGGGCAAAAAAAAATAAAAAATAAGCAATAAAAATTAATCTACGGATCGCGCAGGTGTGCGATGAGTCATAGGCTGAGTAACAAAATTCAAGGTATATTATTGCGTACGTGAGTATAGAAAAGGGCGGGATCTGTAATTGGTGAGAACCGGATTTCTCTCTGTTCGTTAAGGATATTTTGGTTATGAAATATTGATTTTCTAATTTCGTAAGATTCTAAGGTATCTAAACGTCTGCCTTTGGGTTGTATATGTAATATATCTAAATTGTTCAAGCTAGCTGTATGATTTTCTGACGTTAAATGATTATGGAAAGTTGATTGGTTGCATCCAGATAAATGTTCCTTAGCTCTAACTCCAAAATTGCGCCCAGTCTGACCAATATAGGAGAAACTACAATCATTGCAATTGATCCTATAGACACCAGATTTGGAAAGGCGATCAACTCTAGGTTTATTGTTAAAAATCATTTTCTTTATTGTGTTATTATTATAAAAAGCAAAACTAATATTGGTATAATTGGACACGATGTTGCTAATCCGTTGGCTCGTTTTTCCTATATACTCTAAGCGACGCCAATTTTCCCGCGGTGGACTATCCGGTGGATAAATACCCGTTAGAGTCTTACGCTTTAGCTTTTTATTCAATAACTTTAATATAGTCCTAGTTGCATATCCGTTATTCGTTGCTATTTGAAGAATTATGTTAAGCTCAGTGTTATAATTTGAATTTGACAGAGGGATGTTTATTAGTCTATCTATGAGTGAGTGGAAAGCTGACATTTTAATATTATGGGGATGGTTTGAAGAACTAGGGATAACAGCGTCTGTATACGTGGGTTTCCGAAAAATTTTGAAGTCTAAAGTAGAATTAATCCTGGTTATTGTTATATCTAGAAAATTAATACATTTATTTTCTTCTTTTTCTAACGTAAAATCAATGGTGGGATATTGAGAATTTAACCAAGTTAGGAAAGAGTCTAACAGTCTATCAGTTCCATTCCATAGACATAATATGTCAGCAACATATCTATACCAAAAGATTATATGACGAAAATAAGGATTGTTGTTTGATATGATCATTTGTTCGAAGAAATTCATGAAAATTTCAGCCAACAAAGGTGACAGAGGGGAGCCCATGGGTAGACCATCAGCGAATTTGAAATATGTATTATCAAAACAGAAATAATTTTGTTTAATACAAGTCTCAAAAACTAACTTCAGTTCACGACGTAAGCTCTCATCTACAACATCCCTATCTAAGTAATTACAAACTATTTGGGACAAAGTATTAATCGGAATAGAAGTGAAACTGAACGTGAACGTGAACTGAAGTTAGTTTTTGAGACTTCGAACAAATGATCATATCAAACAACAATCCTTATTTTCGTCATATAATCTTTTGGTATAGATATGTTGATGACATATTATGTCTATGGAATGGAACTGATAGACTGTTAGACTCTTTCCTAACTTGGTTAAATTCTCAATATCCCACCATTGATTTTACGTTAGAAAAAGAAGAAAATAAATGTATTAATTTTCTAGATATAACAATAACCAGGATTAATTCTACTTTAGACTTCAAAATTTTTCGGAAACCCACGTATACAGACGCTGTTATCCCTAGTTCTTCAAACCATCCCCATAATATTAAAATGTCAGCTTTCCACTCACTCATAGATAGACTAATAAACATCCCTCTGTCAAATTCAAATTATAACACTGAGCTTAACATAATTCTTCAAATAGCAACGAATAACGGATATGCAACTAGGACTATATTAAAGTTATTGAATAAAAAGCTAAAGCGTAAGACTCTAACGGGTATTTATCCACCGGATAGTCCACCGCGGGAAAATTGGCGTCGCTTAGAGTATATAGGAAAAACGAGCCAACGGATTAGCAACATCGTGTCCAATTATACCAATATTAGTTTTGCTTTTTATAATAATAACACAATAAAGAAAATGATTTTTAACAATAAACCTAGAGTTGATCGCCTTTCCAAATCTGGTGTCTATAGGATCAATTGCAATGATTGTAGTTTCTCCTATATTGGTCAGACTGGGCGCAATTTTGGAGTTAGAGCTAAGGAACATTTATCTGGATGCAACCAATCAACTTTCCATAATCATTTAACGTCAGAAAATCATACAGCTAGCTTGAACAATTTAGATATATTACATATACAACCCAAAGGCAGACGTTTAGATACCTTAGAATCTTACGAAATTAGAAAATCAATATTTCATAACCAAAATATCCTTAACGAACAGAGAGAAATCCGGTTCTCACCAATTACAGATCCCGCCCTTTTCTATACTCACGTACGCAATAATATACCTTGAATTTTGTTACTCAGCCTATGACTCATCGCACACCTGCGCGATCCGTAGATTAATTTTTATTGCTTATTTTTTATTTTTTTTTGCCCTCCTTCTTTTATTTATATTTTGCTTTTATTGCTTATTTTTTATTTTTTGCCCTCCTTCTTTTATTTATATTTTGCTTTTTTCTACTATATAACAAAATTTTTTACTAACACAAATCAGTAGATACTCCTGATGATGACCTAACAAGTCGAAATCGATCGAGTGATTTTTTAAACTTTTTGAAAATTATTCAAAATAACTGCGAAACAAAAAACAAGTGATTAATAAAAATGTCTTTATTAAGTATTAGTGTGTTTCGCCAAGTGCCTACGGCCAATAGCGTAAAAAGTATGCTATCACTATGGTCGTGCCATACATGTTCGCGAATGTTGACAGTAATTTTGACAGGTTCGGTGATATCTGTGGGGCAGAAGTTGTCATCAACAATCACAAAACAATTGTATTCTCTGTTTATATCTCGCCCAATACGAATCAATCTGATATGCGATGCTTCTTGCTGCAACGTTTGCTATGTTATACGCTGAAAGGTACATCATCTATCAACGAGAAACATCAAGACACGATTCCGATTATGCTATGTGGTGACTCTAACTGTAATATTAGAAAGGAAGAAAATCATCAATTCATCGACTTCATGCAAGAAAAATTCAATTTGAGGTTGGTTTCCAGCGCAGATACAACCACCCTGAGTGACAGGTGTTTAGATATTATATTTTGTCAGAAATGTGGATAATGTTTCATGTAGAAATTTCATAACTTATTTTTCCCATCATAGACCTATATTTGCAATAACGTAGCAGAATATGTTAATTTTTTTATATAATTATAATTTTGAAATAAAAAAGAATAAAAATCATTTTTAATTTGAGTGATGTGTAATGTGCTGTTTTTACTAAATACGAGTAGTACCTAGTTTTAATTCTAAATTTTGGTTTCAATTAAATGTATAAATTAACTTTTCTCATTATCACGTAGTCCTACGTTAATGGATCGTGTCTCTGATACAATCTCGTCGTTTTTTGCTTAATTTTGTTGCTCAATTGTTTAGCTGCTATTTTATAAGATAATAATTCTTTCTATTGGGATTTGAGACTTGTCAGGTGAGGAACCTTTATTTTATAATAATAAAAATAATTATTGATAAAATCTTTGTTTTATACTTAAATAATAATATTTATATGTTTAATAAACTAAACATATTTTGATACATATATAAAGGACTTTTTTCGCAAAATAAATGTTAAAGCTAATAAATAATAAAACTAATTTGTATAACAATATAATTTTGTAATCTTTTATTTAAAACTTTATAATATCTTATAATATTTAATATTTGTGTGTTCGCGTATAAATTCAATTACGCATATGGTATTACGCCAGGCTCACGCCGCTCCACATACAACTCAAAAAAAATTATTTTGATTAAATTTAAAACAATAATAATAAGTCTTATTTACGGAATAGGTACGAAGGGCCGAATGTCAAAGGGCCGAATGCCGAAGGGCCGAATGTCGAAGAGCCGAATGTTGAAGGGCCGAATGTGTCGAAGGGCCGAATGTGTCGAAGGGCCGAATGTCGAAGGGCCGAATGTCGAAGGGCCGAATGTGTCGAAGGGCCGAATGTGTCGAAGGGCCGAATGTCAAAGGGCCGAATGTGTCGAAGGGCCGAATGTCGAAGGGCCGAATGTGTCGAAGGGCCGAATGGGTCGAAGGGCCGAATGGGTCGAAGGGCCGATTTTTTTTTTGTTTTTTAATTATATTTTATTAAAAAAATTATATTTTTAAATTTGTTATTTTATAACCAAATAAAATATTTTAAGAATATTAGAATATTTTTATATTTTTATTTTTCGTATTTTTTTTTATAGAATATTTTGTAAATTTTTTTTTGTATTAAACATAAATGAATTTCTTATGAATTTATGTATTTTTTAATATTTTTCATCTCTGAAATATATGAAATTCCACGTATCCGGTTAGCGATACATTTTGGTGAAGGAAAATTTTGTCATGCGCAACCAGAGACATTCGGCCCTATTTGTCAGCCTTCTGATAATAGGTATTTGGTACAAAAAATAAAAAAAATAATTAAATTAAATAATAAAATTAAATAAAAAAATATATTTCTAAAAACAAAAAAAAAATCAAAAAAAATTCGGCCCTTCGACCCATTCGGCCCTTCGACACATTCGGCCCTTCGACATTCGGCCCTTCGACATTCGGCCCTTCGACATTCGGCCCTTCGACACATTCGGCCCTTCGACACATTCGGCCCTTCGACATTCGGCCCTTCGACATTCGGCCCTTCGACACATTCGGCCCTTTGAAATTCGGCCCTTCGACATTCGGCCCTTTGATATCATACCTTATTTACAATAAATTCTTTTTAATGGAGTCTCTCGTGTCATAAAATATTTTCACAGTTCATTCATAAGGTACATAGGTAATATAGGATACAAAACATAATTTTGTTTTAAAAGGACACAAAAAACAAAAAAACTAATATTTTACGAAAAGTAAAAACTAAACACCATTGAAAAAAAATTCAAACTTGATCTTGCTTCTTCTTTACGTTTTTATTCAACAAGTACATATATGTACATTTTCAACATGTGCATCCAGCATGTGCAAATCGTCGAAAATAAAGATCGATAAAAAAAATTTAAAGTTCGTAAAATTTTGTTCATGAAACGTATAGATGTCTCATAAAATTGTTGTCTTAGCTAAACTTTTTAATGAAAAAAGTGTCCGCATGGTGTGCTTACTGTGCATTGGTTCCCTCTTTTAAAAAAAAATTTGGCGAACAAATGTATATGAGATCGGCAATATTATATTTGGTAAAATATAATGTTAGTTTCTACGGTGTTGCGAAGCATGCACGTGTATAATGCTATTTACTGGTTTTGCATTTATGTGTCTTCACATCCGTTGATTTCGTTATGCGGTTTCAAGTAGCGTTTATGCGGTTTCGAGTAGCGTTAGGGTTAAAATACTGATGATGGTGCAGCCTTGATGTTATCTGCTTGTATAGAGTTATTAGAGATACGTAATTGGGGAAACCTACCCCTGAGATCTCTTGCCGGGCGTAACGAGTAAAACAAAACTATGTTCCTTGTAAATGTTTGACATGGTAAACCCCAAGGTTCTTATGGTTCTCGTCACACACCTCAAAAGCGACTCGACCAACTTTTTTTACTATTTGAGCTTTAAGATATTTTGGTGCTAACTTCGCGGAATAGTGCTTAACGGCGTTGCTTTTGGGTAAAATTTTTAACGTATACCGTATCTCCGGGCTGAAAACTTCGCGGTCGAGTTCGTAAGTTATAATATTTCGCACTATTCGCATGAGATTTTCTTAAGCTATCAATTGCGTTTCTTCGTACGACGCTCAATTTATTGGCGTTGTTATTAATTAAAAAATACCCATCTTCAGTGAATCCAAGTAGAGATTGTATAGGTCGTATTCTTTCCCATGTAAAATTTGGTTTTGTCCAAATATAATGAAGTGGGGAGAATATCCAGTGCTACTGTGTTTAGCGTTGTTTAAGGCGGACAGTCCCATAAACTTTGGTGCTTTTTAATGTAAGAGCGTATTACGCCTAAGAGTGTTCGGTTCACTCTTTCAGAGGCATTGCTCTGCGGCGAATATTTGGGAGTTAGGACATGACTAACGCCAAATTTATCTAGAAAATCTTTAAATACTATAGCGCAAAATTGTTGTCCATTGTCCGTAAAAATCGTTTGTGGTACTGAAAATCTAAGGAATATTTTTTCTAGGAAAGAAATAGTGGCTTTAGCTGTAGCTTGTCTTAGAGGTTGAAGGCATACGAAACGGGACAGTTTATCTAGGACAATTAAAATGTAACAATTTCCTAATTTAGACCTTGGGTAAGGGCCTAAAATTCTCTCTTCTTTCTTGTATGTGGAGCTCTAGGGATTTATCACAATTCTCGGAGATAATGATGTTGATCGCATTTTATACCACGTTGAATGGATTCATTTAGAAAAATTTTCATTTAGATTCGTTATTATTAAATTCTTTGAGTCACTCGCATTATGAAAAATATGTAATTTGATATTCGCACTATTTGTTATTAAATTATTTCCCAGTTGTATTTTGTTTTACGATTTTTAATCGCCAACAAGCGAAACTCGACATAAATAAAAAAAAAGATCGCCACTAATCACAAAATAATTTGGTTCAGTTCATATGATATGATATGATTGTTACAATGCAGGGCAGCTGTTAAACTGGTAGCCTATAACGAATACTTTCGTTATGTGCCCATGCCAAATGTTGTCACATTACTCTATACATCGCAGCAACTGAAATACTTGAGCATATGCATAATAAAAACTACTAGTGAATCAACTAATTTTAAGGCGCTCTCAAATAGTGATATTAGAATTACCTTTCAAAATGAAAATGATTACAGAAATGTCAAAAAATTACTGGAAGAATTAAGAAATGAATCTAGCAACCAACTAGAAAATATCCAATATCACACCTACCAGCTGAAGAGTGAAAAAGCCTATAGAGTGGTTATCAGAGGCTTGCTTTCTTCTATTAGTCACGATAAAATTAAAGCAGACTTAGAAAAAATGGGACATGAAGTCGCAGGTATTTCTAGCATATACAAAATGGTCACAATTGATGGTGTCAGGAAACACTTTCCATTGTTTTACATCGACTTAAAACAAAAAGACAACAATAAAGAAGTATACAATATCAAGAAACTTGCGTTTCAAATCACCACACGACAAAATGCAAGAAAACATCAGATATCGCACCTTCTTGTGCGCTTGGTCAACAACAAGGGCATACTGCAAATTATCATCCTTTATAGGATATTCGTGAAAACTATTTGCAAGCAACTGTTATCTCAATCCAATATAATGGCGCAGATCTAAATATTGCAGCAGCGTACTGTCCTCCACGGCATACACCAACGAAGTTACAATTTAATAACGTCTTCAATAAGCTCGGTCTAAGAGTTATTATTGGAGGGGACTACAATATAATACATACAGCTTGGGGTTCCAGGCTTATTTCTCCTGGGAAAGGATACATCTTGTTCAATGCCATTCATGAATACAAATGCGAATATCTGTCCCCAGGGGGCCAACACATTGGCCAACGGATGCAGGAAAAATACCAGATCTACTGGATTTCTTCATCATAAAAGGTATTCCTCTAAGTTACACTAGAGTCGAAGGAGTTAACGACCTAACATCTGACCACATTCCTGTACTGTTGTCGGTAAGCGCTATAGTAATAAAGAAACAGAAAAAGCAAAACCTTACTAATAGATTCACGGATTGGGACATCTTCAGAGAAAAATTGGAAGTTGTTGAATTAAAAGTTAGTATTAAAAGCAATGAAGAATTGAAACAACAAACAAACAATTTCATTGAATACACTCCAATGGCTGCCAGACTAGCTACTCCTGAATTAAAGGACAAAGCGGAGATTGAAGTCAAATACCCGGCTGAAATCAGGGCACAAATCAAGGCAAGAAGGAGGCAGACAAAGTCAATAGGCTAATCAAAAATTTCAAACAGAATTGCCTCGATAACTACTTAAGCGGCTAGGTCCAGAAATGGATAAGGACTACTCGTTATGGAAAGCAACCAGACGATTTAAACTATCTGTAGTTTGAGTACCACCTTTAAGGAATGCTCAAGGTAGTTGGGTTCGACAAGACAAAGAAAAAGCGGAACTCTGCTCAAAACCTAGCAGCAGTGTTCCAACCCCATGACATTCAATCCAACATTGATGTAACACCTGTTTATCAGTCAAATCAGGACTTTAAAAGGGTCACGCCAATGGAAATTGCTGAAGAAATCGACAAAAATTTTAATCATAAAAAAGCACCAGGAATTGATAAAATATCACCGGGTCTATTCAAGGAACTTCCACGTAAAGTAATCATCTTGATCACATACTTATTTAATGCCTGTATGAGATTGAAGTATGTACCCAAATGCTTCAAAATGGCCCAAATAATTATGCTAAATAAACCAGGTAAACCAGATGAAGAAGTAACATCATACAGACCAATCTAGTAGTGTATAGTGGATGGTTCTAGCACAGCCAATCCAAAAAAGCTCACCCATAAACGCGCTTTTTAGTTTTCCTATTTTCCGCTAGATGGCAGCACTAAAAAGCTCGAACTTTAAACAGTTTTTTAATTTCTTAGTTAGGTGGCAGCACTTTATGAAAAATGTATATGGTTTGTGTTTAGGATACATTTTGACTTCTTAATTAGGTGGCAGCACTTTAAAAGATATTTGGTTTGTGTTTAGGATAAACTTTGAACAGAGAATATACATAATTTAATTTTTTTATATAGTTATATTATTTTACTTTTTTAAATTTTTTATAACTTTTTTAAAACTTTTTAAACTTTTTAAAACTCTTTTTTAAAACTCTAAAACTATTTAAAACTTTTGAAAAGTTTTTAAAACTTTTTTAATTTATTCTAAATTTTTTAAAACTTTTTAAACTTTTTAAAACTTTTTTAAAACTCTAAAACTTTTTAAACTTTTTAAAACTTTTTTTTAAAACTCTAAAACTTTTTCAAAACTTTTTAAAACTTGCTAGGTAATTGCATGTTTTTATTCAAATTTTATAACTTTTCATAGCTTTTATAGCCAATTTGGATCGTTTTTAATACATTTCATAACTTCTTTTTATTGCTAATTTTAAATTTCAATTTTTTCAATTATGTAAAATTTTAGAAATGTTAAAATATTTTAAAGTTTTTATTTATATTTTTATTTAATTTTTTTTTGATTTTCATTAACCATTTTGTAATTAATTTTGTAAGTTTTAAATTTAGTTTTAATTTTTTAAGTTTTTAATTTGTTACTTTACTTAACTTAAAAAAATGAAACCGTTAAAAGTAAGAAAGTTGTTTGCTATTATAATAGCATTCTTATATAAAACTATTTACACAGAAATCAATAATCATATTCCATTATTTTATAATGGTAGTGTTTCATAGCTATCTTAAATCAAATATATTTTATCATCGTGTGGATTAGGTGCGGTTTTCAATTGTCTAACAGAGTTTACTGCTTGATTTCTTGAACGAATTTATGATGAGTTATTAATTAAACATTCTTTGAATTCTTTAAACGTTATTCTAGATTTCACAACTTGTCTCTTTACTCCTTTATTTTTTTTTGTATCATTAGCATCAACAACTTTGAAAGTATACTTTTTTGATCTTAATCCAATAAATTCACCCATTATTTTTCCATAATTTTCATTCTTCATTAGACCACTTGTATCGAGATACTTATAACAATCTTTTATGATGTGTTTTGTCCAGATGTATGTTCATATACATCTGGACAAAACACTTCGTAAACTAAACTATCTGTTTCAGTATTACAAATTTTTATCCAACTTTGGCACCATTAGTCATAATGAAAATAATATAATGTAGTTTTAACTAGATCTAATATGCACATCTCAACATATATTGGTTTGTTGAAATACATTTCCAATTTATTTAATACAACCGCCACGATTGTGTAAGTGTATTGTGTATAATCCATTTAAATTTCATAACCCACGCATTTTTGATTAAAATTTTTCCTCTGTTTCGTTACTCTTTATAACATTACTTACTCTATGGTTATAGTCAACTATAAAATAATAAGGCCCTTTTCGAAACGGATACTTATTTCAAACTTATTTACTTATTTGCCGCCATCTTAAATAAGTAAGAAAACCTGTTCGAATTGAGTTTGCATACTTATTTTGACTGCAACACGAAAACATTGAATATTTTCAATTGAAAATTCTTCAACCAATATTTTATTTGTTATTTTTATTAATCCAACGTATACAATTTAATAAAATAACAAATATTCATAATATTTGTACTAACTAAAATGCTTAGTGGCAATTAAGAAGTATAAAAACGAAATATTCTTTCGTTTTATTATTAAAATATTTATTATTGAAATATTAAAATATCGTATTTATGTTGATATGAATTTTAGTTGGTTCACCTTATATTTTTTATAACATATTTGAAATGCTAAATTAAATCTTAAATAATTTTTAATGTATATCAAATTTGATTAATAGCTCTCGGTTATATAAAAAATAAATACTGTAACTTTTTTTCTCGCTACATAAGTACATAGATCGTGCAATTATAAATAGCAACAACCAATCTTTATCAACAATAATTTTTTTAACTTTTTATTATATTTAATAACTCTTTTTTAATTACGTACTATAATTTACTATTCAATATTGTCACTATTCATAAATATTGTTTATGTTTTTAAAAAAATTATAATTTTTATACCATTTTACTACTTTTTATGATTTTTTAAACAAATTTTATAAATTTGATAACGGTTTTGTTACCTTTTTATAAATTTATTAATTTTTTGTTACTTATTATAATTTTAATAACATTTTTTTATTTTCTAAAATTTATTATTACTGTTTTTATTACGTTTTAATAACTTTTATAACTTATAATAGCATATTTTTTATACAAATTTTACAATTCTTTATAACTCTTAAACTTTATAATTTTTGACCCGTAGTTTTTAAAAAATTTACAATTTTTGATACCATTTTAAAGGTAGCTTATTTTTTATTATTTTTTAGAAATACTTTATAAACTTAATAACGTTTTTTGTTACTTATTATATCTTTAAATAACATTTTTTATAATTTTTAAAATTTATCATTTTTTATAACTTTTTATAATTTTCATATCTTATTTTAACATTTTGCGTATTTTTTTTATAATTTTTATATCTTATTATAACTTTTTGCGTAGTTTTTTTTTATAATTCTTAAAGTCATTATAATTTTCAACATCATATTTTTTGTTCAAAGTTTACAATTTTTCATAACTCTTACAACTAATTTTTTATAACTTTTAATACATTGCATAAGTTTCTATAGCTTTAAATGTCTTTATATAACTTTTAATAACTGTATTAATTTAGATACTATAAGTTTTATACATTTATGTCACTTTCATTAAATTTGTATAGTTTTTAAAAAACATTAAAAGTTTTATATACTTTAATTACATTTAATTAGACACCACTAGTAGTAGTAACTTACTTTTGTATAGTATATTAGTGCATTCTCTAGCTTCTCGTCGCCAGATCTCACAACTACATGTCACAAACTTTATTACGCTTAATTAATGCAATACCACTTCTCACCACTAGAACGCAGTACTTCCACCAGTAATTGTTGCACGCATTTTTCAATTAATATTTTTTTTATTTTTTAATAAATTTTTAGATTTTAATTTTTTTAATTTTCAAAATTCGTTTGTAATTAATATTTTTTATGTTTAAATTTTATATTTTTTTATTTTCAGGTTTTTATTTTAATTTTATAAAAATTTTATTTGTTATTTTACTTTTTAAATAGAGGACAACAGAATAAAAGATCTTCCGAGTCGGAGCAAGTATAATTTCATGTAATTTAAGTATTACAACAAATCTTCAAACTCAATGTACAAATACTTTATAAACTTAATAACATTTTTTGTTACTAAAATAACTTTTAATAAGATTTTTTATAATTTTTAAAATTTATTATTATTTTTTATAACTTTTTAATAATTTTTATAACTAATTCTGTTTTTTTCACGTATTTCTTTTATAATTTTTAACGTTATTATAACTTTTAACATATTTTTTGTTCAAAGTTTATAGCTTTTCATAACTCTTACAACTAATCTTTATAACTCTTAATAAATTTTATAACTTTTTATATTTTTAAATGTCTTTATATTTTATAATATAATTATTATATTGTTTTAACTTATGTACTATAAATTTTATACAGTTTTGCCACTTTTCATTAAATTTGTATAATTTATAAAAATTGCAATTTTTACACCATTTAATTACTTTTATATTTTATGATTTTTTAAACATACTTTATAAACTTGTAAACATTTTGTGTTACATTGATCTAGAGTAAAGCTGTATACTACTATAATACTTAGCACAATTTACGAATTAACTGAACAATGATAAATATAGTAGTACATTAGCCTAGTTTTCTTTTTTAAATATAATCATTTTTAATATTAAAGCATGTGCTTTGTTATCGCTGTCATCAAAGTATTCTTCCATTTATTCGATAATGTGGTCAGGCCCAATAAGACTCGAAATATATTTCATAAAATATAAGTTCGAGCTCATCATACTATCTAGTTATGTATGTGAAACTTCTTCTTTATCATCTTTTATAGACAAGTAACAACGCATTTTTATTATTCATTTTTCGGTTTATATAAAAAAAAATGTCATAACTTTACTGCATTTAAACTATTTAAATAATTTATTATCCTGCTTTTATTTGAATATCCGTGTAAGTCTTCTTTAGGTTTTTGTTTAGTTTTGATTGTCCGCCGACAAAATAAATTATGATAATCAAATAATAATAACACTACACAAGGAAATGAATATTTAATCGAATATTTTGTTTTATTTTTTTAATAAATTTTTAGATTTCAATTTTTTAATTTCCATAATTCGTTTGTAATTATTTTTTGTATGTTTAAGTTTTTTGTTTTTATTTTTTTATTTTCAGGTAGGTTTTTATTTTAATTTTATAAATTTTAAATTTGTTATTTTACTTTCTAAATAGAGGACAACAGAATAAATGATCGGCCGAGTCGGTACAAGTATAGTTTCATGTAATACTTAAAAATAAACAAATCCAAACTCAACGTACAAATACTTTATAAACTTAATAACGTTTTTTATAATTTTTAAAATTTATTATTATTTTTTATAACTTTTTAATAATTTTTTTAATTTATTATAACTTTTCAGGTATTTCTTTTATAATTTTTAACGTTATTATAACTTTTAACATATTTTTTGTTCAAAGTTTATAACTTTTCATAACAATAACAATATAACGCGTTATCCAATTCGAGGTTGATAAAGTAGAAATCTGTATACCGACATCTGTCAAAGATAAACGTCAAGTAAGCTGTCATTTATTTAGTTGACATTCTGCCATTTAAGAATATGGAGCATTTAACAATCGACCAACGCGTTAAAATTATTAAATCCGTCGATGCTGATTTTTCGAACAAAATTTTCTTCAGTGATGAAGCTCATTTTTCGCTTGGTGGATACGTTAATAAGCAAAACTGTAGAATTTGGGGCTCAGAAAATCCACAATTGATTGTAGAGAAGCCATTACACCCGGAAAAAGTCACCGTTTGGTGCGCATTGTGGTCTGGTGGTGATTGGGCCGTATTTTTTTGAGAACAACCATGGACGAACCGTTACCGTCAATTCTGAGCGCTATGGCTGCATGTTAACCGATTATTTTTTTACGAAAATCGAAGATTATGATCTTGACGATATGTGGTTCCAGCAGGATGGAGCAACCAGTCACGTAACACGAGCAAATCGAGATCTTTTGCAAGAGAAATTTCCTGGACGTTTGATTTCGCGATTGGCTGATGTCAATTGGCCTCCAAGATCCTGTGATTTAACGCCTTTGGATTTCTTTTTGTGGGGCTACGCGAAAGATCGTGTTTACGCAAACAATCCTCAAACTCTTGACGAATTGAAAACTAATATTCGTAAGGTAATGGCCGAGATACCGCCCGAAATGTGCCGAAAAGTCATTGAAAATTACCTCAAAAGAATCAAGGCCTGTAAGAAGTCCCGTGGAGGACATTTGAATGATATCTTGTTTAACTAAAAATGGCAAGGATCAATCTGTAAAATGAAATAAAAATTACAATACATTCCGAATATTTTGTGTGTTTTTTTTAAGTTTACTTTATCAAGCTTGAATTGGATAACCCATTATAATTAATTTTTATAAATTTTAATAAATTTCATAACTTTTTATATCTTTAAATGTCTTTATATTTTATAATCTAATTGTTATATTGTTTTAACTAAGGTACTATAAGTTTTATATATTTTTGGCACTTTTCATTAAATTTACATAATTTAAAAAAAAAAATGCAATTTTTACAACATTTAATTACTTTTATAATTTTTTAAACATACTTTATAAACTTGATATCATTTTTTGTTACATTGATCTAGAGTATAGCTGTATACTACTACATATAATACTTAGCACAATTTACGAATTAACTGAACAATGATTGACATTAGCCTAATAAAATAAAATAATATTTCTATCAACTCTTTTCTTTTTTAAATATCTTGATTTTTAATATTAAAGCCTGTGATTTGTTATCACTGTCATCAAAGTGTTCTTCAATTTCTTCGATAATGTGGTTAGACCACATGACTACGTCATATTTTTAAATAATTTTAAATGTATACTAAATTTCATTTCGGTTATGTAAAAAATAAATGCTGTAACTTTATTGCATTCAACTTTTGAATATCATATCAAACTTTATTTAAAGTTGTCAGCTTTGCACTGTGTTTTATTTATCAGTTTTGTACTGTATAGCGATAATGTAGTTGCGCAGGTCGTTGCCATTTATTTTGTTGTAGAATAGTTAATATCTTTGATGATACTCTGATCAGTTTAAACATGAAATATATTTTTAAGAAATACTTCCTGATTGGTTTACTTAAATATATATATATATGAGTTTTCATAATTAAGTTTATAAAACTTTAAAATTGACATGTAAACTAAATTTTTGATATATTATTATGCGATAAATAACGTAATTTTTAGTAAATTAAGTAGTAATTTTCATTAATGATTTGTCGCTGGTTACCATAACAAAATATAATAATAAAATAATTACTTAATAGTGAAATGCACTAATGTGATTCGTAACCAAATATAAAATCTAAATTTACACGAGAAAATTTTATCGTTTCATCGTTGTTATTGTTGACTATACAATTATGCATGCTATCCTAAATACAAAATGATTATTAGTTTCTACGCATTGTCACAGAATATAGAGTATAAACAGAAGAGACATAACCCGATTTTTCTATGGAAAAATTTCGACCGTTTTTTTTATCCTTGATTTGTATGGAAAAGGGTAGAATGTAGTAGTGAAAAAAACTTGTGCACTGAACTTTTTTACATTCAATAAGGGTAGAGTCAAATTTTTTTTTGGTCAACTTAGTAGCGTATATATATACTTTATAATATATGGCATTGTTATGTGACATAACTTATCATCGTTTTTCACCTTTATCACTCATCGTTTTTTTTTTCTATTTTTACTTAATCAGTTGACTTATCCCACGCTATTGCAACGAAAACATAACTGATCATGATTTTTTATAATTGTTACGAAAATATGCGAAATCCGATTATAACAATAACAATTATAAAAAAAAATTATGATAAAAAATATTATTTAACCTATATTTTGATTATATTAAAACTTTCAATTCTCATTTGCATCCATCAGATTTGCTGTTGTTATGATATGTATAGCGATACATTTTCAAGATCAAGTTTAGTTTTATCTTTCTTATTTGCGATTACATAAAAATAATTCCTATATGTGCGCGCGCATCTAGTAATATTATGCATTTCGACATATGTACATACAAATAAAATATAATAATAATAACAATTCTGTACTTCTCATGATTTTTGGTAAAAGAAATGAAAACTGATCTTTTCTTATCTTTAACCTACATAAAAAATAAAATGCAATTTTCTTTATATATTTTGCGAACGCAATAACAACAACAATCATTTACTATCATTTGAATTTAATATTTGTTACAGTTACTAAATTAAATATTGTAAATCGCACGTCGGACGTCGGACGTCGCACCCCGCGCCGCTTTTGAACACTTTTGTGCTGCCACCTAGCGGGAAATAGGAAAATCAATTAGAAATTAAAAAGCAATAAAAGTTATTCAAAGTTTATCCTAAACACAAACCAAATATCTTTTAAAGTGCTGCCACCTAATTAAGAAGTCAAAATGTATCCTAAACACAAACCATATACATTTTTCATAAAGTGCTGCCACCTAACTAAGAAATTAAAAAACTGTTTAAAGTTCGAGCTTTTTTCGTGCTGTCATCTAGCGGAAAATAGGAAAACTAAAAAGCGCGTTTATGAGTGAGCTTTTTTGGATTGGCTGTGCTAGAACCATCCACTTTACACTACTCAATCTCACTGCTTCCGACCTTACCAAAGCTGTTCGAGAAACTGCTACTAAAACGTCTAAAGCCAATGGTAAACGTTCCTGATTTTCAATTTGGATTCAAGAATAACCATTCCACAATAGATCAAGGGGGGGATAGGGTTTGGCATGAGGGATTGACATTCAATATGAGCAAAATGCTACCACAAAACTATTGCCAGCTGCTTGAATCATACCTCTCTGATCGCCAATTCAGAGTCATTCATGAAGAAACATGTTCTGACTTTTATCCAGCGATTGCGGGAGTTCCGCAAGGAAGCGTATTGGGTCCCCTCCTTTACCTTCTTTATACTGCGGACATACCTACAATGAATAAAACATTCATCGGCACGTTCGCTGACGACACTGTAATTATGTCAGTAGACGAATCTCAACCAAGAGCAATGGACAAGGTTACTAAATGGACAATTGACTGGAAAATCGCACTGAATGAGCTCAAATCAACCTATGTGACATTTACGCTCCGACATAAAAATAACACTCTTCATATACACCTCAAAGGGGTGCAAGTGCCGCAGGCTGAATCGGCAAAATACCTTGGCATGCATTTAGATTCAAGGCTCAACTGGAAACATCACGTGAGACAAAAAGCTGAACAGATACGATTGAAACAACGTCAAATACACTGGTTAATTGGACATCATTCCAAAATGAACCTGTATTGCAAAAGACTGGTATACCAGACTATCTTCAATGCGCAGCTATAGGGTTGTACACATAAATCCAATAGAGACATTATACAACGAAGCCAAAATAAATTTCTTCGAATGATCACCAACGCCTACCGATTTGTGACTAACAAGGAAATCCACAATGATTTAGAAATACAATTGATAGAAGACGTTATCCGCGAATGTGCCATAAAACATGAAAAGAGAGTTCTTCCCCACACCAATCTTGAGGCCGTACAACTACTGGACAGTACAAACGAAGTAAGGCGGCTCAAATGAATCAAACCACATGAGCCAACCATATGAAAATTATAAACCAAGGGAACTGGACACTGGTCCAGCACACCCACACAAGTTTATGCTTATCTCACAAGTACTAATGTCAACCTTACTAATGAATTAATAATGTTTAAGATTGTAGTAGCCATATCAATAAAGTTGTTAAAAAAAAAAAAAGTGCATACTACAACTACTGAATTCGGTTATCACCTAATTATATAGAACAATGAGATACATGATAGGCAAGACACGATTCGGTGACCGAACTGACTAGGAATCCTGAACCTGCGAGGGTCTCTAAAACAACCGGATTAAGAAATGTTGAAGGTTCAAACTTTAAAGGACTAATTGAGCGAACTGTCGTTTACAACATACAATCCGGAGTTTTCCTATAAACCTGTCATCACCAATTCAAATTTCCCTAAATTAGTTTTTGGAATTGGTGAGTAATTTGTTATTAGGATTCGTGTTATTCTCACCCCTTCAACCCACCATAAAGATGAGGAGGAGTACATGTGATGAAAATACTTGCTTTGTTTGTGTAATTCCATGTGTTCCCGCTCTCATTTAAATACAATAATTTCAAACAATTCATCTACGCCTTGGTTTATTCTGATCTTCATCTATCTTTAAAGTTGATACTTACTTGCACACCTTGTCACATGAATATAACTTCCTACCTTCCTACATTTCTGTCAACATGTGAATACCGAATGACTGAATTTAATAAATGTCCTCTGGTTCTTCTTTTTTACATGTCCCCAGTAGCAAATTCTATACACCGTTACCCTGCTCGTTATAGTCTTCCTTGCAAGTGCTTTTCTTGCGCTTCTAGTAGGCGGTCGATCCGAAGAAAAGTTCAACATTTCCGAAATAATTCTCCTCTCGTAGCGTTTCAGTTTAATTCTGTTCGCTTTTGTAAGTGCAGCTGCTTTTAAACAATATGTTAATAATGGGGCTATAACTGCTTTGTTCATTTTTATGACTGTATCCCCAGGAATTTTGTTCTTTCTAATGAAGGAAGAAAGCATTTTACTTACTCCTATTGCTTTTCCACATCTCACTTTGTTTCTTTTCTGTTCAGTTCGCTTGTTAAGTAGGTACCAAAGTATTTGATAGACTCTTTTACTTTGATTCTCATTCCTCCAATGGTTAAGGTTAATGTTTGTGCAAGAGGTATGATATCAAAGGACCGAATGTCGATGGGCCGAATGTGTCGAAGGGCCGAATTTCAAAGGGCCGAATGTGTCGAAGGGCAGAATGTCGAAGGGCCGAATGTCGAAGGGACGAATGTCGAAGGGCCAAATGTCGAATTGCCGAATGTGTCGAAGGGCCGAATGTGTCGAAGGGCCGAATGTGTCGAAGGGCCGAATGTGTCGAAGGGCCGAATGTATCGAAGGGCTGAATAGGTCAAAGGACCGATTTTTTTTTGATTTTTGTTTTCAGAAATATATATTTTTATTTTTTATTTAATTTAATTATTTTTTTTATTTTTTGTACCATATACCTATTATCAGAAGGCTGACACATAGGGCCGAATGTCTCTTATTATATACTTAATGAAACCACACAGTAATTATTATATACATTTATTGTTAATAATATTCTACATAGTGTGCTTTATTATATAGTCCATTTTAGAATGCTCCCATGTTTATTTTATATATCTGTACAAAGGACAGAAAAGTATTGCCCGATATTTATTACAGTCGAAGGTCGGTAATCCAATACATAACAGTCTTCCCGGCGAAAGGAATTTTACCCATTATAAATCCATCCTATTAGGAGGTCGACATACTCGGCTTGACCATCGGATTATAAGACTATCTGGTTCATCCATTCGTATATGCCCAGATTTAATTTCAACCCCTTTTTGTATACTACCCGTTGCTTGCCCTGAGGTTGACGTTGATGAAGCAACTTCCACCGGTTGCGACTCCCTTGATTGCCGATTAGTTAATTCATTTGTAAGTTCTTTACTTTCCATTCCGGTTGTAGTAGTTTCATCATCGTTGTTCTTCGTGGAGTAAACGCCATCTTTTGTAACCATCGGTTCATCTGTATTTGGATACCTTTTTAATATATTCGAGTAACCTTCTGTATTTCCTTCAACCCCCGTTGCACGTATTTGGTCAATATGTCGGCGATGAAATTTTCCTTCGACTTCAATCAGATAGTGTAAGAAACCCTCTTTCTGTATTACCTTACGAAATTTCCATTTGAACGTTTTATTTTGGTACCAACGGATTTGAACTGTATCGCCTATGCTCAGCTCCCGTCTTGTACACTTTGATGGGCTGATATTCGTATAATCATTTACCCTCTCTGTCGGCTTAATTAAATCGATGATCGATCGTAAATTAAATCGTAGCATTTGTTCAGCTGGGCTTTTCCCTGTTGTTGAATTAATTATTTTCCTGTATTGCAGTAAGAATCGATGTAGTTTCAAATGAAGATCTCCTGGATCATTCATTGCGGCCCGTAATGCAAATTTTAATGTTTGGACACTTCTTTCTGCCTGTCCATTGGTGGATGGGTGTGCTGAAGCCGTTCGCTTATGTGTGATACCGTTGCTTCGTAAGAAATCTTGGAATTCCTTAGACATAAAATTAGTACCATTGTCCGTTACCACTATTGGTGGCAAGCCAAAACGTGCAAAAATTTCGCGTAATGATCTAATGGTGTGGAAGCTTGTGATATTTTTCATGGGCACCACCTCTAACCATCTTGTTCTTGCATCCACTACCACCATAAAATAATGTTCCATAAATGGCCCCGCAAAATTAATATGTATTCGTTGCCAAGGCATAGTTGGAAGTTCCCACGTATGTATAGGCGCCTTCGATGGTTCTTTTGCAACTCTCGCGCATCCTCTACAACTCTTCACCATCGCCTCAATATCGGAGTCTATGCCTGTCCAATAACAATAGCTCCATGCTAGTGCTTTCATTTTAACGATACCAATATGTTCCATATGTAACTCATTGAGGATTTGTTTATGTAGTGTGATTGGAATTAAGATCCGGATACCTTTATAAATGCATCCATTTTGTAGTGTTAGTTCAGCTTCTTGCCCCTTAAATGGTGTACCTTCTAAATTACTTCCAATCTGTAGACGGTTGTATAGATCACATAGAATGTTATCACTTTTCATTGCCTTCGAAATTGTTCCACTCGTTATTGGTAGAATATCTTCCGACAATTGATACACTGTAAGTTCTTCTTTGTCGCTTGGTTGATAGGTTTCCACCACCGGATGCCGAGATAGAAAATCTACATTCATGTGGTTTTTTGCCTCCCTGTGTACAATTTTGTATTTAAAACCGGATAGGAACTGCGCGTAACTTAGTAGTCGTTGTGATGTTCTGTCGCTTCCTTTTGAAGCTGGCTATAATTTGACTCACTTCTTGATAACGTTCGAGACGCATACGCAATTGGTCGTTCCCCAGTTGGTGTTTTATGTGATAATATTGCAGAAATTCCCACAGGGGAAGCATCAGTTGCCAAAATCAACGGGAGTTTTTCTTCATACGGCATCAATATTGATTCGCTTTATAATTCCGTCTTAATGTCAGCAAATGCTCGTTGGCACCCTTCATCCCACCTGAATTCCACATCATTTCGTAATAATTTGTAAAGCGGATTTAGCCTTGTTGCCATATCGGGGATAAAATTATTATAATATGTTACCATCCCAATGAATTGACGCAATTCCGACACGTCCTTCGGTTGTGCAATTTCAGCGATTGCTTTAGTTTTATCCGAATTCTTCTGTATGCCGGCCTCACTTATTGTATAGCCCAAGTATGTAATTTCTTCTCTGAATAATTTACACTTTTCGTTATTTAGATGCATATTATATCGGCGTAATTTTTGTAATAGGGCCTGTACTCGTTCCATCGTCTCCGGCAATGTACGACCGGCGACAATAATGTCGTCAAAGAAACATTGTGTTCCACTGAGATCATTTGTTATTTTTTCATCCATAAAGCGTTGCCAGATATTGGGTGCCGTTTTTACTCCGAACATTAGTTTATGAACCTTGTAAAGGCCTTTATGCGTGCTTATTGTTTGCATTAGTGCACTTTTTTCATTCATAGCCATGTGTAAATAGGCTTTATGCACATCGAACACGCAATAATATTTACCATTGGCCAACTTGTGCATCATGTCTTCGATTTTAGGAATTGGGTATTTGTCATCCATTATTACCTTATTTAGTGTCACTTTGTAATCTGCACACAATCTGATCTGATTTTCCGACTTAATTATTGGCACAACTAGTGTTCCCCAGTCCGAATGTTCGACCTTTTCTAATGTTCCAGATTTTTCCAGTCTTTCAATTTCGTCTTCAATCAAATCACGTATAGCGTACGGAACTGGCCTTGGTTTAATGTAGATTGGAGAAACCCCTTCATGAAGTTTCAATTGACCTTTAAACTGTGGAATTGTACCAATTGTTTTTTTGAATAAATCGTCATTGTTTTCAAAGATCTCTTTCTCCAGTTTGTTGACGTCTACGTTCACGGTTGTAATGCTTTTGACATCCGATGGGGGTAATAGTTGTAATGCTTTTATCCATTCCCGACCAAGGATACTATCGAATCTGTCATCCACAATATATAAATTTCCTCGTATAGATTTACTGTCATGGCTAACTGATACCTTTGCTACCCCCAACGCTGGGAAGATACTACCATTGTATGCCTTTAACTTCGTATTAGTTGGCCATATGTTGACCTTTGGTAGTTTACTGTGCAATAATTTCTCGCTGATTGTCGATATGGCCGATCCTGTGTCAAATTCCATTTCAAATGGTTTGCCTTCAATTGAAACCCGTATCAGGAATTTGCTCCTCTCACCAGACTGTAATCAGTTGCAGTGCATTTATTTCTTGACAATTATCATTATCAATGATTTTTATTGAATTCGTATAATTTGTGCTGGAACTTTTTTTGTATTTCTTCATGCATACATTTGAAGCATGACCCACTAATTGTTACGATTACGTGATCGTAACAAGCGCTTTTTGTATTATATTCCCCTCCGGTTGTGTGTTTGTTAAGTGGTTTGTGTATGTACTTTTTTTAGTACAGCAACGAAGCATATTGCATAGTTGTCAGCTTTGTGTTGTGTTGTGTTGGAGGGAGACCAATGTATATCGGGTGTGCGAAAACCAAAACATTCCACAAGAATGTTTTTCTTATATGCGTCTCGTTTACATCAATGCGAATTGATGTAAACGAGAAACAGAGAAGAAAAGACATTCTTCTGGAATGTTTTGCGCGTCGTTTGTGCGGCGTAAGAGTTTTTTTTTCAATTATTCATTCGAGTTTTGGGTTTTGTGAAAACGAGTTTGATTTGATGGATGAAAAAAAAAAAAAGTTGCCTAGTTTGTTTTTTTTTTTGAAAAATTGTGTCGGAATTTTTTTTTGAATAAGCGAGACAATTAATAAATTAAGTGCGATTTATTTATAAAATAATATTAATTTTTATATATAATATCATTATATTGATTATTGTAAAATGGGCAAATAATAAAACTATTAATACAAAAATTATACGTCAGAAAAGAGGAATGGAGTGTTATTTATTTTATATGTGAAAATACATAAAAAGTAACTGGAGTGTTAGAACAAAAAAAAACAAGAAGTTGGTGTGGCGATTAATCCGTTTGCTGATGATACGGAGTGAGATTATCAAGAGCTTCTTGGGTAACAGTTCATCCGGTGTGATTTGACTTGATTTGTTTGCTGATTTAATAAAAGTGGTTTGGTGTTACGAAAGTGCCACGTTTTCATTTTTCATTGTGTTTATACGGGCGTCTGACGGAGGCTCGTTCGTTTTCTGTTATCGACGGTGGAAGAAATTTGTTACGCACCATATTTTCAACACGAGGCGCAGTATAACCGGTGCTATAACTTTTAGTTTAATTGGTGCCATAATTACCAACGGTACCACAACTGTCATCGGGTACCGTATTATCGACGTGTGGCTTTATAGTTGAATCGGCACCGCAGGGCCACAACCCGTTTTGTAATATTGGTATCGGGGAGAGGCCCCACAACGACAGTGCCCAACCAGGCAAGCGCTCGAGCGCAAGGCGGGGAGTCGCCCAACAACGGCACCAAGGCCGCATCGGTGATGTACGGCACATAAAGCCGCAACGGTCCGGGCAGGGGTATCTGTGGCATGACGGCCGCGCAAGGCCGCAACATTTTTTTTTATAAGGTACAATTTTTTTTAATTTTTTTATTTTAATTTTTTTTTTTGAATTTTATTTTCTTATATATTTTAAATTTTTTGTTTTATATACAATACATATATAATAATTTTCCAAAAATTTTTGTAATCGAGCGCCACACAGCGGGTGCACGCTCAATGCACATTGGTCTCGCGTCTCGCGTCCTGTTTCTTCTCCTTCGTTTTTTTTTTTTTTGCCTTTTGATATAATTAAGGTGAAATACTAATTTTTTTGGATATGGTATGATGGGAGCGGAGGCTCCCTCTGTGTCGGCGTGTTGATTGCGGTCCCTTGGTGTCCGCATCCAATTTCGTAACCAGGGCTTTGCCCTGTTTGACTTCGAAGGGATGCGCGCACCAAGGCACCGCTCTCGGGTTATGATTTCGTTGTTCGTTCCTCAGGTTCCGTCCAACGAATTTCGGCGGAACATCCGGGTATTTTATTATTATTTGCGTTCCCCCCTAATTTTCTGTATCATCACGGTGTAAGCCAGGAGCCATGCATGCCTCAAACCCCACGACCCTTCGCACTTCTCCCTGAGAACGTAGCCGGCAAAAAACACCGTGGAGGCCTCTGCATGCGCTTAGTAATAATCTGCAGGTTCGCAGTAACCAGCCTGTAACATAATTTACACTGATTGCAGTATAATTTATCCTTGCTTCTGCAATCATTCGCTTTGTGCCCTAGTTTTCCACATCTATAGCAAGTTAATTGTCTATTGTTGCTGTCGCCCTTGCTTGAGCCACCATCGTTAAAACTCTTCGACGTATATTCATTTCGTTTTGGCCACCGTTCATTCTGATATATCTCGGCGCTGTCCTTGACTTGGTGTACCTTCTGCATTGATCGACTTTGAATTTTTGATGCTTCCATTGCTAATGCCGTTTTCACAATTCTATTCATACTGGGTTGAATTTCTTCTAGCAAACGCTGGCGAATCTCCGCGTCACTAATGCCCCGTATAAACTGAGATCTTAAATGAGTTTCTGCTGTACACTTATTGCAGGATGTACGTGTAAAATTGCAGAAAACACTTAAACGTTTCAACTCTGACACGTATGTTTCCACTGATTCACCTTCGTGTTGTGTTCTAAGCAGAAATTTATGCTGCTCTGTAATTTCATTTGGTTTCGGGCACAAATGATTCTCCAACATTCCAGTTAACTCCTCATATGATTTTGTATTTGGCAAGTCCGGCGCAGTTAAACTACTAAGCAATTGATAATGCTTAGTGCCGATGCAATTAATTAATATTTGTACTTTGCTTTCTTCTGTTGTAACAGATCGCATTTGTAAATAATTTTCCAAACGCTGCTTGTAAATTGAAAATGTTTCCTCATTTTCATTAAATGTACCGAATTGTATATTTGTATCCCGATTGCCATTTTGTAATTCTTGTAGCAACTTTAACAATGCCGCCACATCGATTTGGTTTTCATCCGCCATATTGTAAAATGCGGTAATTAATTTTTATTATTTTATTCACTTTTATATATGCGTATATATATTTAGACACACGCGTAATTTCGCCTTCTCGTCTCCAATTATTATATACTTAATGAAACCACACAGTAATTATTATATACATTTATTGTTAATAATATTCTACATGGTGTGCTTTATTATATAGTCCATTTTAGAATGCTCCCATGTTTATTTTATATATCTATACAAAGGACAGAGAAGTATTGCCCGATATTTATTACAGTCGAAGGTCGGTAATCCAATACATAACATCTCTGGTGGCGCATGACAAAATTTTCCTTCACCAAAATGTATCGCTGACTGGATACGTGGAATTTCATGAATATCCAAAGATGTAAAATAGCAAAATACATAAATTCATAAGAAATTCATTTATGTTTAATAAAAAAAAATTTACAAAATATTCCATAAAGCAACAAATTTAAAAAAATTATATTTCTAAAAACAAAAAAAAATCGGCCCTTTGAAATATTCGGCCCTTCGACACATTCGGCACTTCGACATTCGGCCCTTCGACATTCGGCCCTTTGTACCTATTCCGTGCAAGATTATTTAACGATTCTCTGATTAACATCTCCGATTTCTGTTCATTTATATGCATTCCTACTGTTTCTAAAAGCGATACTAGCTCTTTTACAATGTTCGACATTTCTTCTCTTTCTATGCAATATAATTATATCATAAGCGTATGCCAATATTAAAGGTAGTTTTATGTCTTCGTGTTGGATTCGATATCTTTTTAATTGGTATTTGTACCGTTTCTATCCATTCATCTGGAATACAATTCGAAATCCAAATAGATTTAAAAATGTTTTCTAAAAATGCCCACCCTTCCTCAGGTAAACTTTCTATGAGTTGTATAGGAACCTGATCTAAACCAGCAGCTGTTCAGCATTGGTATTAATGTTGACCCTTGTTGACCATTTTGCCGTTTGTATTGTTTCAGGAACTGATACGTCTTTTTTATCCTTTCTTGTGGATTAAAGTTAGCGAGTTCTGAAAAAAATTTGTGACACGCCTCTCTTCGTGCTCGGCTACACTGTTGATGATACATTTGTTTTTTTCTCTAGCATAACTCGCTTGTCAATTATATTTTTTCTCACTCTAAAGATTGCTTGTCGTAATTCGGCTAAGCTTTTCCTTCTTCTTGGAGTCAACAAAACTTGTGATCCCAGATATATGTTGGCAGCTTTGCGCATTACACTTACTAGAAACATACAGCAAAGTGTTGAATCATGATCTTGAGTATTTCCTTTTTTTAACTCTTTTGTAATTTCACTTTGAAATTTTTCTTTATACTTACTACATTTGAGAAGATCTAAATTCCAATCTCTAGTTGACATTTTAGATGTATTATCGTGCGTGTTAGCTAGGTTGTCCTTTTCTTGCGTCAATCTGGCTGCCCGCGTTTTCTCCTTTTGAATACATGCTGAACATATTAATAACTTGTGGTCCGATATGATGTCCTTGTGCCTCGTATCGCCGCTATCTTAAGTGACGAATTTTCTTTCACTAATATATAGTCTAATTGCGGTTGCGTTTTTGCATTCCTCCATGTAACACAACACGATCTTCTTCCCCATGATGTACTTAACCTCTGTTGACGCGTAAAACGCATTCCATGAAATATCCTATAAAATGAAATAATGTTACGGTGACACTGTAACGTGCGTTCCATTTACGCATCGCGTGTGTTTTCTACTTTTGTGCAACAGTGTATAACTTTGATATTTTATACCATTTGAATTGTTATTGCGCCTACGATGTTTGCATGCTATTGGTACGGTATATTCTTTTGGGCGAATCGATGTTGTTATAAATGGCTTGCATTATCGGTGCATGTACCGTCTGATAAATCGTACGATAATTTTATTGCGTTAGCGGATTTTTTTTTTTCTTGTATGGCATAGAATACTGAATTTTTTTTTGTTGGTTTTTTGTAAAGAACGAAAAAAAAGAAGAATTTGAGTTGAGCGGATGCCGGACATTCGATGGTAATCTTTTGAAAGAGTAACTCGTTAGATTGCTGAAGTGAAAAAAATACCAAAAATAAGAGAACTAAATAAACGTTAATTATCCAAGTGTTGGTTGCTTTCAAAAAGTGTTCTTGGTGTGTTCTTTGTGTTCGGTCTCGCATCACAGAATTTTGTTTGCTTGACTTGTAAAAATATAAACTCAAGTGTGAAGTGGTAGAGAAGTTTGTGCTCTAAATTTCGATTCATTTTGGTGAATCACTGGGAATAAGGTTCCGATAACCGGTACTCTACAGAAAAGAGAGCGAATGTGGTTAGTTCGGCTTAAATTACAATCAGGATTGCCAAACATTTAAGGGTAACAATTCGAGGGCATCGTAAAGACATTATATCATTTGCCTTGTTGTGAGAAAGTGTACCAAGTGAGTTCTGAGCAGTTGCGAGATAACCTTTTATCGTGAAACCAATAGAACCATTAACACTATAAATTCGTGTGGCGTGCATGTGTGTCGGGAGATCCGTATAATTACGCTTAAAATAACCTCCAGAATCATAGTGTCGATTGAGTGGGGTGGGTCAATACAAGGTCGTGCCATTTCACGAGACGAGAACGAGCGGTCAACGGCAGTTTTAAGGACAGGGTGTTGTTCTGTTTTGGAATTCGCGTGTAACCACACCCAAAGCAACGGGGGTGTATAGCGGACTATTTTGTCGGCGATTTTTTTTTTGTTGTCGGTATCCGGCAGTATATTTTGTTGGCGCAACGAGTTCCAGTGTTAGTCAGCATAGCGAGAATACCGTTGATCCCAAATACGGTTGGCAAAGTGAAGGCGAGGACGTACGGTGCCGGCGGCGAGAGCAAGCGGTATACGGCAGTTTCGCGCATGAATTTTTGGCTAAGTTTTGATATCATTTACATAATTACTTTACCTTTTTTTTTATATCTATAATTTTCTTTTGCATTCTTGTTCTAAATCTTAGTTTTTCCATTTCAAATTTGATTTGTTCGATTTTAATTTTGGTCGTAAATTGGTTATATTCATAACTTAATTAATTCTTGTGTTTTCTTTTATTTTAGCAAATATAGACCGTTTTGAGTTTCATGTGCCGTGCCCCGGATGTGGGAAAAGCGCTTTTCTTCGTTCGTGGAGTCAAGGTACATTTGTTTGGTATTCCTATATAAATATGTATATATATCTATTTTTTTTGATTTGTTTTACAAGTAATTAATTTTGAAATGAAAATGCCTATTGCTAATTTGCATAATTGAATATGCCATTTTGTTTTTGTTGAATATAAATTTTACAAATTAATTTAAAATTTAAATGGAAAATTTTCCGCCATTTATTTTGTATAATTAAATTTTTAAATTAACTAATGTTAATAAATATCCTGTTAATTATGAGTCTGAGTTTCAAAAGCATTATGTGCGAGTGAGTGGCGTTGGACTAAAGTGAGATGACTTAATGAGGTAAGTGGGTTGAAGGGAGAGTCAGAGTGTTTCCTTTTGTATACGGGCTTTTCCACTGTGATCCGGAACAGCCCAGCCAGAGCACAACACCACGACCACTATTACCTCCACCACTGAGCTAGCGGCGGAAATTATGGCGTGCTCTGGTATACACACCTTTTTAATTGTTTGTTGATTTGCTCTGTTAAAAATACCTTATTATTATTATTATTTTTTTTTGCTAACGTTAGCCGATCGCAAGGGCTAGCGTTACAGAATGGCGCCCAAACAACGGGAAGTAGTTTTGTCCCGAATGTGAGGTCAATAGAGGTTTCGCGATTGCCGAGGAAGTGTATTAACATTCCGTTCTGTTGTAACTTGATGATGTCATAATCATTTTCTCGTTGATGTCATGTAATGAATGATCTCATGTTCGAATCTCGAACATTAATTCTAAATGAACTAATTGCTTCTAATTATTATTATTTCTATTTCATTTGCAGTCTTACTTACAATTTTATTTTTTTTTGTAGTACCGACATAACTAACTTGCGTCAGTAGTTTCGCTTTTCTTCTAGCGGTTTTTCCCATTTCACAAGCATTTCCATACCGTTGAGTATTAGACGAATGTAGCTGATGAAAGGTAGAATACGCGGGTGAAAGCGAACTTTATGACCTTGTTAAATTGCGTTCTGCACATTTTTCATTGAGTTTAACTCAACTAATTATCCCATACGGTAGATTAATTATTATAATGTTATGCTCAATTCGTAAATTCTATCCACAAGTCATTCCGATACGCACTCTGACACTCATCCAACCAACTCATTCAAGTCACTCACGCTGTGGTCTCGAAATTATTTACTGTATAAATTTATATTATTATATTATATTATTTACTATATAATTTATTTGAAATCAATATATTTATAACAAATTATTTTATTATTAATATCATTCAATTAATAATCGTTTTGTTTTAGCTTATTATTAAATTATAAAACCATATAAAAAAAATGTGCTTGCTATAAACTATACTAATTATAATATTTAAACTACTGAATATTCTTTCTCATTCAAATTTTGCGTTATATCTTTTCGTATTGTCTGGGTCGTAATTTCTCTTAAACACGATACGGTTACATTTTGATTTTTTTTTCTTCATCTTAAATTTATCGTCAATAACGTGTTGTTGCTCTTTCGCTAAACATCATAATCACTTCGAAAATGGATATTTCCATTTTAAACCCTGACGAATTTGAAGTCGAATGCGTAGTACGCGACATAAAAGGAGGGTCGATAGATAAACTTCAGGCACTCAAAACGGCAATAATTAACGAAGTTGCAAACCCGGTAATAAAGCCCTACAAGGCCCATGCGGCAGCTCGCTCCGCACCACAACGGGAATTGAGACGATGTGCCCTCAAGATAAAAGAACATAGGGATTGGATTACGAGTATCAACCCTGGTGACATTACTAAGCAAACAGAATCCCCGACGGAAGAGTCGAGGAAAAAGCGGAAACATAGGAAGAAGAAACAAAAGGAACCTTTAGATCAGACCGAGTCTGAGTATGCCCCTACTCCCAAGGAAATAGTTATTGTGGAGTCCAGGCTAATACACGTACAAAGCCGGTTGGAAAGGTTATTATTCAGTACTAAAACCTATAAGGAACAATGCCGTGAATATTTGGCCTCGCTTGGATTAATGTTGACGGCGGTGGAATCGTTACAAGAAGGGAGTGCTAACCTAGATGAAACCATAGAACAAATAAAGGCGACTCCGCAGGAAGACCCAGAGGAACTCTCGACCTCCGAAGATGAGGAGACCCCTCGAACATCAAAGAACACCAAAACACCGCATAGAACTAAAAAGCATCAAACTACTTCAGGGCCCCATGGAGATGACCAAGATATCCAGGAGGTGTCCAGAGTACTTTCTAGTACAGTTCTTTCTCCTAAAACGTCTGCGTACTCAGCACACCACTTGGACAAATGGAAAATTTCGTTCAACGGCGATTCGCGGGAGTTGGCAGTCGAGAGGTTCTTGTTCCGGGTGGAACACCAGGCCTCTACATTTGGGCTCGCGCATGGCGAGTTGGTGCATCAACTAGGAGCATTGCTGAAAGGCGCGGCGTTGAATTGGTACTGGTGTCATATCGAGCGCAACCCAGATGTATCTTGGAACACATTAAAGGAGAATTTGATCGAACGTTTTCAAGACCGGAGGACCGAACACGATATCAGGAGAAGCTTAGAGTCTAGAAAGCAAAAACCTCATGAGTGTTTCCGAACCTTTTATAATGATATCATAGCGTTGTCGCTGCAGTTCCGAACACCACTTCCTGATTCAGAACTTCTCCACATCGTTCGACGCAATATGAGGAAAGGCTTCCAAAACGCACTGGCCGATCAAGAGATATTCTCCATTGCTTACTTGGTACGACGATGCTTGGCCTTAGAAGATACATGGAGCAGAAATGGATACGAGCCCGAAAAACTGTGTGTGCGTAGATATGTGGACGAAGTGGAGTTAGATGCACAAGCCCTACAGACGGACCAAGTGGATGAAGTAAATTGGCGGTCACGAAAGGAACACTCTCCGATGCAACCTAGTAAAACGGTACCTATTGCTAACTCAGGGAATTTGCAAATTTGCTGGAACTGTCAGGACATTGGCCATATGTACGCGGAATGTCCCAAACCAATAGTGTGTTTTGGTTGCGGCCGTCCTGGTATTGTCAAACCGCATTGTTTTAGATGTTCGGGAAACTCCCACATGAGGGTTCGTTTCGCTGGGAATCCGACACCCTCTCCTCTCCCCAGAACAATAACGAACGTTCACAACGATCAACCGTTGTCACGCCCAACTCCGCAATAACTTCACTACCTTTTTCGTTTAGCCACCACAACCCTTCACTTGCATTACCTACTAAAACCTTTTTACGTGGCCTGCTTCGAGTCCGTAATTATTGGAGGCATAAGCGTGTTCTTCGCGAAATTATTTCCGAAGCCTTGATAGGTGATGTTGTTGATACCCGACCTTATGTTAAAGTGGTTTTAAATGGAGACGAGTATCTTGGCTTGCTCGATAGCGGGGCCACCATAACAGCCTTAGGTTTGGGAAGTGAAAAGTTTTTGGAAGACTCTCGGTATAGGATTTTTCATTTGCCTACTAGTATACAAACTGCATCGGGAGACAAGGCTAGGGTATTTGGGTATTTATACGCTTCCATCAATTATAATGGTATAGAAAAAACTCTAAAAGTCTTTATAGTTCCTAGTCTCAAACAGAAGCTGTACTTAGGAATCGATTTCTGGCGCGAGTTCAATATTTGTATTAAAAGTCCAGCTTCGATAATCGCTGAAATTAGTGATAGCCCTACTATTGAACCCCAGAACGAACTTCCACATCATAAACTTACTCCGCAGCAAACACAAATCCTAAATGACGTAATCAAGGAATTTCCTTCATGTGATGAACTAGGTTTGGGTCGAACTAACCTGGTGACTCACCATATTGACGTGGGAGACGCTAAGCCTATAAAGCAACGACATTACTCTGTGTCTCCGGCCGTCCAGAAAATCCTATATGGAGAACTAGACAGGATGTTGGCTCTCGGGGTAATTGAGGAGTCCAATAGTTCCTGGAGTTCCCCGGTGACCTTGGTCACAAAGTCTAATGGCAAAGTTCGAATGTGCTTAGACGCCCGACGACTGAACGAAGTGACGATCAGGGACGCGTACCCTCTACCGATCATCGATGGGCTTCTGAGTCGGTTGGATCAGACAAAATTCATTTCTAGCATTGATTTGAAAGATGCGTTTTGGCAGATCCAGCTGACTCGGGAGTCCAGAGATAAAACGGCGTTCACGGTCCCTGGTCGCCCTTTGTATCAGTTCGTTGTAATGCCATTCGGACTTTGCAACGCGCCACAGACTTTATGCAGACTGATGCACCGGGTGATCCCACACCAATTACACGAAAAAGTCTTCGTTTATTTAGACGACCTCCTCATTACCTCCGAGAGTTTCGAGGAACACATTCGGTTGCTCAAACAAGTTGCCTTTCTACTTAGTTCCGCGGGCCTAACCGTGAATATTGCTAAGAGCCATTTTCTGTTAAGCGAAATCCGCTACTTGGGGTATGTGGTGGGTGACGGTTGTCTGAAGGTGGATGAAGAAAAAGTAAAAGCCATCCTATCGTTTCCGGTGCCGAACACCGTTAAAAAGGTACGTAGATTTTTGGGTATGTCAGGGTGGTACCGTAGATTCATAGCATCGTACGCTACGCTGGCCGCTCCAATTACCGAATTACTAAAAAAGAACCGCACTTTCACATGGACAGCAGACTGTCAGAAATCCTTCGAGCAATTAAAACTGGCATTATCACGAGCACCCGTATTAGTGCATCCCGATTTTTCCCGACCATTTAGCATCCAATGCGACGCTAGTAGTACTGGCGTGGGTGGGGTGTTGTTCCAAGTCGATGATGATGGTGGCGAGCGCCCCATCGCTTATATGTCGCAAAAACTTAACGCAGCACAGCGGAACTATTCGGTCACCGAATTGGAATGTCTTGCCGCAGTGTTAAGCGTGAAAAAGTTTAGGGCTTATATCGAGGGGTACTCGTTTACCATCATCACCGACCACGCAAGCCTCAAATGGCTGATGGGGCAGACTGATTTATGTGGACGACTCGCCCGATGGGCACTGAAATTACAAGGCTTCACCTTTAAAATTATGCATCGTAAAGGGTCGCAGAATGTAGTCCCAGATGCGTTATCACGAGTATTTATGGAAGAAGTAAGTGATGAACCATTGCATTTAGATCTCGATTCTTCCGCATTCCATACGGACGACTACGCTTGTCTCGCTGCCAAGGTGCAAACTAATCCTTCCGCGTACGTGAATCTTCGAGTAGTCAATGACAAAGTTTATATCAACCCCTCTAATCGTCGTGATGATCCCAGTAGTGACGTCCCATTGTGGAAACTCTACGTTCCAGGAAATTTAACAGAAAGACTGGTGCAATTAGCACATGACCCCCCATCGTCGTCTCATTTAGGAATAGCTAAAACCCTTACCCGATTACAGAGATACTATTATTGGCCAACAATGGCCAACGACGTTAAGAAATATATAGCAAATTGCCAAATTTGTAAGGAATCGAAGGCACCAAATTCCGCCATCCAACCTCCGATGGGCCAACAAATAATAGCTGTTAGGCAAATGCAGCATCTATGCATGGATTTCTTGGGACCCTACCCCCGATCTGCTAATGGTAATGCGTATCTATTTATTGTATTAGATTTATATTCCAAATACATATTTCTTAAGCCAATGAAGCAAGCTTTAGCTTCAGCAGTTGTACACTACCTGGAAAGGGAGATATTTTCTGTATTTTCAGTACCAGAGACAGTTACATCCGATAATGGTGCACAGTTCACTTCGATTGCCTTGAAGAATTTATTTACAAAACTTGGAGTGACCCATATGTTCACCCCAAAGTATTCACCGCAATGCAATCCATCTGAAAGGGTCAATCGATCCATAGTCGCTGCATTGCGCTCCTACATTAAAGAGGATCATCGAAAATGGGATCAACACCTCCACGATATCGCATCCGCATTAAGAAACGCTAAGCATAGCGCAACTAATTATTCACCACACTATTTGATGTTTGGACAACATTTCGTATGCCATGGGGACGAATATAGATTATTGAGGGAGTTAAACGCTATTACCAATAGAGATATCGTTACGTTAAGCAAAACCGATCGCCTTAGTCTAGCGCAACGGAATGTCCTGGCTCATTTAGAAGCGGCATACCGGAAAAATGTTCATACCTACAATTTGCGTAGTCGACAGAGAGAGTTGCAAATAGGTCAAACTGTTTTTGTCCGCAATTTTATGCTGAGTGATGCTGTAAAACATCAGTCCGCGAAATTAGCTCCAAAATTTTTAAAGGCTGTTATACTACGGAAAATTGGAAACGTTGCCTACGAACTGTGTTCACCACAGGGGAAATCTATTGGAGTATACCACAGTAAAGATATTCGTGAGTAACCAAGAGTATATTGATTTTGTCGACCAGACGATTTTTTTTTTTGTTTTTTTGCCCGGCTTATGAGACGCTCAGTGGTCGATGGGTACGTCCCCACGATCTGTAACGTGCGTTCCATTTACGCATCGCGTGTGTTTTCTACTTTTGTGCAACAGTGTATAACTTTGATATTTTATACCATTTGAATTGTTATTGCGCCTACGATGTTTGCATGCTATTGGTACGGTATATTCTTTTGGGCGAATCGATGTTGTTATAAATGGCTTGCATTATCGGTGCATGTACCGTCTGATAAATCGTACGATAATTTTATTGCGTTAGCGGATTTTTTTTTTTCTTGTATGGCATAGAATACTGAATTTTTTTTTGTTGGTTTTTTGTAAAGAACGAAAAAAAAGAAGAATTTGAGTTGAGCGGATGCCGGACATTCGATGGTAATCTTTTGAAAGAGTAACTCGTTAGATTGCTGAAGTGAAAAAAATACCAAAAATAAGAGAACTAAATAAACGTTAATTATCCAAGTGTTGGTTGCTTTCAAAAAGTGTTCTTGGTGTGTTCTTTGTGTTCGGTCTCGCATCACAGAATTTTGTTTGCTTGACTTGTAAAAATATAAACTCAAGTGTGAAGTGGTAGAGAAGTTTGTGCTCTAAATTTCGATTCATTTTGGTGAATCACTGGGAATAAGGTTCCGATAACCGGTACTCTACAGAAAAGAGAGCGAATGTGGTTAGTTCGGCTTAAATTACAATCAGGATTGCCAAACATTTAAGGGTAACAATTCGAGGGCATCGTAAAGACATTATATCATTTGCCTTGTTGTGAGAAAGTGTACCAAGTGAGTTCTGAGCAGTTGCGAGATAACCTTTTATCGTGAAACCAATAGAACCATTAACACTATAAATTCGTGTGGCGTGCATGTGTGTCGGGAGATCCGTATAATTACGCTTAAAATAACCTCCAGAATCATAGTGTCGATTGAGTGGGGTGGGTCAATACAAGGTCGTGCCATTTCACGAGACGAGAACGAGCGGTCAACGGCAGTTTTAAGGACAGGGTGTTGTTCTGTTTTGGAATTCGCGTGTAACCACACCCAAAGCAACGGGGGTGTATAGCGGACTATTTTGTCGGCGATTTTTTTTTTGTTGTCGGTATCCGGCAGTATATTTTGTTGGCGCAACGAGTTCCAGTGTTAGTCAGCATAGCGAGAATACCGTTGATCCCAAATACGGTTGGCAAAGTGAAGGCGAGGACGTACGGTGCCGGCGGCGAGAGCAAGCGGTATACGGCAGTTTCGCGCATGAATTTTTGGCTAAGTTTTGATATCATTTACATAATTACTTTACCTTTTTTTTTATATCTATAATTTTCTTTTGCATTCTTGTTCTAAATCTTAGTTTTTCCATTTCAAATTTGATTTGTTCGATTTTAATTTTGGTCGTAAATTGGTTATATTCATAACTTAATTAATTCTTGTGTTTTCTTTTATTTTAGCAAATATAGACCGTTTTGAGTTTCATGTGCCGTGCCCCGGATGTGGGAAAAGCGCTTTTCTTCGTTCGTGGAGTCAAGGTACATTTGTTTGGTATTCCTATATAAATATGTATATATATCTATTTTTTTTGATTTGTTTTACAAGTAATTAATTTTGAAATGAAAATGCCTATTGCTAATTTGCATAATTGAATATGCCATTTTGTTTTTGTTGAATATAAATTTTACAAATTAATTTAAAATTTAAATGGAAAATTTTCCGCCATTTATTTTGTATAATTAAATTTTTAAATTAACTAATGTTAATAAATATCCTGTTAATTATGAGTCTGAGTTTCAAAAGCATTATGTGCGAGTGAGTGGCGTTGGACTAAAGTGAGATGACTTAATGAGGTAAGTGGGTTGAAGGGAGAGTCAGAGTGTTTCCTTTTGTATACGGGCTTTTCCACTGTGATCCGGAACAGCCCAGCCAGAGCACAACACCACGACCACTATTACCTCCACCACTGAGCTAGCGGCGGAAATTATGGCGTGCTCTGGTATACACACCTTTTTAATTGTTTGTTGATTTGCTCTGTTAAAAATACCTTATTATTATTATTATTTTTTTTTTGCTAACGTTAGCCGATCGCAAGGGCTAGCGTTACAACACCTAGAATAGAATAGAATAAGTTAACTTCATTAATTGTTCAATTACATTTATAATTTATACTCAACATTTAGGCGTATTTCTATACTAACATATTTGCTGCGCATTTAGTATTATTCTAGAAACAAATATTTTGGTATATAAAGGCGCGCGTTGACGTGGAATGCTGAGTATTATTTTAAACGTGATACAGTGAAGGTTAAATAGAAAGGTTATTAAAGTGATTATTAAAGCAATTATTAAAGTGATAATTAAAAAGTGTGTTATAATTATAATAATTAATTGTGAAAATTGTGTTGTATAATAAATTGTGTTGTGTAAATAAAATTGTGTGAGTTAAAATTTGAAGCAGTGTATTTATTCACAATCCAGTGATTCGAACCTTGATTGACAAGGCAAAATCGTAACAATTGGTGACAGCGGTGGGATTGTGAATAATAAGGAAAATGATTCTCTACGGATTAAAGCTTGCGCAATTAAAGGAGCAACTGACACGGCGAGGTTTGACCAGTGAAGGCACAAAAGCTAGTTTGGTGGAGCGACTACGTGAGGCCATGGAGAAGGAAGGTTTAGATCCAGACGTGTATGATTTCGAGGAGGAAAAACCGGATGAGATCAGTATGGATAAGAAACAAAAGGACGTACAAACGGTGGTCGAAACAACGCAAACCCCATCTGGAAGTTTCAATTTTTCGCAGTTGATGGCTGCTATGAATCAAATGATGGGACAACAGTTGGAGGGAATTAAACAATCGAACCAGGATGTGAAACAACAGATGTTTCAAGTGGAGCAACAAGGAGTGGACATTAAACAGAAGATGGTACAAATGGAGCAACAAGGAGCGGACATTAAAAACCAAATAGAAGTTGGTCAAAAGAAAATGGACGAGAAGTTTCTGGAGTTATCTTCTACACTACACGGTAAAGTGGAAAAACTGCAAACAGAAGTACACGCAGAAATTCAAAATGTTAAAGGGACGGTTCAACAAAAATTTGAATCGGTTAAACAAGATTTTCAAACGGAAGTTAAACGTCTCGAGAAGGAGCTCCAAGATGTAAAAGTGAATGGAACGACACATCAAGTGATTCAAACGGTTAACGCAGTTAAGATAAAACCACCAACATTTGATGGAACAACATCCTTCAGTATTTTTAAGTTCCAATTCGAAACGGCGATTAAACAAAATCAGTGGACTGAAGAACAATGTGTTGCAGCATTAATTGTGGATCTTAAAGGCGAAGCGGCAGAAACACTACAAATCATTCCCGAGCAGGAACGGAACGTTTACATGGGAATTATGAAGGCGTTAGATCGAAAATACGGAAGTGACCACAAACGAGAAATCTATCGCATGGAATTGAAGGGTCGATACCAAAAAGGAGGAGAATCGCTATAGGAATTTTCATCGGCAATTGAGCGGCTCGCGCATTTAGCCCATTCAAATATGTCGGCCGATTACATGGAGCGAATTAAAATAGATGCATTCATTGAGGGTATTCGAGATCCTGAGACGCGCAGAGCGGTGATGTTGCCACCTAAGGCAACTTTCACGGAAACCATCGCTTGTGCGTTAACAAACGAAACTGCGCAAACCATCATCAAACCAGCAATGAAAATTCGTCGAGTGGAGATTGATTCCAGAATAGACACTGCGAGGGCTACGCCAAGGTTTAGAGATGGAAGTGGCAGGATTAAATGCTGGGTATGTGATAGAATGGGTCACATCTCACGGGACTGTTGGGAGATTAAGAAGAAACGAGCAAGGTCGCCATCTCCTATGAAGCGTAGATCAAACGAGGAGCAGATAGAATCCAGAAAGGAGAGTCAGACGACAGCAGAGTCGTTAAACTAAAAAGAGTCAGTTTGAAGGGGCAGAAGCTGACTCCCACAACCGATTGCCCCATAACCTCCACCCATGTTTCGAGAATAGCAAGGAGCGGTGACAGCTTAACAATTGAAGCCGATATTGATGGGAAGAAATGCATGATCACGCTGGATACGGGAGCAACTCATACGATTGTCCGTGAGGATATTATCGATGGAATTATGGAACCAGCTAATGGAATAAAGTTACGAACGGTGACTGGAGAAAATTCAGCAATAAAAGGGAAAAAGGTCGTAAAAATAAGGATTGGGCGAAATCACTTTCAACACGAGGTGCTGGTTGCAGATATTGTAGACGAAGTCATCTTGGGGATGGACTTTATGAGAACGAATGGCTTCGTGGTAGATGTTGGACGGGGTGTATTAACCTACGATAATATCGAGTTGCCACTTCACGTTAGCGCCGTTATAGGAGAAACGAGCAGGCAAATTATAATGAATCATCGGGAGAAGCTGCCACCGAACTCGGAAACAATAGTATGGGCAAGATTGGATGGAGATTCTGGGTCACCCAGGTTGTGGGTTGTTGAAGCCAATGAAGCGGAGAGCGGAGCTAGAGAAATTATGATCGGGAAAGTTTTAGTGAAACCAGACAACGATAATAAAGTACCAATTAGGACTCTAAATCTCTCGGATAAGACGAAAACCATCAAGAAAGGGACAATAATCGGAAAATGCGAAGAAATATCTGCGATTGTGAAGTGCGAGCAGAAAAATCCGATTAATACGACTAACTCGCAAGGGCAGAAAGAGGTTGTAGAACAACTCATGGAGAAATGGACCGAAGATCTTACTAAGGAACAGAAAAATTTGGCAAAACAATTGCTCGAGCGGTACATGCCAATATTCTGCAGTACACCGGACAATAATGGGAGAACCACAATGGTAAAACATCGAATAGATACAGGAGCAGAAATGCCGATTCGTCAACCACCCAGGAGATTACCATTGGCAAAGCAAGGAGAAGTGGATCGAATGGTAAAAGATATGCAAGCAGCAGGGGTAATCGAAACATCAAGCAGTCCATGGAGTTCACCAGTGGTTTTAGTCGAGAAAAAGGATGGTAGCATGAGATTCTGCGTGGATTACCGAAAATTAAATGCTGTGACGAAAAAGGATAGTTACCCATTGCCAAGGATCGATGACACGTTAGACACATTATCGGGTGCTCGAATATTTTCGACATTAGATCTGCAAAGCGGCTATTGGCAAGTGGAAGTCCAGGAGGAAGATCGCGAGAAAACGGCATTCAGTGTGGGTAACGGATTATGGCAATTTAACGTTATGCCATTTGGATTATGTAACGCACCTGCGACTTTTGAACGGCTAATGGAGCGCGTACTAAAGGGATTACATTGGAGGACGTGCCTCGTATATTTGGACGACATCATCGTCATGGGCAAGGATTTCGACGAGCATTTAAGGAATTTGGCAGAGGTTTTGGATCGGATACAAGCCGCCGGATTGAAGCTAAGCCCAAAGAAATGCAGACTATTTAGAACGGAAGTAAAATATTTGGGTCATAAGGTAACAACCAATGGAATCCATACCGATGAAGACAAGATCGCAGCAGTGAAGCAATGGACGACCTAAAAACTTACATGAATTACGGAGCTTCCTTGGATTGTGCACCTATTATAGACGATTCGTGCCAGGATTCGCCAGTATCGCAAAGAGTTTACACGAGTTAACCAGGAAGAACAAGTCATTCGAATGGAAGGATGATCAGGAAGAGGCATTTGTGGAACTAAGACGTCGATTATGCGAAGCACCAATCCTCGCATACCCTATACCCAACGTTAAATTCATTTTGGATACCGATGCAAGCAATGATGGTATAGGAGGAGTATTATCACAGACAACAAATGGTGAGGAGCGAGTTATTGCATATTACTCCAAGATGTTATCAAAACCGGAACGGAATTATTGTGTAACACGGAAAGAGTTGTTGGCTATAGTGGAATGTGTTAAGCACTTCCATAAGTACCTCTATGGCCAAAAATTTCTTCTACGGACGGATCATGGAGCTTTGCGCTGGTTGTTACAATTCAAAAATCCAGAGGGACAAGTGGCACGTTGGATCGAACGTTTGCAAAGCTACGATTTCCAAATTGAACATCGGAAGGGAACCGCACATGGAAATGCCGACGCATTATCAAGAAGGCCATGTCCCGTGGAATGTAAGCATTGTGGGCGTGTGGAGGGTAAGGAAAACATCATCGATATTCGGCTTATGCAAGTGCTACCTGATGAGGAATGGACTGATGAAATGATCAAGAAGGAGCAATTATGGGATGCTGACCTATCATTCATCATGAAACATAAGGAAAAGGAACACCGGCCCACATGGAGTGAGATAGCTGACAAAACTCCGATTGTAAAAGCATATTGGGCTCAATGGGATAGCCTCCATATAGAAAATGGATGTTTAAAACGAAAGTGGGAAACCACGGATGGTAAAGTAAAACAATTGTTGGTAGTGGTGCCAAAAGATCAGATAGCGGAAATACTCAAGGAGTATCATGGAGGAGCAAGTGGAGGTCACCTAGGGATTAATAAAACATTAGCCAAAATTCGCCAACGTTTCTACTGGTCCGGATGTAGACAGTCAGTAGTAGAATGGTGTCGAAGATGTGACCAATGTGCAGCAGTAAAGGGACCAGCACGAAAAAGCCGTGGAACCATGAAACAATATAATGTCGGGGCACCATTTGAGAGAATTGCAATGGATGTGGCGGGGCCATTTCCGACCACCGAGAGCAGAAATAAATATGTGCTAGTAATAATGGATTATTTCAGCAAATGGCCGGAAGTGTACCCCATACCCAATCAAGATACAACAACAATAGCTGATGCCGTGGTTAACAATTGGATTAGCAGATTTGGTGTACCGATGGAAATTCACACGGACCAAGGAAGGAATTTCGAATCGGTGGTATTTCAGGAGATATGTCAGATGCTTGGAATCAATAAAACAAGAACGACGCCTTTACACCCACAGTCGGACGGTATGGTGGAAAAATTCAATGGCACATTGGAGGAATATCTAGCAAAGGTTGTGGAAAGGAACCAACGCAACTGGGATCGACATATACCGATGTTCCTGATGGCCTACCGATCAGCGGTACATGACACAACAGGAGTGACACCAGCTAAAACCATATTTGGGAACAATCTGCGATTACCGGGAGATTTAAAGTTTGGAACTGTTCCTTCAGCAGCTCTATGCGGACAGGATTACGTCGACCGGATGAAAGAGGAACTCAACGAAATACATCAATTTGTACGGGAGAAAATTCGGATATCAAGTGATCGAATGAAAGCTCGTTATGACATACGAGCAAATAATCAAGGCTTCGAGGAAGGGCAATTGGTATGGCTTCACAACCCGCAACGGCAGTAAGGATTATCACCGAAGTTGCAACCCACATGGGAAGGACCTTACACTGTCATTAAAAAGTTGAACGACGTGGTTTATCGCATACAGAAAGGACGGAAAGGTAAACCAAAGGTGGTGCATTTAGAACGTATGGCGCTCTACAGAGGAGGTGATCTGGATCCTGTTCGGGACGAACAGGCTTAGGTGGGGGGTAGTGTTACGGTGACACCTAGATTAGAATAGAATAACTTAATTTCATTAATTGTTCAATTGCATTTATGATTTGGTTCAACATTTAGGCGTCATTTCTATACTAACATATTTGCTCGATTCTTGATGCGCATTTAGGATTATTCTAGAAGCAAATATTTTGGTATATAAAGGTGCGCGTTGATGTGGAATGCTGAGTATTATTTTAAACGTGATACAGTGAAGGTTAAATAGAAAGATTATTAAAGTGATTATTAAAGCGATTATTAAAGTGATAATTAAAAAGTGTGTTATAATTATAATAATTAATTGTGAATATTGTGTTGTATAATAAATTGTGTTGTGTAAATAAATTGTGTGAGTTCAAATTTGAAGCAGTGTATTTATTCACAATCCAGTGATTCGAACCTTGATTGACAAGGCAAAATCGTAACAATATTGTGAATTTAATATTTGACATTTACTCTTTAATTATCATTGGTGACATCTTGCGTTCAATAGTTCCAGTTATACTTGTTATAGTACAATTTTCATTCTGTTCTTAATTATTATACTAGATAATTAAGGTTCTCTTACTGTATAAAAAATATTATTTCTTAAAATGTCAGAGCAAAATAAAAAGTTGTCGCATCAAGTCAAAAAAATACAGTCCGCTTAATAAAATAAATAAAATTAATTTAATAAAATTATAATACAACAATAAATTATTGTCGTTTGCTAATTTCGCAAAATTAGTTGTGTACAATTGTTTCGAGAGAAGTCCAGAATTTTTCGTCGTTTCGCTTGGTTGTCGTCGTATCGCATGTTCGCATCACACAGCTTGCTTCTGGAAAGTTCATCGTTTCGTTTTGTTGTTATCGCCACTCGTATCGCGTCGTTTGGGAGAAACTGATTTTACTGACACCAAATTTCTACAACGAACCATAAAATTAAATCCGAGCCTCGACACTCTCAAAATATTTTGGTTTATAAAGTCATACATCATTTGACCGTATTGGTTCGATATGTTGTGGTGAATATTAGGTCCAATTAGTTTATAACTCTCAATATTTTGTTGATCCTTTCCAAGATGTGTGTTGAAATCACCCAAGATCACAATTTCTCTGTTACGTGACATTTGGTTTAATAATATTGAAAGCCTGGTATAAAATAAATGTTCCTTATTAGCATTCAATCCCGTGGCGAGCTGGAGCTGGGGGGGGGGGGGGGGGTTCATAGGTGGTGGATAGTGAACGGTCTATCGATAGGTAGGTTAGCGGTGAATTAAATAAGCCGTCCCCAACCGCAGCTCTGCTGGGAGGAGAGTCTCGGAGAACGGGGGAGTGGTTAACCTCTGTTCACCAAATTCTGAGGGGTTACGATACTCAGTAGGGAAAGGTGAACTTATGGCGCCATAAAACCATCGACCACAACCACGGTGAACTGAGCATCACGTCTCCCTGCACTCCCGCGCCCCCAGGTAATGAATGGGGAACCCTATAAACGGTAATCCCATGAATGAAGTTGGTCCCATTTGTTTGGGATATCCATATGAATGGGTGAATGAGGGAGTGAATATGGGAGGAGGGCTATGGCGCGGGCGGGGGGTGCTTGGTGAGCCAATGGGCTGGATTAAGGTGTTAGGCGACCAGTGCTGATGATCGGTTAGACTGGGGGCCCATTTAACAAAGACCAGTCGTGAACGGAGCCCTCTGGATACCTAGCGACCTCCAGTTGTATTTAGCTTTGCCTGAGTACACGGATCTTTGCGCAGGTTGGCCTATATTTCTCCGATACTCGTGAGAGAAACATGGATTTTAGGCCAATTAAAGTGGCCGGCACCCTTCAAAAACCGGAAGAAGGGAGCAACTCTAACCGCGACGGTGGGGCTTTATCATCAGAGGCAAGGTTAAGCGACACCTTGGTATCGAAGCCAGATGGAAGCGGAATCGCCAAAGGGAATAAGAGGGGATTGAGGAAGATCCCTTCGGCAAAGCGTCGATACAGGAAGAGACGGTTGGCGTTCAAAATTTTAGAAAAACTCGCTGCGACCCCTGAGGGTAGAACAACGAGGATCTGTGGCATGGGCTAAAAAAATTGTCGGCTGTGATAGCTTGGAAAGGGCCCTTGTGTCTAAAAGACAGAGGTCCCAGGAAGAGCTGGAAACGGGCGACAGTAAGCGAGCCAAGGTGCAAGCAGACAAGACGTCGGGTGCTCCTAGGGATCAAAAAATAAAGCTATTCAGTGAGATCCTAAAGGAGCACGTGTTGGTGCTAGTCGTCATTGACAGAAGTCAGGAAGATGGGAGCATCACGTCAGGGAAGTGGAGGGTAGTGTTTAATGCACTAAACTCCACTTTTCTGCGGATCTTGAGAGAAAATCCGGGATCCCCCCCGTCCTGCAGATATACGGGATGGTACCATGGGTGCGTGAAGTTGACTCCGTGCTCGGATCAGAGATCGGTCGACCTTTATAAAAGGGCAGTGGCCGAAGTAGGCGAGGTGTGGCAGGGCGCGAGGCTTGGAGACAGTCTGCAGAGAAAATCTCGAGCAGGCCGAGAGCACACGCCTGGTTACCAACCAAGCCGAATAAGCCAGAGGAGATCCTCGAGATCATTCGGGCCAGCAATCCCGATCTTCCAACGGAAGACTGGAGGATTGTAAAGCGAGAGGAAGCTAAGAGAGGCTTTAGATTGGCAATCATGCTGATCAATAAAGAATCCCTGGCTTCCCTGGCAAAATTAAAAGGAGTGATCAACTTCGGGTTCGGGTCGATCACCCTTAAAATAGATAAAAAGAACGACGCCGATGCGACTGCAAAAGACCACCCTGGGAGGGCGGCGAACGGACCAAACAGGAGACGGTCAAGTGGGCTGAGGACGGCCAGGAGAGTGATGCTTCGGACGTGAGGAGCATAGTTAAGGGAGATAGCCTTCTCTCTCTCTGGAGCCTGATGGGGACATCCTGTCAAGCTCTCGACAAGAGGAGGATAGCGTTCGGAACAACGAGACAGATGGCACTATCCCGATGCAGGGAGTGCAGGAAGAGGTGAGTAAGGTCGACTACAATGGTTAGCATTGTACAAATAAACCTACATCACACGAAGGCTGCCTCGGCAGCTCTCGTGCTCAAACTGACTAAGTCATATGAGGACTTAGTGTTAATAACTATACTGAAGCAACTCTGAGAAGATCAGATCGTGTATTTTAGCGAAATATAATTTGAATATTTTTCTTCTTCCACAATTTAGTAGCGGAGACGTTACAGCGGTGAGTGCTGAGGTTGGCTGTGAAAAACTATGGCTAGTCTTAGCCTATATGAATCGCGAGAAGGAAGTTCCATCGGATAACCTGGGGGAACTGATCCGGGAAGCAGCTGAGAAAAAGATATGTGTGATACTTGGATGTGATGCAAACGCGCATCACACAATCTGAGGAAGCACAGACATTAACGAGAGGGGTGAGTTATTTTTTGATTATTTATTAAATACCAACCTTTTAGTTTGCAATATTGGGTGTGAACCAATATTCATTGTTAAAAATCGACAGGCGGTTCTAGGTGTGACCTTTGCGTCAGAAACGATCTTTCATATGATCAGAGGGAGAGTGGCGAAGGAGAACTCATTCTCTGATCATCGATATGTAACATATAACCTCGACAACCTGTTTCCCGGAAAACCTTCAGGAATCCCAGAAGGACAAACTGGAACAAATATGGTGAGATGTTGGAGGAATTATTGCCGCTGGAGGTCCTTGGACCTCCGGCGATGGTAGAAGAATTGGACTACAGGGTTGATATTATCACAAAAGCATGCAATTGTTCATTTAATGCTGCGTGTCCCCTAATAAAGCCTAGGGGCAGGCAGAAACCGATATGGTAGACCAAAGAGTTGGGAACATATCGGAGAGTGTGTAGGGTAGCTTTTAATAAAGCTAAGAACTTAAGGGAATTTAAGTGTCTCTGAGACTTCTCGCCTTAAGAAAATTCTAGCTACTAACCCAACCAGTCCTAGTTATTTAATTAGACCAGATGGGTCATGGACAGCTTCAAGTGCGGAATCATTCGAGCTCCTCATCGAGACCCATTTTCCGGGAAGCTTCGAAGACTCGACAGAGCCTGGAGCTCATCGAGTAACACCTTCAATAGAGATGGAGGGCATCGTGGAGAGGGAGCGAGTCCATTGGGCGCTGAACGGGTTTAAGCCCTATAAATCGCCGGGCCCAGATCGGAATATACCAGCAGAGATCCAGAGGAACTCAGCAGTCATCCTCCCCTGGCTGGAAGGTATCTCCATGGGATGTCTGAAACTGGTCTATATTCCTAGAAAATGGACGGAGGTCAGAGTATTCTTTATCCCGAAATCGGGAAAAAGCTCACATGCCTATCCAAAGGATCTGAGACCTATAACTCTATCATCATTTCTGTTGAAAACCTTAGAAAGGTTGGTAGATATAGGTATTCGATCAAAAATTGAGCCAAGGAATTGGGCAAGGAATTTTGTTTTTGAACGTGGACTACCCCATATGTAGGTTGATAAATCAGATGCTGGTAAGCAGGATTATTACCTCGAAACTGAGGGAGGCCACCATTAGAAGGCGGGTGGTTAGAGGAACCCCGCAAGGAGGTGTAATGTCCCCCCTTTCTTTGGAGTGTAGTGATGAATGGATTGCTCTTGGAACTGGAGAGAGGGGATAGGGGTTGTAGCGTATACGGATGATGTAGCGATAGCTGTCTCAGGCAAATATCTGGATAGGATTAGGGATGTTATGCAGAATGCACTCCTGATCGTTACGAAATGGGCCAGCAAATGTGGATTAGGGATCAACCCGTCCAAGACAGAGCTGGTACTATTTACTAAGAAATATAAAATTCCGGTAGTTAGTCCTCCTACCGTGAACGGCTTTAGACTGGCTTTTGCTGACATAGCGAGATTTCCGGGCATAATTTTGTACAGTAAGCTAAGCTGGAAGTGTAACATTATTGAAAGGGTGAATAAGGCTAATGTAGCCATTTACTCGTGTAAGAACGCCATAGGGAAGAGATAGAGTTTGAAACCAGAACAGGTACACTGGCTCTATACGGCAGTTCTTTACAGGCCGTTCTTTGCACCTTCTCCATCATCTTCCTATATGTTACCTTCTCCAGAGCTGGCCATCACACGCCCACCCCGTACATCAGCATAGGTCTTAACCTATTACCGATCATCTCTTAATGAGATAAGCGAGTATTTCAGCATCCAGATAATCTGGGTCCCTGGTCACTCAGACATCACGGGAAACTGGAGGGCGGACGAAGTAGCTAGGTACGGTACGACTCTCCAGATGCAGTCGGAAAGGACAGGTCCGGGGAGGCCTATAGTGCTTAAATCGGCTCTCAGTAAAAAGGCGATTGCCTTGACAGATGAGAGATGGACCAACACTCTCACATGTAGAGTAGCAAAACAGGTTTGGCCAAAACTGGACCTGTGGTCCTCCAAAGCACTAGGGGAAAACGAGAGGTAGGATTGGTCGTAGGGGTACTGACAGGACACTGCCTTTTTGGGGAACATGCGAGAAGGCTGGGTCTAGAGACGAATTACTTTTGTAGAAGTTGTATGGACGAAGAGAGTTTAAATCACTTCCTATGCTCGTATCCGACACAATCATACAGAAGGTATAAGTATTTAGGTGTGTACGGTATGGCCAGCCTTTCGGAACTCGCGGGCTGTGGAATGCGAGATATTTTACGCTACATAAGTAGCTCTGGATGGTTTCAGCGGGAGTAAAGGGGAGATAGGATCCTGTGGTATCACAATGGGCCACTACTGGCCTTAGTGTGCGATAGCAGTCACTATAACCTAACATAACCTAGCATTCAATCCTGGGGGCACATGAATACATATTATAATAAATTTTCTTTTGTTAGTACCACACACTATACCGTAACATATCCGCTCTGATATTCCAAAAAAACGTCTTATTTGTATTAATTCATTTATTTTTCCAAGTAAAGCCACACCATTTCGGAAGTTCTTAACGGTTTTTTTATTCCCACTTAAATACCATTACAAAATAATTTGGTTCAGTTCATATTTATATAATTTATTTTTTATTTATTTTACAAATAATTTTATTACAAAAAATATGTCACCATTTTGTGTCCAAAGTCGCCACCCACATCGTTCATCACGACAAATCCCAAGAGACCAAAATATTTAAATGTACTAATCAATTACGATTTATTTTCATGAATTGCCATATTCAAATCTGTTACGATTTGTTTTCAAGTAATGGATTTGAATACGTCGAATGTTATAATTCGTCATCTAGATTTGTTTGTTTTGATTATGGATGCAAATTGGTGAAAGTGATTCTATATAAAAAAAGGTAAGTTTGAATTTATATATAGAAAAAAAGTAGCTGCAAAATTAAAATAATACTCTTAATTTTCAGAAATCATGTTTTACATACGGTATTTTAGTTTCTCGTACTGTGAGTGCTGTGATTTCACCTCATCGTTTTTCACTATAGCATTTTTCAATGTACGCAGAAGCTCCGCATAGTAAACCTCTGTTATTGTGGTCTTATGAGGTAAGTAGTCGATCATCAAAATTTCATCAGGATCCCAAAAAATTATTGCCATTATCTTATCCGCAGATGGAGAAGGATCATAGTGATGAATCCACGTTTCATGTGGAGTTACCACTCGATATTTTCTTTGTAGTCAACATTCGAGGAACCAATTTTGCAATAGCTCCCAGTATAGATATATTTATTAAAAATTACCATTTCTTGAGTAGCTGAGTCTGCCAATATCGTCTCCAGTCATTCTCTTCCTTGTGTAAATAGACGTACGCATTTCGTTTCCGAAAATATTTTTCATTCGATATCCTCAGAAGTGTTATTTTTCTTTGCAAGGAAAATAATGGCAGCACGATGTTCAATATTTTCCATTTTTAAAATTTTCTAAAAACATGTCCATTAAATCACTTACAGAAATTAAATAAAACAATTGTTTGGCATGAAACTGTTTTTGTGACTAGGATAGAATAGAAACATTACCGTCAAAATTATTAGATTTCTTACCTTCAAAAAATCAGAATATTAGGATCTAGACTATTTCCCGCTTCCTGTGAAAAGAAACAATTATATTAATATTATTACATTTAGGAATTTAGTTTTTTAAATATAATATTTACATACTCCATTCACAGCATACATTTCCATTGTCTTTACTTTTCTTCAATATAAAATTTTCCTAAGTACACGTAGTATATGTATATTACAATGGTCCACTCAACGGCGGTACTTTTAGTTTGGGTTCTTAATTTTATGCGCCTATGAGAGATGCGAAAATGAACACAAAACTGCTCAATTTTAGTACATTGGTACATTTTTTATTATTTTACTAGCTGAATCCGGCCCGCGTTGCCGCCCCTATCGTTGCTTTCGACTATATTTGATTTCTTAACAATTTAGGTGTAAGTGTGTGAATGTGCATCGGAAAGATTCAGATTTGTAATATATTCTAATTTATTCCAGAGTTCCAGGTAGAATGGTAAGTGTATGTTGTTAATCCGAATATGTTTTCCATATTTTAGGTATATGATGAAACTGGAATGTCAGCTGATCCGTGATTTAGTATATGAATGATGAGTACTGGAATATTAGCTGATTTGTTGTTTACTACTTTCGATGGCCATCCGCAGTTATTGAATGATCCATAGTGAGATTAATCAAATAAAAACCTCTTAACGAGGTAAATTTTCGAGTGACGAAAGCCGAATTCAATTCACAAAATTTCTAATATCAAATTTGTGCCGAAAATAACAATTGCATTCGATTTGTCAACGATTTTTCGGAATGTTAGTGCATTCGGCGCGTTTGTTTACATTTTTCTTTCTAGCTGTCAAAAACAACAACTTTTTTTGTTATGAAAACAGGGGCACTGGTAAAAATTCTCTTAGCAATGATGATAATATGATGTATTTATATTTGTTTCATTGTAATACGTTGATTCACTATCATTATGAACCACAACGGACCGATATTAGGGTGCATTTGAGCCAAAAAATGAAATTTTATAAAAAATTAGGGTGGCTTTTAAGTTATGGAGGTCAATATCTAAAATATACCAGTTTTCTGGGACAAACAGTTGATGTCATATTGTAGGTGAGGTTTGTGGCTAATAATCCTGAAAATATGAATCGAGTCTTGGGTTAATTTTTTAGCAATTTGACCGAATGTGGCCAGCCGATTTGGCATTTTTCAGTTTTTTGGCCAAAATGACCCTCCCTCCACCCTAATCTTTGAATTTTTTTATATGCTATTTGATAGCTGGCGTCAATACCTTTCCAACGATATGCATATGTCCGGGGTATGTCAAATAGGTTCAGCGCTGTGGGTGTGGCCAAAAATGGCCGTTGAGAGGCCGGCCGCGGCCAACATGGCAACAAGTACTACAAACCCTAAAAATATGAGATCAAATGAAAGAAGTACGGACAAACAAACAAACATATATACCAAAGCAAGATTATATGGTGACGTCATAGAAGAATTTCAAAATGTCATAACTTTGGTCAAAATCATCCGTTTTGAACGTTTGAGATGTCGTTGAGTTGGTATTGACGTCTACAATCATAATTTGCTAGTTAAATTGGGGCACTTTTTGGGGCAGTTATACCCGAAAAACTAATTTTTGGGGGCAATTTTCGGAAGGTCATATCTCCACTCAATGTTAGTAGAAATTCATGCTTTTATACATTATTAGGGTCTACTTTTCAAGACATTTAAAATGGTATATAACATGATCCTGGCAGCCTCGATGGGATAAAGTTCGATTATGCCATGCTCCTCCTGAATCTGCTTTGCTCTATTTGCAGTATAATGTGACACGTTAAACTCCCGTTCAATTTTTCGAGCAGACCAGCTTTTTGGTAGCGTTGTTAGAACCATGTACCTTTCATTTTGATTTTTACAATTTCCAAACTTGTTTTTCAATTGTTGAATCATTTCATTTATGTCAGCACTAGTTGCGGCATCGGAACTGGAAGGCAGATGAAATATATCCTCTGCTATTTTCGTTGAAACTTCTTGAAATTTTTTTGTCTTGTAACATTCAACTCTCATTTTTTTACGATTTATCGGTGAACTGCCAATGGACAACAACGTATCGTTGAATGGTGGAATATCTGGATAAATGTATTTCTCCTCTTCGGTTGCTATTGATGAACTTGATGATCTGCTGGCAGGTGAACAGTCTACATTCGAGTTAATCGTTTGTATTCCAGACGGCCCTGGATCATTAACACTTAATTTACTTGCACTATAAATGTTTAAGTAACAACCACTGCATATGTATTCACCCATATTAATGATAATACCTTTCAAGCTATAGCTAACTCAATTAAACTATTATCAGCTTTTCGACAGTTTGATTGTTTTTTGAATTTTTGACACTTAACACACTTAATATTCATACTGAATTCTTATTGTTTTAAAATTTTAATTGATTTAACTTTAAACTCTGGCTTACGAATGACATAGTTCATACAAATTTCTCTTATTTATACAAAATTATTTTTAGGATTTTTGAAAACAAAATTGTCATTAGCAAGTTTTTACTGCCCGGATAATAAAGAATTATTATCACACTTACTTACGTGGTGAGTCAGTTGGTAATAATAAGTATCCCCTTTTGTCAAAAAAAGGATCCCGCCCAGTTCTATTCCCACTTAGGTGACTAATAAGTTGAGATAATAACAAAAACGTTATAAATATATGTATACCTAAAAACAATACCCAAAACCTAATCGCATACGTGCAGCTTACGCCTATTCGCAACACGCACGATCATTCGATCAATGATTACTAATATCCCTGCCTTTGTTGCTTGGCTCCCTCTTTTTATTTTTATTTCTTGAAGGATATGTAACTATTTTTTCATACTATAATAACCGACATTCTTATTTTTAGAAATTAGTAGATACTCCTAATGATGATTATAATCCAAAAAATGACTCCTTAATAAGTACTAAATTGATAAAATTTATTGTAATAAAAATGTTTTTTTTAGTTAAAAGTTAACCCAGGTTTTATAAAAGTTTAAAAATTGCAGTTATCGGTGTTTTCTTTTATGATAGAACCATTTTTATAATTAAATCCCTCTTTTTTGCATTAAAGTAAGTGTAGCATGGAATTTTTAAAAAAGTATATCATAAAAACGAAAAATAACACCTATTTTTTTATTTTTGTACCTGTTTGGGAAATGATTAAACTTGCAAAAAATGATAAAAAAATTGGTTGTTGTTGTTGTCGAAAGTACTGAAAAATCAGTTTTTTTGAAAAATCGTCATTTTTCTCACGCAACCATTATAAAACTACCATTAAATTCCTTTCATATGAGATCTCATTTATATAAATCCGGTAAGCTGTTTTCGAGCTATGTGTATTTAAAAATTTGCATTTTTGCGAAATTCTCAAAACGGCGTGCGCCCCTGTTCAAAACTACAGAGCCGAAGAGTAAAACAGAAATTATTTTTTGTGTTTCTACACCAGAGAACATCTTCAGCAAGTTTTAATAAAATCGAAGAGGGTGAGGACAGAATCAGGTCGTTTTCGTGTGGAATCGCTGTATATATATATATATATATATATATATATATATATATATATATATATATATATATATATATATATATATATATATATATATATATATATATATATATTTATATATATATTCCGATAAGGGTAGAGGTAATATCATAGGATAATTATCTTTTCAAAACATAAAAGATATCAAAAATTGGTTAACAAATAGCGATTTTATTGCCAATTTCCAAAACTAATAAAAACCCAAATAATAAAAGGCTTTTTTTATATCCTGGATTTTAAACTCAATGCTATGGCCAATATGTTTCATTGTATTGTATAATATATTAACAACAGAAATGCAAAATAATTTCAGTTTAAATCCAAATCTCTCGAGAAAGAGACACAAATTTGTAATAACTAAATCTAGTTCGTTTAACAGTTTTATTAATCTTTTTAAGAAAGTTCTACTAAAGTTTACAAAATGGCAGATAATTTACGGTCCACTATAAAAATTTATCTTCTTGGCCACGAGTACTGTCAAATTATTGGTGCTAAGTTACTCTCAAAAAAGCAAGTGATGTGCTTCTTTTGACCATCTCCGTACTGTAAAATTAACTATTCGTAAAAGTGCAGCTCTGACAATCCTAAAAGTGTCCATTTTTTGGTCAAAAGTGCGAATTCCAGTGAAAAAGGAACAACATTCTATTGAAAATGGGAAAAATTACATGATGAGTGGAAAAATCTTTTAAAGAATAAAAATAAACCTTCAAAATTTACTGTGAAGGAGAAAATGCCTTTAATAGTAAACTGGATGATACTTTCGATGTCGCGTATACCGATTGTTCATGATGACCAATGAAAACGACAAGCGATTCCTCTTGACGTAGCGTAAGAAAGGGCATCCTGGAAATTTTACTGGAACCAGAGAATATGAAATTGACAAAGAAAAGCGCAAATCGGAAGGTTTGGAGGCAGAAATAAAATCGTAAACGAATATACCTTGAAGAAAAAGGTAAATCAATTCCAATAGACCCACAAGCATTATTTTCGTCATCGGAGAGGGATAGCGAAAGCACATCTGATAATAGCATGAGTTTCGAAAATATCGATTTGCTCGTGCTAAGCGAAGAGAGAACCTCCTCTAGAGGCACATGTTTCATTACTCCTAGAATATTATCAGCTTTGGGTAAGTGGAATGTTACTGATCGTGCAGCACTGCATTTAATCAGTGTTGTTGAAGAAAGTCTTGGATTTTCTATTGATGAACTCGTTTTGAATCAAACAACACTGAGGTGTCTTCATGAAACAAATAGAGTAGAAATATCGGCATCAGTTAAATCGATTTTCAAGTTTACAACAGGCATACATTGGGATGGAAAGTTACTTCTGGAGTTATTTGGAACGGAGGCCGTGGATCGTTTCTCTGTTTGCATTTAAAAACAATATTTTTGGTCATATTAAAGGAGTTGATTTGATTCGCATTACCCCAAATATACTGGTCGCTAAACAGAATAGGGAGGTGGTCAGGTTAAAGAGAATTTTTAGAACAAATTTGTATGGTTAATGTGTTGGTACTGTAGAAAAGTGGTCTATTTAAGGAGGTGGTCAGAATGGAGAGGTGGTCACATTGGGAGGTTTCACTGTATATATAAATATATATATATATATATATATATATATATATATATATATATATATATATATATATCGTCGGCCGAGTACTTAAGTGTTACAAACGACAAAAACTTGAAATTGAGATAATCGAATAATCGAATCTAAAGTTTAATTGGCTACGAACGTAAGTCTATATACTTTTTGACAAAATAAAATACATTTTCTTAAAATATGCAAGTTGTCTCATCTAAAATTAAAAGGAATCTTTAATCAAGCCCACAGTTTAATTTTAAACCGAAATTTAAAATTTTGAAAATTGCGTATGTAACACAAAACCGTTTTTCATTTTTTTTATTTGTATGGTATGTATCAGTTTTTTCGTTTTTCACGTATTACTTGAAAACAGAACTATTATTTATGGTAAGAACGTAATATTTTGAAATTTAATGAATCAATAATGTCGGATAAAATAAAAATTCTTATTTGAAGGCTGTATGCCAAACTTAAGGTAAATAATTTACAACGGTAAAAAATCGGTTTTAGGACAGATTTTTCGGTCAGTTTGCCATAGAGTTCTTGAAAAACAATTGAATTTCTCGAAAAATTTACTTAAAATTAATATTAACCGTAAATATTATTCGTTTGAGTCCCAGGGCCAAAGGAGTATTGAAAAAACACTGTCGAAGAATCTCAAACGGCGCAACCGCTCTTTTTAAAATGAGAGAGGAAGATGATGTGAATGATATGAAAAGGCAATCTATTGAGACAAACCTATTATGAAATTTACTATTTACATTAAAAGGAGCTGTGTGATGCACTTGCTTCAGTAAATCTGAGCGCGCGAGTTCGACAATGGTTATTGCACTGTCAGTTGTCGACAATGTGCGAAATGTTGTACATATATTGAGAAATCAATTAATTTTGTAAATACATATTATCACAAAGTTCAAATAAACCAACGGTATAATAAGGAAAAAAAATTATTTAATAATGGTAATTTTCCTTTAGCTATGACAACTTGGCTTGTATAGAAATTGCAGGTGGAACCTCGATTTGACTGACCACAATTCGATGGGCTGGGCGTCTATTAAAAGCGTGTTAAATTAGCGTGTCTATTAAAAGCGTGTTAAAGCGTCTATTAAATGATTACACCCCCATATTATGTTTTTTAATTGAAGCGTCTGTTGACTACTTACACCTCCATGTAATATGGGGGGTGTAATCATTTAGTAGACGCTTTAATTTTGCCGAATTGTCGCCCGTTAAATCGAAGTTTTACTGTAGTTGTTGGTAGTTTTGCATATATATATATATATATATATATATATATATATATATATATATATATATATATTATATATATATATATATATATATATATATATATATATATATATATATATTTATATATATATTCCGATAAAATTGAAAACATTCTAACGACAAGGTCCTATTCCGTTATGTACAAAAATAATTTCCTTTTCTCAATTTGTATTGCGTGTGAACTTACTATTTTAGTGTAAAAAAATATGTCCTTTATTTCATTTGCAAATGGTATACTGGTATACATTTTCCATTCATTTCTATTTGTGTGAGCTTTTGCACTAATCCAGAAGGTAAACGAACTTTTCGCGATACATACCCGAAAATATAGTTTTGTATAAGTACATGTTTATATAAATATTTAACAGTGCCGCGACACTCCTAGATTTAGGTAGGAACGAAATAACATTTTTAATTCATACGTATATGCATCTCTTTTCTAAATAACGTATAGGTAGAACAGTTTTATTGATTTTTATACTGAAAACGCAGTATACTATCCCTGAAATTGAATGTGTATGTATTATAAAGGTACGTTTGTAATACAAATATCTGCATGTTGAATTGTTTACACATACACAAAAAGGATTTCTTTCTACTTCTCCTATATGTACCCCTATATACATACATAAATATAATGGGCCATTGACCGAAATTACTGCGCACTATGAAAAGGCGCATAACAAACAAAATACGACTACGTTATCCTTATTATATAAAGGCAACTGTAACAGTAGTAAAATATAACCGGAAACGTTACCTACTTATATGTATAAATAAGATGTATACATAATTTGTATAAATGTGTGTTTCGTTACGGCGGTATGACGTGATTGGGGGAACAAGAGAAGGGCCAAAAACAATTCGAGACAGAATTTAATCGATATTTGGCGGTAAGGAACTTATGTAAAACAAAATCAAACTCGATTGTTTTCATATATTTTATGTATAGCGGGTATCTAAGATATAAATTTAGGAAACTTGTACAAGATTTCATTTTCTTAAAGTAAAATATGTAATTGGGAAATAATTACAAAATATTAACATTTAATAAAATTTTCTGGGGCCTTTCTATTGAATGCGACGACTATCGGTCGTGGTGACACCTAACAAATCGTAAATGTCGTCCTAAACAATACTGATCAAGAAAATATTACTGAATCTCGCCGGACGGTTCTTGAACATATTTAAGTTCTTGAAATCTAATGAATAGAAACGAGATTGTAAAAAAAAAATCTTCGTAATACTATTTTCATATGTGTAAACAATTTTATTCCGTTAATCGCAAAAATGTGTAACGTAGTAAACGCGGAAAAATAACGTCAGTAATTTCAGATTTTCGTTTTCACAGCGAACTTCGTATCATGTTTCTCCAACAAGTATTTCCGACTGCTACCGGAAGCAAATAGAGTGACCAGACCAAAAAATGGTAAATTGGGGAATTCTAAAGCTAAGATCTTGTTTTCAAAAATGGGGTATAGAGAAAACTTGAATTTCCCGAAAAATCTGGGGGAACACTGGGCGTAATATGCAAGAAAATAGGCATATGAGTCCAGAACTTATATAAATCAACAAATTTGCGAACCTTTTAAACCCTAAAGCTGGAGAATTTTTCTTCGTTTCAACGGAACCAATACATTTCCCGTGTCACATATAATCGAATAACTTTATGTATTGTCATTAGTTGGCAAACTATCGGCGCTGACAAATCAAAGACGTGAAATTTCAACACGAAGCTTTGATCCCAAAGCCTCTGTGCCATTTAAAATGTCACATGCCTTTTCCGCTTTATCGTGATTCTCAAATTCGACGAATGCAAATCCTGGTGGATTGAATGCAACCCAAACCGATGTAACCGAACTTAAGGCATCCGTATGTAATTGAGTTTCGCGATTTATCGAATATACACTTATCACAGGCCTTTCCATTAACAAATCCTTCAATTGACTAAACGACTTAATATGTTTTTCCAAAAATACAAACTCAACATCTGGTTTTAACAATTCGTACAAAGGAAAACCAATTCTACTAAAGTTTCTTATAAATTTCCGAAAATAACTAACCAAGCCAATAAAACGTTGTAAGGCTCTTGCGCTTGTTGGAACGGGATATTTACTTATACTTTCTATGTGTCTGTCGTGCAACGTAATCCCGAGCGCAACTCACATTATATCCCAAGAACTCAATCTTTGTTTTAACAAAATGACATTTTCCAGCATGCAACTTAACGTTATTTAACTTATTAAATTCAAATTGATCCTGATCCGTTACAAACGCTGTATATTTTTTCGATTCTCCCTTCAAATTTACATAATAAAATCCATTTCGAAATTCCATAGACGAGAAATATTTCTTTCCACTCAATCGTTGGACAATATCTTCTATCACCGGCATCGGATGGTAAATTTTTTAAACTATCTTATTCAACGGTCTATAATTGACGCACATACGTTAGTTATTGTCTTTTTTCTTAACTAAAACTACACGACTGGTATAAGGTGATTCGCTAGGTATAATAACCTCCTAACTCTAATAACTTATCTGTAATTTTCTTTAACTCTCCACTTTCATAATAACTAAAACGTTTTGGACTTGACGTTACTATTTTATTTTCACGTAACCTTATTTCGGCCTGATAAATAATCCCATTTTCGACATATTTACTCTTGTTCAAATAATAATCGTTATAATTTCTAAATATCATTAACTGACTGTCTCATATGTGTTACCTACATCTATTACAGCTTCATTCATCACTAACAATTCCGTATAAGTGTTAACTACCTCCTTCATTATATCCATGTCAAAATTATTTTTTCCTTTTCCGTCCACAATTTTCACCATATTGATCCCGTTTAATTTCAAAAAATCCCTTCCCAAAATTATATCTAAATCCATTCTTTTATCGGGCACTACTCGATAATTAATCTTATTCACATTATTTTCTATTATAATATTACTCTCCCAACTCCCTAAAATTACTAATTCATTAACTGAATCCCAACCACGTTCTCACTATTCGGTTTTCTTGATTCAAAATTCTTAACTAACTTTTCCTTTTACAACACGTACGTTACTTCCGGAATCAATTAACACCTGGACCTCTACTAACATATTCCCAATGACCACCATTGCTTTCACTTGTACTTCGCCATTAACAATCACCTGCTTCTCCGTATTCATTTTCGCATTCTCCGCTTGACCTTTCATATACAATATATTCCCTTGTAGTTTCACTTTACATTGTTCTTTCATATGTCCTATTTTTTACATCTTTCACATGTCGGTTTCCTTTTTGGTTGTGTACAATTGGTGGCTATATGTCCTTGTTGAAAACAATTGTAACACTCCTTACGTCTCATCCAATTTGGCTTATTCTCGTGTTTCTTCTGATTATTTTCACAAATTTTTGTTCTTTCCATATGACCACTCGGATTTAACAATCTCCTTCCGCTGTCTCCCTCACTCCCGTACATCTTCACACGCCACTCTATATGTTCCTTCAACTCTCTCAGAGTATTAACTCTCATGGACTTTAACGCTGACCTCAGGTTATATTCGTTCATACCCATGATAATATAGTAAATTATATTTTCATCTTCTAACTGTCCTTGGGCTATTTGGCACATGTCGTAAAATTATTCTACTGAGGTTTGCTTGCCTCTAATTCTTTTTCCTAGCCGCTCGTGAATTTCCGCTTGTGAACACTTACTTGGGAAATTTGAACGAAATTCTAATGAGAATGTGCGCCACGTTCTCACCCTGTCAACAACCGACTCATACCACTTTTGCGCGTACTTTAGCATTTTATTTCGTGCTTCTAACAGCACCAACCTTTCATCAAGCGCATGAACATCCATCATAACTTCCACATTCCTTACCCATTGATCGGAACTCAGTCCGGTTTCATCGGTACGATCAAAATTTGGCAGCATTTCTATAATGTCCCGAATCGTAAATCTCGTGTAACTATTGTTAGTGAACGTTTCTTTTCGTCTTTCAGAGTATCCATGTGGATCTGCAAATTCTGTATTATTACCCGAACATACGTGTTCTGACCAAAGGGTTTCATCACTTATTCCGCTAACTAGTATCTCGATGATTTTCGCCTGCAGATTCTTCATTATCCTTTTTTTACGTATTCATCAACAATCGCTGAACCAAAATCCTTTATTTCCGGTTATTTCTAAACCACGTGCACCCAACTCATCCTTCAATTCTTTTACACTGAAGCTTTTCATTTTTTTTTTATGTATATAGAAGTACCCATCCCAGACTAATTTTCATTGCTAAAATTCGTAAAATGTCATAAAACTCGCGCTCAAAATTAAATAGCGGGAATTCCCACGATCCCGCGGGTCGTCATACCCGCTCAGTAAATATCTAATGCGTCCAGAATTTATTTAAATCAACAAATATGCGGACCTTGTAAACCCTAAAGCTGGAGAATTTTTCTCCTTGAGAGCTAAGGTCTAGCACAAAGTGAAAACTTCCACATTCAGCCGTAGTAGTTTCCAGTCCCGGGTATCGGGTGCCCGGATACCCGGGTATTTTAGTCAGTATTTTACTACTCGAATACCCGGGTAACTGCTTCGGGTATTCGAGTACTATATTCAAAAAATATATAAATTCATTAATTCGCATTAAATTATCTCAGCATTAAATGAATTGGGTTCGAAACAATTTGCTGACGAGGACACTCATGTTTTTAAGGAAGTTTCTTTAGTATTGAAACCTTTAATGGTTGAGGTTGAAGAACTTAGTAAAGAAAATGCCAATCTTATAACTGCTGAGGGAACCCTTATTTATGTATTCAAAAAACTAATAGAAATCAATACGCCCCTTTCACAGGATATAATAGAACATTTACAAATTGAAGTTGAGGAACGACGACAAAGACAAAAAGACTTAATAGAGGTTTTGCTTTCGCAAAGTCCGCTTAGCTTCAATATTACAGGCCAATTTTGGTTTCACCAATATTATTGATTGTAAATTTCCAGTAACGGAAAATAATTGTTCATCATAGTTGGATTTTATGTCAGAGGTAATTGTAATCTGTGCTGGGATGTTCTAACATCACATTTTGCGATATTTTATCCAAGTCTACGTCTCTTTCAGCTAGAATTAATTTGACTGCTGTTTCAATTATCAATTATTTCTTCTTTATTGCTATCATAGCCTACTAGAATATATATGAACAATATCTATTTCACTTATTTTTGTTCTACAATCGAAAAAAAATTATTTGGTGATAGAAACATAGTAGAAAAATCACAATGTTGCAATCTAGCAGGCTGGTAAATGATAAAAATTGAGACAGAGATAAATTTTATTCTACAGAAACGAGAAATAAACTTGGATAAATTATCGAAACATGGTGATGTTAGAACATCCCAACCCTGAATCGGTTTTATGATTTTTTTTTTTTTTAGTTTTATTTAAAGCCAACTCTACTTTAACACTACTACTGCCAAATACGCCAACTATGATGAACAATTATTTTCCGTTACTGAAAATTCATAAACAAGTATTGGTGAAACCTAAATTGGTCTCTAATATTAAAGCTAAGTGGACTTTGCCAAAGCAAAACAGCTAATAACGTTATTATTAATCTTACATCATGGTAGGCATCCAAAAAATATCGATTTTTTAAGTTACTGATCAAAAACAATAATAAAACTACTTGCTAAACAATTAATAAATAGACTAAATCCAGATCAACTCCAGAACGAAATATCGAAATCGGATAGCTCCCGCTCCTCTGATGACACGGACCGCGATTGTGAAAAAACAGCCTACGATGAGTTACAGTAGTCCCTTAATTCATTTACATCAACTAAATTCACCAAATTTACAGCTTCTAGTGCAAATATTGAAAAGGATTTCAAATTCGTCGAATTGAAAAAAAGGAATGCGAGGTGAAGTATTGGAAAATTTATACCAAGCACTCCCCTACCGGCATGCGAACGGGGCTTTCCAGTTGGCGGGAATATAAGAACAAAACTCCGTAGTCGTTTATCTGAAGACACTCTTAATGGACTGGTATTCTTAAAATATTATTTTATAAACAAAAAATAAGTAAGTTTTTTTTTCGTTAATTATTTATTCATTCTATTTAAAAAGTTACAAAAAACTATAACAAATAGACAAGTAGATTAATAAAGCTTAACGAAGCAAAAAGTGAAAAGAAACATAATACATTATAACAATAAGTAAACGTTTAATTAAATTTTTGTGGGATTGAAACATAATTAAATTACAATTATAAATTATAAATGTTGCCATTTTCCAAACAGATAATTCTTGACAGCTTGTTTGAATTGACCTATACGACGAATTTGGTTTACTTCTTCCGGTAATCTGTTATATAGCACAAACCCCCTATAAAATACATTTTTAGAGTCTCTGTTAGTTCTCAGAGTCAAAACATGATAATCTTGATTAGACCGAGTATTGTAGTTGTGACAATCATTGGCTCTTTGGACGGTATAATTACATTTGACTAGACGATGAATTACTTTAAAAATAAAAATTAACAGATCAAAATCATCTAGCACCGCAATGGGTAAGATTTGCTCGCTATATAGAACAAACGATTGATAATTTTTATACTTATTTTGTAAAATTTATAGTGCAGCTGCCGACCAGATCATACTCATAGGCCCAAATTAATAGTCGTCACTACACCTATCCCTTTTTCAACCAACAAAATAAAAAAATTGGCTCAATTTTAGTCCAATCCACACAAATGTGTGAGTAAAAAATCATAGTATGTAATGGCGTTGTTGATAAAAAATTTCACTTGATTTTAAGTAAAACCAACACAATTGTGTGTATAGATATAGTGTTTTGTTTCGGACGAAAATAAGTTAAAAAGGAATTCACAAATGTGTAAGGTGGTTCAAAAAACATATAAAACTAAATTTTTGACGTGGTACTTTTGCCCTACCCGCACAATCGTGTTAGTAAATCACAAAATGGCTATAGCAGTAGTCACTGTTTTCGAGAATCAACTATTTTTGGATTGTTTTTTTTTTGGTATTTATAGTCATCACTACAAGAGTTGTTATAACAAGGATTTAGAACAATTGTTTTCGAACTAGTGCTACCAATAAAATAAAAGTTAAAAATTTGACAATTTAATTTTTTACTATCGTGGTTAATATTTTAAAAATGAACCGATTAGAAGAAAATCAAAGAAAAATTCTAATAGAAATTATTAAAAAATATAAGAATATATTAGAAAATAAAAAAACCGATTCTGTGACTAACATTGAAAAAAAAAATGCTGGTTAAACGTAACCAATGAGTACAATTCACAGGTTATTGGTCCTCCAAAAACAGTGAAGCAAATTAAGGCTGCATACGCTAACTGGAAAGGTAGACTTAGAAAGGAAATTGCTTCAAAACGAAAAGATGTTCTGGCTTCTGGTGGAGGTCCACCGAAAGTTAAATTATCCGAAGTAGATGGTGATTTGTCCGAAATTATTTCGCCCACAATCAATCCACTCAGTAATAATTTTTATTGTGACAGTGATTTTTTCAATGAACGGGTAATTAAAACATTTATATTATTTCACTTAAAAATTAATATAATTTATTTTAAAAAATACAATTTTTAGGAACAGGAAACTAACCCTTTCCCTGATTCTGAAGATTTTATAGAATAATATTTAGATGAGGACACTATTCAGGTAATAGATTGTAACGAAAATACTGTTGAAGTAAATTGTCATGAATCAAGTTTAACGTCATCCTCTGGATGACAAAGGAACGGCCAGAATAATAAAAATGAAATTTTTCAACTTCAAAAGAAGGCATTTCTATCCAAAATAAAGTGCAATGCGGCTTAAGAAAAGGCATATAATACCCAACGACTTTATTATGAAAATAAAATTTCTCGTCTTGACGAAATAAGCAAATAGTTTATATTGTAAATAAAAATAAAAACTTGAATTTAGAATATTATATTTTTATTTATAAGTAAAATAACTCGCAAATTAAATTATTTTCATTTTTTATTAAAATGTATTACAAATTAAATCGCGGATGCTTGTGTTCGCAGTGTACTCGAAACGATTTGTTGTTTATTCGGGGACCGCTTCCCTGTCTTGTAATACCTCTTTATTTTAGCGGGACGAAACATTATATACAAATCAATGAAATTCCCAGAGTTCATTTTTGGGAACTTTCCACGGAACGATTTTTTTCTAATTTAGCTAAAATTTAGCTACTGGTGTATACATTTCAAAATCATGTTGCCCTGATCCGAGACATTTTTAGTTTTAGCGAAATAATTTTTAATTTATCGAGCGGGACGAAAAATTATATAAAAATCAATGAAATTCCCAGTCCAGAGTTCATTTTCGGGAACTTGCCACGGAACAAATTTTTTCTTACATTGCCTAAAATTTTCCTTTACTTTATGCAACTTAAAATTTTACAGTTTTTTTTATACATTACATTAAATTTTTTTTTATTATATGAAAAACAAATCGAATTTAATAAACTTGATAATTTTTCGTTTTTTCATTAAAATTGATAAAAATTCTGGGCTGGGCTAACTTCACAAATATAGTATATTTGAATGAAATGAATCAAAACCTGGGCTGGGATAACTTCACACAAGATATTGCCTGTACATTTATGGAAAAGAAACCTTTACGATTTCGAAAAATTTCTGCGTTTTCACCACCTGGAGACTTAATTGGGATATGGCACCCATCTATACAACCAACACATCTAGGAATTTTTTTTATATTATAAAATTTCTTTACAACTGATTGTCTTTCCTCTGGTGTAGCAGGCATTTTAATAAATTGCTTGGCTAATCTTGCAAAGGCTTTGAATACTTAATGAACTGCTATGCAAACTGTTGACTGATTTATGCCTATCAAATTACCAGAAACAATTTGGAAACATCCAGTAGCATAAAAACGTAGGGCCACCATGGTTTTTTGTTTCACTGTCAAAGACAAACCTCTATTATCTGTGTGTTGCAGATCTTGTTGCACTAAGAATTCCAAATAACTTAAAGATTTCTTGGTAAATCGAAATCTTTGCTTGAATTCTGAATCTGAATAATATGCTTCCGAAATTCTTTCCTGATAGCTCTTATCATTTCTTGTAAAGTTGGCTTCTAACAAGTAATCAGATTCATTCGAACTGGTAGATGATGCACTTGATGGGAACGAAACATCCATTTTTAAATGATACAAAACTAATTTAATTTTTCTTATTTTATTGTATATTGTACACAATAATTTTTATTTATTTTGAAGATCTAATTTCGAAATTCGAATGTAATTTACAACAAAAACAATTCATTTTCGATAATCTGTAATAACTGTTTTAGTCGCCGATATCCACGACTATAGTTGTAGCAACTGTTTGAAACAGTTGCTATAGTGTGGTTTATAAATACCAAAAGAGTTAATATAGTGGTAACAGTGATTGTAGTGATGACTATAAATATGGGCCTAAATATTTAGTTTTGTCTAGATTCAAGGATAACCTGTTCGCGGTTAGATAGTTATTAATTAAAAGTAAGTCTTGGTAAATATGATTTACTACCGAAATTCTCTGTGAACCACTATAAACTAAAGCAGCATCATCTGCGTATAATTGTAATTTACCACACAAGGTCAGATTAAACATATCATTTATATAGAAAATAAACAACAACGGGCCTAAAATAGATCCCTGTGATACTCCAGATTTAACTAATACGTAGTCACTACGGATATTATTAACAATGGTATATTGCTTGCGCTCACTTAGGTAACTTTCTATTATAGATCACAGCTGCACTGACGGATCAAGCGCCAACATACAGCTTGAGATTAGTACCCTGATAAACATTATTCATAAAATTGACTACACCTGATTCTGTGCTAGAGCCAGAAATAAAACCAAATTGGTAATCATTAATGACGTTGTGTTTAAGAAAAAAATTATTTATATTATTATAAACTAGCTGACCCGGCGAACTTCGTACCGCCTCAAAATCAATAAATGTTGTTTAAAGTTATTGTAGCTTAATTAAATTGAGTTTTTTATTAAGATAAAATGAATTTCTTTCTCTCTCTCTCTCTGGCACTATATCCCATCAAGGGATTTGGCCGCCTCAAATGAGGTTTCATAATCATATTTTCATTTCGGATGATGAGTGATTAATTCATTGATCGTAAGCCAGCCGTGCAATTTTTTCCTTGTCACTACCGGGAATCGAACCCGAGACCTCCGGGGCGGATAAAATGAATACTTCAAATTAATTAAATTCAATCAAAATGAAATATATTTTAATTACATTGAAATGAATGTAATTCACGTAGCAGCAAGGCTTTCGTTTTATTGAATTGATTCGAAATGATTCGCGTAGCATTGTTACACTACTTTCTTTTAAACTATTTGCTGGGTGGGTTGCAATAGGGTCGATTCCCTTCAGTAAAGCATTTTGTGATATACGACATTTTTTGTTCTATTTTCAGGTGCGAGAACGAACAAAGCGGATGGTTTGCCGACGCGTGAACATGCTACGTACAATTGGCCGTGAGAGAAACATTCATTTTCTAGATTCAGGCCTCAAACACTCAAGGATGGGCCTTGTAATTTGTTGATCGTCATGGCGAATGAAAGACGAATCGAAAATTGAATTCGTTTAAACTCGAATGGCATATCGGTTGGGATCATCAGAATTCTCGGAACGAGAACTTCCTCACCTTTGAACTTTCCTTGAGTTTTCTCAAAACCAAACGCGTTCCATTACATAGTTTTGGTTGATTCAGGTTTCGTAGCATGATGATTACCGCACCAACTTTCCAAGCCAGCCAGATTCAATGAGTTTAAAAATTCAGTTGGATAGTTGGTTGCTTCGCCTTTGTTTGTCACACAGTAGTTGATAGATTTCAAGGAATGAAGTGGACCAATGATTAGATTTTGAATTGTGAAATTTAAGTGATCCACATATTTGTTCTTTGCCGCAAGAATTACTCGTTCACTCACCTAATTGTGATTTTTGTGGTTAATAATGATATTCGGGAACACTTTGTTGATGAGCTCGTCCATCGTTGAGACAAAATTGCAAAAGTTCTGAGGAAGCGAAATCAATCCATTCGATTCGTCGACCGGAACACGGCCATTACCGATAGTCAGCAATTGCTTCGAGAAATCTTCGGCAGATGGATCGTTTAACTACAGACAATCAAATTAAATTTTTCGTTCGAGCTAAACAATGAAAACAAAATATATTTCAGATAATTCCAATGTCATCGTTGTATCTGTCATTTTTCGTTAAACTGCGTATACGTATACGCAAAAAAAACAAAATATTTTCGGAATATTACGAATATTTACGGAAATCGCCGGACAGTTGAATCATTGCGCCTCCAAAACATCTTGAGTCATTGCGTAGATCTTTCATAATTCGATTGAGTGCTTCCAATGCGCATTTGTGCGCCATTGTACATTCATAATCGATGATGATTTTACTTGCTACCAAAACTTTCGCCATTGCTGAGTGTTTCGCAATGTTGCAAGTCGAGTTTTCAGCCGATTGAAGGTTTAACGACAATTTCAACGCTGAGCAACTGCTACAGCAATATCGGATCTCGCACCTACAGTGACCAAAATCAATGACATGTGCGTGAACTTTTTCCTAATTATTTCCTAAAACCAAAAACAAAAAATTAGGAATAGCTAAGGAAATACTTCACATGCCTATATAGTAACGTGAAGTTTTTCCTAAAACTGAGAATATGTCTAAGTATTAGTGAGTAATATATAAAAAAAAGATGAACTGCACGATCAAATAATTGATCCAATATTGAACAATAAAACATTATCAACGCAATTTCTTTTCTCTATATAATCTATCTTATTAATTTAATTTATATCTAAGATATTAATATGAATAACAAATAGAATGAATGTTTTTATGATTTTTATTTGAGTTTCAAAAACCACTCGAAAAATTTTCTAGTCAAAAAAATGGTCAAAGTGTAACCAGAGTAACAGGGATTGAATGCGATTGTATATTAGTTTCCGCTAGAAATATCTCTCAGTGGTGCTTGGTTTCCTTTTATAACCATTTTTATTGACTTACACGCCTATGATGGAAAAAATGTGAAGGGTTTAACAAATGTTGCAATGGTACGCGGAATAATAAATCCTTCATTAATATCTTGTTCCGTTGTTTGTTATTACTAAAAGCACTCAAAATTAATTACTGGTGCAACGAATGATAAATAAAAACCAAACATTGAACTTTTTATTTATTCACTTGAGTGCGATCAATACTTCGAGTCCACAAATCTTATTCCAGGCCGGTTCATCCATGTGATTAATATTTTTATAAAGCACTAGGTCCATTTAATCTTTAGCCAAAGTATAAAAATATTCTATTGGGGCTATCGGGGATAAATGTGACGAGGAAGCCATACATTGAACGTTTATTTATTCACTTGAGTGCGATCAATATTTCGATTCCACAAATCTTATTTGAGGCCGGGTCATCCATGTGGCTAATATTTTTAAGGAGCACTAGGTCCATTTAATCCTTAGTATTGATCGCACTCAAGTGAATAAATAAACGTTCAATGTATGGTTTCCTCGTCATATTTATCCTTGATAGCCCCAATAGAATATTTTTATACTTCGGCTAATGATTAAATTGACCTAGTGCTTCTTAAAAATATTAGCCATATGGATGACCCGGCCTGGAATAAGATTTGTGGAATCGAAGTATTAATCGCGGTCAAGTGAATAAATATTAATTGCAAGTTTCCAATGCGATAAATGAACCGTTTATTTAATAAATTAAATTTTTATAATTGATGCGAAAAAAATTTTTATTTTAAAATTTTATGTTGGTAAATTCTTATTAATTTATTGTTTGGAACTTAAATTTTTCTTGTGTCTTTTTTCTCTTATTATCAAATCAATATCGATATATCGTTCATTTTCAATAATTTGATTGAATGCCTATTTATAATCAATTGTTGAATGACTTACTAATACTATCAAAAGTTTTAGTTTTGGGAATGTTTTAGGAAATTCTTCATTACCGTTGACATGAGGAATGCCTTCCCAGTTCCACCGGGCGCATCGAAGAAAAATAATCCACCATTTCCATCATGAATCATATAGCTAAGTAGATGAAATAAAAAAAATTGGATAAAAAATAAAATACAAATTTGCATGCAGCCTCCAGTCGGATTCGAATCCGCAGTACCTTGCTGCCCAAGCGCCGAAGCTTTAACCAATGCACCACTCGTCACATACAAACTACACATACAAAATTCATATAAAAAAAGGTTTTTTATTAGATTTTTGGGGTTTTCCTTTTGAGTTTTTCCGACTTTTCTTTTTTCCCTAAACGATCCACCCCTGTATTGAGACGAACAAAATAAAAAAAAAACATCGAAATCAGTGAATCCATTCTCTAGATATCACCATAAAAGCCATTCCATACAAAATGTATGAGAAAATGAATTTTCTTGATACATTTTTTTTTTGGTGAATTTTTCCGATGTTTTAATAGTTATTATGCTATTCGGAGCGAAGACAAATCCAACAAAACAAAGCTCATAAAAATCGGTCCAGCCGTTCTTGAGTTATAAATGGTGTAACTAACCCGACTTTGTTTTATATATATAGATTTGACTAGGATCACTTACAGAATGACTTAATCTTACAAAATATGCACTATTTATACTAAAAAAAAAAAAAAATTACAGGCAATAAAACATCTGCACCTTAATATCGGCCAAGAACGGTAGACGTAAAATAAAATAATTGCCAATTGCACCAATTTGACCAATTTTTTTGCACATCGGTTGCGGGGTTGTACCTGTATAATAAAAGCAAAAGGCTGTCCAACAAAATATTAATATTAAAGAGCGAACTTCTATAAATCAATAAAAAACAATAAAAAACAAAAAAAAAACTATAAAATAAGTGTTTAATTTATTCCATTACTTTAACTCCAATCAACGTATTTTGAATATTTTGGCATTTTTCGGGGTTTTCCCCTAAATTGCAGGTACATTTTTTATTTCAAAAAATTACGTCATACATGTATTTAAAATGAATCAATAAGCCAATTACGTTCAAAAGTTTTGTAATTTTAGCAAAAAAAGACTCCAATTTGCAATAAAATATTTTTGCCCAATTTTTTTCCCAACACTGTACATCGGCGCATTAAACGAACTAATCATTTGTTGGGGGATCGTGCGGATTACATATTTCATTGAATGGTTCTACCATCTTAATAATGACAAGGGGAGCCCCTTAAACCTCCGATCCACCTCTTCCAGACAAAGGACACCGCCGGTGTAAAGTTTTAGGACGATGTAATTGGTATATCATGACGAGAATGGCCCACATATAGCCACTTTGAGAACACACTGTATATATCTTAATGGAAGTTGAGATTTTTAGTATTGGTCATCGGCCTCACTATGATTTTCGATTAGCTCTGGTCTCAACCTTTGCTAGTGCAAAGTTTCAAGGCTATATAAATTATAGTTCATGGCGAGAATGACCTTAACATAAAGCCTCTTTCAGAACGCACTATATATCGTAATGGGAGTTAAGATGTTGTGCATTGGTCAACAGTCATTCGTAGTAAAAGATCGTCAAACGTTGGCGACGTCGAGGGGTGAACCCTTCAATTTTTTTATAAATTTATAAATATGTTCGTAATTCAAATTTTTTTGTTTTTTTTTTTTATATATATTTTTTTTTACATTGGTTATTCGTGTTTAAGATAGTCGAGTGTTGGCGACAATGAGAAGTGAACCCTACAATATTTTATACATTCGTAAATGTGTTTGTAATTCAAATTTACCAGAACAACCGATGACAAATACCCAAAATCTCAATTTCCATTAAGATATAGAGTGTGTTCTCAAAGTGGCAATACAGGGTGTCCCTGATTGGGATGCTAATCCGTTAAGGGGTGATTCCTTGGTTCATTTCATGAAAAAAATCGTAAGGTAGGGGTGGGTCAATTTTTGATATCCTTTGAGATACAGGGTGTTTAAAAAATTTGGTTCGGGAAAAAAGTACAATCGAATATTAAACTGTAAGTTACAAAATATTTATTGGACGGCAACCAACAAAGCCTCATTTGACGGACAATTGAATAGGCTATATTATAGGCCAATATCTTATTGGCTATTCTGCATCTGTATCCATTTAAGAGCTATGACGTTTTAAAGTTAAAAAAAATAAAAAAAAATGATTTTTTTTTACCTAATTTTGTTCCGCTGTGATCTCCTCTACAATCCCCCAATCCGTTATTTGTACCTACGTGCTATAGTTTTTGTAATAAAAATGCATACCGATAGGGTGCATATGGTTAATCATGGTTACTGGAAGTCCCGTATTTTGAAATTCGGACACATTGTGTTTCAAAGCTAGACTGCAGGCGAACGAGGTGACATATTGAAGTGAATTAAATGATGAACTCATAATTACATTATTGATCCAAAATAAATGAAACATTCGGAATCCGCGACTATAAATTTTATCCGTTCAAAATATGTAACAAAATCTGCATCAACCAATTTGTGTTCAATGAGTATCGTATGCCAAATGACTAAAATCTCTTTCCCTGGAACATTTTTTGAGGTCTGCAAACAGGTAATATTCGCTGGGAGCCAGAGCGGATAATCCAGTGGATGGGGATGCAATTTTAATTGCAATTCGTAGTCGACGAACAAAATATATTGCGGAAACTTCGGACGCTTTTCACCGGCTGCTGTCCACTCAGCTGATTGACGATTTGATTCCGGAGTGCCATATATCGATGCAACAATTTTATCGAATATGGGTAAACAGCTCCAAACAGAGCTCTGAATCATCGACGCGTTGCTGTTTGTGATCCAATGTGAGTAAGCGCAGCACTCACTTTGAACAGAGCTTCCTCATGGACAAATCGCTCATTTGCTGCAATAGTGACAGAACCCCAAATTCACTCATTTCTAAGATATTCCCAAAACGGTTCCCAATAGTTCATATTTTCATATTTTTATTATTTTGTATCAAAATACTCTCTTATGTAGTTATTTCTAGCAAATTAGGTAAAACTGCATATAAAAATCACTCAATTCGCAAAAGAAATTACCATTTTAAGATATTGGAAACTATTCTAAGAAAATTTGCAAAATATTAAAGAATTATAAAAATTAAAGTCTGACTACGGATCAGAATGTATTTTTATTTACTTTTGAAAAGCGCCTTTTTTACAAACAATTTTCAAATCAACGCATATTTTCAAATCGCTCTACTGAAAAATTCGAAATTTTGAGTGGTGTCACTGTTGCAGCAAATGAGCGAAATTTTCATGTAAAATAGAATATAATTGTCACGTTGCATAAAATGTGCCATACTCTCACGTTGCATGGAAACACATCTCATAACACGCTCCCACATAGCAAAGTTTCATATTGCAACCATACAAATATTTTCAGAAGTTACGTTTCCCATATCATTCATATTGTGGAAGGTAAACATTTTTCTACTCTAGTGTAAGTATTGTTGTAAATTATAAATATCTATAGCTGATAAGATTAATTGCGTATTATTTTCTAGAAACTGATTAACCCTTAACCACTTTTATGCGTCGCTGCGGCTATTTCGAATATAATTACATCTGTATATATTTTATTCTTAATTATATTAGACGAAGATTTTTAGTAGTCCTGTATTGAACATTTTTAATTATGATTCAAATAAAACCAGACCATGGTTCACTATATTTTTTTGTTTTATAACGAAAAATAAAAATTTCGAACGCGAACACTTTTTTAGAGCCGCATCGGCTCTCATAATATTTTTTCTATTTCGTAGAATATTTTTTGGTTTTTTCATCAAAAAACTGTTTTTTCAATTTATGTTAGGTATTACACCGTATATTGAAAACAACCGTTACTTTTATAGAAGAAGGAGATTAGTGTCTAAGTAAGTATTATTGAAATTACGACGATATCTGACATATGAGGAAATTATTCTGGCTCTCAATGAGTCCAGTGATGATGAAACTGGGAATGTGAATATCGATGACCAAGTAGATAATGATGACTAATTAGATTGCACAAATGACGACAGCCTGATAAACGAGGAAGGCCATACAAGCCATAATTCGGATGTTGATGATGTAATCGATTATAATGACGATCAATTATGAGCCAGCAGAGTTGCCAAATTTAACTGGAAAACATCCGCCTTCCAAAAATGAAACCCAGTGGTTTTGTGAGCCACAATTAACTGGACGTGTACCCGCACATAACATAATAAAAGGAGCAGGAGATAAGGTAATATTAGCTCCGGGCATAAGAGATGAAGATGCGATTGATGCTTTTAGTTTGTATATGAACGAACAAATTGTAGCGGATATTGTCAAATACACAAATATGTGCTCCACAATTATATGCTCCCTATGTGCTCCTTATTTTGAGATTAATCGAAATGTAACATGCGACAATTTTTTTACGTTGATGCAACTAGCACTCAAATTAAAAAATAGTGGTCTTACAACTGTTGGTACATTGCGTAAAAATAAACCAAATATCCCAAAGAATTTCCTACCAAATAGAGTGCGCCCGCAATATTCGTCAGTGTTTGGGTTCACAAAACTTTCAACCTTAGTATCATATACACCACGGATAGGAAAATCGGTCATTTTGCTTTCGAGCATGCTTCATAATAAAGTAGTTGTTCCGGAAAATAATAACAAGCCGGACATAATATTATTCTACAACTCGACAAAAGGTGGAACATATTTGATGGATCAAATGATGGAAAATATTCATGTAAACGTCGCAGTAACAGATGGCCAAATGTATTTTTCATGACTTGCTAGACGTTTGTGGACTTGCATCATACTATATATCGCATTTACCAAACTATATTATAATTGGGATATTAAAAAGAAATATAGAAGAAATTATTTTCTTCAACAAATTAGCGAAAATTTGGTAAAAGCTCAGTTGAAGAGAAGAGCTACATCGGCACGAAACAAGCAGCTGAGCAACAGTATTCTGCAAGTTCAAACACATAGTGGAAATTCAACGTAATCGTCGTCAATAGAACCTGCTAACATGTTCTACCATCACAATTTTCGATACATTATCGAAGTTTATTTCTCGTTTTCCTAAACTAAAATGGACAACTGTTTCATTTATGAATTATTTATTTTCTGTTGCTATTACAATCTACTAGTGCAAATGGGAACAAATAGACTTTCTCTAATTTCGTTCAAGTATCGAAAACAAATTATTTCGTAATTAAAAATTATTTATTGAGCCAATTATAACTATAATAAAGTTGGTAATGGTTTAGGGCTCGTTTTTATTTTAAATTAAATAAAATAATTTAAAGACTGAGCTTTCGATGTCTCATCGACATCATTTTCAAAGCTAATGAAAATTTTTATATAAATTTTTTAAAAACAAATATAAAAAGCCTATACAGTAAATACAATTTTTTCAAATAGCAAATACAAAGTAAATTTTAAAGTAAATTTTACAAACAAGTCTATAAAATATGAATATGATTTTAAAATTATAAAAAAAAATATAAATGAAAATTGTATATATAAATTAAACAATGAAATAAATTTAGCAAATATTATTTAGCTTTATTTCTTTGCTAAGTTTATTTCTTTGTTTAATTTATATATACAATTTTCATTTATATTTTTTTTTATAATTTTAAAATCATATTCATATTTTATAGACTTGTTTGTAAAATTTACTTTAAAATTTACTTTGTATTTGCTATTTGAAAAAATTGTATTTACTGTATAGGCTTTTTATATTTGTTTTTAAAAAAATTTATATAAAAATTTTCATTAGCTTTGAAAATGATGTCGATGAGACATCGAAAGCTCAGCCTTTAAATTGTTTTATTTTATTTAAAATAAAAACGAGCCCTACACCATTACCAACTTTATTAAAATTATTTCGTGATAGAAATGGAGTAGAATATCACAATTTTTCAATCTAGCAACCTGGTTAATGATATAGAATGTGAAATAGTGTCACCTTTTATTCTAAAGAAGCGAGAAATAATCTTCGATAAAGTATCGAAAAGCACAGCTCGCAAGAAAGCGAAACGTACACAATGTCATCTTTGTAATACATAAAGACAAATTTTCAAGTTTGTGATAATTGCAAAAGAAATGCTTGCAGGGAACATGTAAAAATTATTTGCAATACATGTAACCAAATATAGTAGTTTCAAGAATAATTTTTATATAAATTAAAGTTATTTTTTCAGTTTACTTTATATAAATATTTCATAATTTTTTTAAAAATGTAAATGAATGTTATCTGATTTTATATCAATTTTTATTTATAATAAATGAATTAAACGAAAACAGTTTGTTGAATTTTCTATAATTACATAGAATATACACTAGCACTCGAGCGGCGCAAGTTAAGTGTCTGTGTAACAAAAATCATAACAGTGGTTAAGGGTTAAAGAGGTTGTCAGACCTCAGTAAAATAATATTTATTTTAATTCGATCCCTTTCGATAACTTTATTGTGTCAGCAATCTCACACAATTTCAATTTACGGGCTAGATTTACGCCATAATAACATTTAATGCTGTCAGTATAATTGAAATAGTTAAGCTCTGGATTGCTTCGATGCTCTACTATGACAAAATTCAGACAAAAAATAACAACAAAATTGTTCAGAACATAGCGAAATATTATTTAATTTGAAATAGTAAATAAAAATTTTAATAGCTAGATGCCGAACAATACATATTTAATAGTTCCTAAATTTGAACATACGGCTGGTGCTGGCCACTTGGTCAGCAATTACTTAATTACGTACCATTTCAGAACATCTTTTGCTTTTTCCGGTCCAGGAAGGTTTTGGAAGTTATAGACGATTTTCATATAAATTTATATGGGGCCATATCGAAGCTGGAAGATTGTGCCAATCCTAACATACGGCTGACACTGGGGTGCTCACCATAGTTTGCCCTTATCATTACCAACTCAAAACATAAAGAACCATTTCCGGCCTAGGAAGTGATTAAGAGATACAAATTTTTATTTAACTTAATCTAAGATTTTGGAACTTGGCCATTTCCTAAAACTAGAACATAAGATTTTCACATAAATTTACATTGAGCCATATCGAAGCTGGAAAATTGTGCCAATCCTGACATACGGCTGACACTGGGGAACTCACCATAGTTTCCTTTTTTCATTAACAACTCAAAACATAAAACCATTTCCGGCCTAGGAAGTTCTTAAGAGATACACATTTTTATTTAACTTAATCTAAGATTTTGAAACTTGGCCACTTCCTCAAATTTGAACTTACGGCTGGTGCTGGCCCCTTGGTCAGCAATTACTTAATTACGTACCATTTCGGAACACATTTGCTATTTCCGGCCCAGGAAGGTTTTGGAAGTTATAGACGTTTTTCATATAAATTTTTATGGGGCCATATCGAAGCTGGAAAATTGTGCTAAGCCTAACATACGGCTTGCACTAGGCAGCTCATCATAAGTAACCCTTAATATTTTAAACTTATCATATGGCATACTATTATTTCGAACTTAAAATATAAAGTATTACTATTGCCAAAACTCATTACATTATTTTCAAATATTTCACCAACGAAAAAAAACTGGGATGAGATATTTTGTTGTTGTGTTTATAATTTAAATCGTCTTATAGAAGTATAAAATGAAAAACCTGGGATTGAAAATAATAGTTTCGTGTAAATAATAATAAAAAAAATCCTGGGATGAAAAACTGGGATAACTTCACATGCTTTTAAATTTCATGAAATCTACAGATGTATGTGAAATAATAATATGTTTTCTCAGGTTGCAGATTTAGAGAAGCAATTGTTGAATCAATACCATCGTTATCCATTAAACCTATTAAGCTTTTATACTTCCTAAAGTAGATTAGAATTGTGTTGTGCCGTACGATCGCTAGGTGTCTGAAACCCCAAAAAAAAAACTTTTCGTATTGTTTTGTGTAAACAGGCTGTAAAAAAACGGCTCGGCGTTACCCGGGACAGCAGAAGACTAATTGCTTCTTTCTATTGCTCCCCACCCCCCTTTTTAATTAGTATTAATTTCTCCGTCCAAACAAAAGAAGGTTGGGACGACCAATACCTTAATTTTTTATTGGCTATTTTTTGTCTCTCCTTCTCAGCATTTGTTAATTTTTCATGCTATACCGGGTAAGTTTTTTAAGCTGAAACTTTCAAATATCTCGGAAAATAAGCCCTCTACGATTAAAATGACCATTATCGAAATTAAATCATTCTAGAGGGGAATATATTAGTGCTAAAGTTAGGACCCCCGCCCCTGTTTGTAAGGGGCGGGGGTCCTAACTTTAGCACTAATAGTAGTTGTTAAACTTAGTTGTTAAACTAAGATAGGAACCCCTATTTTTTATTTTTTATTACAGATTCGGATTCTACGGCTAAAAGTACGTAGGATTTCCTTGAAACATTTTTTTCGGCGCTTTAATAGGCGACATTATTTTTTTTCGATTTCTCCTACTGAAAACATTATGCATACGATTCTGCAATATGTTTGCATTAGAATTAACACGTTTTCAATGTAAATACTTGAAATTAGTTTTAAACAAATTGTATTTCTTAAATTTAAAAAAAAACTACTTTTAGCGTAACCCTGGAACAACGACGTGGAAATCATCTTTTAATTAAATTAAGTGCTCAAAATGGTAGCCTTCGACTTCAATGCACTTATTAATCCGCATTTCAAATGAATGTACAAAACTTAGAAGCGTGTATGCTGGAATTCCGGCACAAGCATTTCTTATTCGCTCAATCATATTCTCACGTGTTGTTGATACTTGTTGGTATAGTTTGTCTTTGAGATAGCCCCACAAAAAGAAATCTGGCGAAGTAAGATCTGGTGATCTGGCAAGCCAGTTTACCGGACCAGCTCTACCAATCCAGCGACCATTGAAATCACGATCAAGTACTTCACGTGCTACCGACGAATCGTGTGCTGGACATCCATCATGTTGAAACCACATGTTCTGTCGCAAATCTAAGCTCAAGTTTTCAAATAATGTTGGCAGTTAATTTTCCAAAATGTCTCGGTACATTTGACCATTCAAGTTGCCTTCAATAATATGGGGGCCGATGAGTTGGTTGCCAATTACTCCACATCACACGTTGACAGTCCAAGGCCGCTGATGTTCAATTTGGCGAAGCCAGTGTGAATTTTCAACACTCCAGTAATGCATGTGGTGTCGATTAACCGTTCCATGGTTTGTAAAAGACGACTCATTGGAGAACAATACATAGCGAAAAAATTGGGATTTTGCTGTATTTGTTCTACTGCCCACTGACAAAATGTTTCCCGATTTTCAAAATCAACGCCATGAAGATCTTGGTGTAAACTCATATGAAACGGATAATACTTATGTCGGTTCAAAATTTTGCAAACACTGGTCTGGGATAATCCGGATTCACTAGCTATTTCTCGTGTACTTATATGAGGATTATAAGCTACTGCAGCCAATACAGCAATTTCGTTATTTTCCTGAGTGACTGTTGCTCGATGGGTCCTTTTCTTCGGTCGAACACTTCCATCAGCAATGAATTGTTTGATAATCCGGTAAAATAAAGCACGTGACCGAATCCTATCTGAAAAACGCGAAGCGTAGAGATTGACCGCATTATCAAAACTACAGCCAACTTCTCCATAAACCAGGACCATTTCAATTTTTTCTTGTACAGTTAAATACTCCATTTTGAATTGTAATAGCCTTACGCAAACAGGTCTTATTGTGAAAAAAATTTAATATCGCCTATTAAAGCGCCATCTATCATGAATCGAAAAAATTGTTTCAAGGAAATCCTACGTACTTTAAGCCGTAGAACCCGAATCTGCAATAAAAAATAGGGGTTCCTATCTTAGTTTCCAAGTTGCCTCCCACCCCCTTACAAACAGGGGCGGGGGTCCTAATTTTAGCACTAATGTATTTCCCCTCTAGAATTATTTAATTTCGATAATGATCATTTTTATCGTAGAGGGCTTATTTTTCGAGATATATGGAAGTTTCCGCTTAAAAAACTCACCCGGTATATTCCACTTTAGTAATAATATTTGTTCTTAGTTATTATTATACACCCACGGCGCTTTTAAGTAGTAGACACCCTACACAATTAGAATAAGTTCTTAATCTTAAGTAAGTCCCATATAACTACTATCTAATTGCTAAACTTATTTTTGTTTTTTTTTAAATTAATTAATTTGGCGCACAATTTATTTTTAGGATAAAACAATGGTCGTGTTTTCGGTATATATTTTTATTTTTAAATTTTATGAGCAAAATACGGTTCACTTCGCCAATCGTTCACCTTGTTATTTTATTTGTCGGACACTTGATTGTAGTAATGGATATGGTATCGAGCTTCAGCACACAAATCGTCAGGCAGTAATACCTAAGTCACTACACAACTGATTTAAAATTCTCGCGCTCGATTATGCGATCCGCGATCCCCACGCGACTTTTCTCTTTCAATTTATTCTATTTTTTCATAGTTACAGGGATTCTTCCGCATAAATACTTGTGTTTAAATTTTATTTTTAGCTTCGAGCGCACTTTATAAGTTGGTAAATTTGTCGATCGTGTTTTATGGTGGTTGACAATCAACCCAACAAAAACGATATACTACTGGAGGCCTATTATGAAACATTTCCGATTTCGTAAAAATCGATCCGCCACGAAAATTAGTATTATGAAAATTTATTGCTTTCGTAAAATCTGAAAATCGTAAATCCGCCCTATTATGAACCAAAAAAAAATCTAAATCGAATTTTACGAAAATCAAATGTCAAAATTCGACTGCTCAATAGGTGACGAATATCGTATTTACGAAAACAATAGTGTGTAGCGTAAATTTTTTTTTTTATTATTATTTATTACATATTTATTTACAAGCATAAGCCGAAGCTTTTATACTATGAAAAAGAAAAAATCATAAAAGAAGAAAAAAAAAATAATAATAATTATAAGAAAGAAAAAAGAAAAATTAACAATCTCATCAATATACAAAATTATTTACAAAGGGGTAAAAAAAAAAATATTATTAGAAATTATAATTACATTAAACATTTTCCTGTACAGTTAAATATACAAGTTTTTTAAAAATTTTAAGAGAACTAATATTTTTAAGTTCATAGGGTAAACTATTCCAAACAATAAACGCATTCATCAAAACCGAATTATTATACATATTACTTTTGTTAAGGGGCAAATTGATGTTTCTAGTGCGCAGAGACCTGGAAAAATTTAATTTTTCATAAAGATATAGAAGCAATCCAGAGGTAATAATTCTGAAAATAAATACAGCTGTTCTATAATAATAATACTCGAACAAAGTACATCCCAAAATAGAAGTTTTTAAACTAGAAATATGATCAAATTTTCTGAGGCCATGAACATATCGAATACAATTATTAAATGTAATGTCAAGTAGACGCCGAGAGAAACTGTCACATCCACTATAAATCACATCACAATACATAAACAAAGGTACAACTAATCTTTTAACCAAAAATACTCGCAACTGAATTGGACATAATTTCTTTATTAATCTTAGCGAATATAAACTATAATTGACACGTTGACACAATGTACTGATATGATCACACCAAGTATGTTTGGAATTTAATATCAGTCCTAAGTTATTAACAGTCGGAACAAATTTAATTGTGTCATCACCCAAAACAAGAGTAGGCTTAATAATATTCAAATTACTTTTACATAAAAATAATGATTTACTTTTATTGGGATTAAGCGCCAGTGAATTAAATTTAGACCATAATAAGATATCACTAAGATCTTCGTTCAATTTCATTGTAGCTTCATTCAATCCTAATGCTTTACATCCGATGTAAAGAGATGAAAAGAACAATGACGAATTCGCCATGGAAGATCATTTATAAATATAGAAAAAAGCAAGGGACCCAGAATTGATCCTTGTGGTACACCTAGCGTTACTCTACCCATGCCAGAGCAGTTAACACCATGCTTAACAAATTGCTCCATACTATGCAAATAAGAGTACAACATATTAATTGCAGAGCTAGAAAATTTATAATATAAATAAAGCTTTTGAAGTAGAAGTATATGATTAACACTATCAAACGCCTTAGAGAAATCCAATAAAACCAATAAAGCTTGCGAACCATGCCCATCCAAGATTGAAGAAAGATCATCAACAATGTGTACCAAAGCCGTTGTAGTACTGTGACCATGCTTATACCCTGACTGAAATTTACAAAGAAAATCAAAATCTTTAAAATGCTGCAGAATCTGGGTTTGCATAACTTTTTCTAACACCTTAGAAAGGGCAGGTAGTATACTTATTGGTCGAACATCTTTAAGACTGGCAACAATATCATTTTTTGGAATTGGAACAATAGAAGCAACTTTCCACAAATTCGGAAAAACTGATTTTGACAAACATTGATTAATATGTCAATGTGGAAGAAACAGATCAATAAATAATTTAATAATTTTAAAATCAATTTTATCGTATCCAATAGCATTAGATTTAATTGAACGGATAGCACTCAAGACAATTAGCTCGTCAACACAATCAAAAGCAAATTTATAATTATCATCAGGATCAAGAGATCCAATATCTGGCAATGGCAGAACCACTAAATCTTCGCGAAATTTACAGATATCATTTAAAATATCTTCAGCAGTGAACTTTATGTCAACTTTAGCAACAGAACACGAAATACCAAGTTTTTTTAAATTATTCCAAGTAATTTTAGAGTTATAAACATTACCACAATAAAAACTATATTTAGCTTCATTGATAAATTTAGTAGTTTTATTTCGAGCCCTTTTATAGGAACTAAAATCAGCATCTATGTAATCCACTCCTTTTATAATTATTATACTTCAAATTTCTATATTGAATTGAATCCAATATCGTCTGGTTTAACTACGGAGCTGTGGGACAATTGTTAATAGTTCTTTTACGGGGCACACACATAGAATCTAAATGTAAGAAATTTGAATTAAATAAATCAACAATCATATTTACATCAGAGCAACAATAAAGACTAGACCAATCAAATGAGAAAAAACAATTTACAAAATATTCATGATTAATTTTCCTATAATTGGGCACAATAGAATAAGTTAACTTATCTCTAGTGCGAAAACATTTATAAGAAGCAAAAATTAAATCATGATCCGATATTGAAGGAACAGAATATTGACCATAACTGATAATATTATGTCGGTCAGGCTTAAAAACAACAATCAAGTCTAAAAGGCTTTCTAACCTCGTAGCACTAAACGGCAAAAAATGTAAATTAAGTATGTTAAAACAATCAGTCAATAAATTATTATTTAGCATATTAAAGTTAAAATCACCCAAACAAAACACTTTTTCATACTCTTGTAATAAATCAGTAAGAATATCATAAATACTTGTAATGTCTCCTCTCGTAGTGGGCGGTGGGATATAAAAACCAACAATAAGAAATTTACTAAACTTACCAAACAGTTCAAATGTCATAAATTCGACTTTACCATTTAAACCACATTATAACATTTTAACATTCAAATTTGATCGATAGTATAATCCCACTCCACCACCACGACCATTAATACGATCAGACCTCAGAAATTTGTAATTATTAATTTGAAGAGAACAAGTTGAAATTTTGTTATTTAACCAGGTCTCAGACACAGCTAGAAAATCAAAATTAAATTTATGCAAAAGTATTATTATCTCATCTAAATGCAACGTCAAACTACGTACATTCAGATGACCAAAAAATAAGCAATTATTATTAGAATGCAATTTATCAATTGAAATGGAATGATCAATAACATCTAAAGGAGATTTATCAAATTGAATCTCTATATCACTATTTGTGGAGGTTGCAGTTTTACTAAAAAAGGATTACTTCTAGACTTATAAACAAATTTCTTCACTAGAATACCAGCCGGCCACGAGGATGCAGTTAACAATTTATCCATATGAACATTGGAAACTGATAATTTGAACGATGATAAATCTTGAATAAACCCATTGGCACTTTTTGGATTAAATGCCATAGCTTTGACACTTAGGTTTTTTGATATAGCTATTGACACCATCACTTTATTTAGCATTAATCTCTTTCTCATTATTTTTAATATAAAAACTGTTGAAAGGGTAATTTGAATCATTCTCTTTTTCTTTCATATTCCATTATACAAAAATTTAATTAGTCTCTCGTCACCTGTTGACATTGAAACGTCGGTGTGAAGTTAAACAAAAAAATAACCAAACTTTAGTGAAATTACACAAGGAATGCAAAAAGAGTGAGTTTTCTATAATATTAAAATAAATACTTATACGTTTGTTATTATAAAAGTTTAAACATATTATTATATTAATAATAAACTAACTAAACTTGTTGTAATTATTACGAAATAAATAAATACGCTTGGTGTCAATAACTACAACAAAATTTCATGCAGTTTGAGTTACTGACCCCGTGCTGTCAATAAATGTCACTTCTACGCATCAATTATTGACATTGCGGTGTCAATAATTATAACATCGATGCTTTATCTATTGTCAACTCTATATTAAATGAATAATCGCTGTTAGATTTTACAGCTACACTTCTTAAATATCAATATTCCGAAAAAAAAGAGGAACGTATAACGAGGACACACTACAGAGAGCTCTATTGGATATAAAAGAAAGGCGAATTTCCAAGAAACAAGCTGCCAAAAAATACAACATACCCCGCTCTATTTTAATCTTCTGTTTGGGTGAAAAGTTTAATAAAAAGGAACCAGGGCCCTGGACTATTTTAACACTAAAAGAAGAAAGTGCAATAGCTGAATGGATAATCGTTTCACAAAAGAAAGGGTTCCCTAAAAGAAAAGAGGATGTACTTGATGCTGTCAAAGATTTTCTTGAAATAGACAAACGGCCAAATCCATTTAAAGACAATATGCCTGGCAGAAGATGTTTAGATGTTTTAAAAAGCTACTAAACACCTAAAGATGTTTTAGGTGTTTAGTAGCTTTTTAAAAAGAAACCCAAGCGTTACTATAAGTGTACCTGATCCAGTGACAGCAGCAAGTAGTAAAGTAAGTGCTACAGATATCGAACGCTGGTTTTCTTTCATCAGCGCTCATCTAAAGGACAGTAACAATGTTAATATATTAGAGTCGCCAGAACGCATTTTTAACGGGGACGAAACCAATTTTTTATTATGCCCAAAAATCAGGTCTGTGCTAGCTGCTAAAGGTGCGCGTAATATATACGAAGTAGCTCGGGGAGCTGCCAAATGTAATTTAACGGTAATGTGCACATTCAGTGCCAGTGGTGAAACCGTTCCACCTATGGTAATTTACCCTTACCGACGAGTAAGCATCTCTATCCATATCTTGTAAATAAAAACATTACATTGCCTATAATTTATTTTTGTTGATGGTCATAGCACTCATATGACCCTAAAAGTGAGCAAATTGTGTGTCAAATTGTGTATAATAATCATCGCATTATATCCAAATGCCACTCGCATTTTACAACCCTGCGATTATGCGGCATTTAAGCCTTTAAAAAATAGCATATCAGTGGCGAAAAAAAATCCAGGTGCCTCATTGACAAGAGAATATTTTGCACCATTTCTATTAAAAGCATTTGAGATAATCCAAAACGGCTTTAAATCATGCGGTCTGTATC
>OX371226.1:6639083-6669582 GCA_947310385.1 Nephrotoma appendiculata
TCTTACCACTGGTAAGAGGTTCATTCAGGGTTTTCCTTATGCCACTATGAGCCGCATTTGGATCGTTGTGCTCTTTTTTTATTAGGTCGATCCGATGTGACACTGGAATCCACATCTTCCAGGATGGAATATCTGTAACTGAAATAAACCGTTTGGGGTCGATTCATATTAGCAGCCTATTATTACGAACACACATATTTCACATAAGGTCCTTTTGTGACATTAATCACTTAAGGCTGGCATGATCGGTGATAATGGTAAACCTATAGCCTTCAATGTACGGCCGAAATTGTTTAACACTTATAACGGCAGCCAAACATTCCAGCTCCGTTATTGTGTAATTTCGCTGTGCAAAATTTAATTTTTGCGAGATAAAGGCTATAGGTTTCTCACTACCAGCGACGTCCAATTGAAAGAGAACACTTCCTATTCCCTGAGTACTGGCATCGCATCCGTGAATTTAGGATTATGAAGGAGAGGTGCACTATTAAGTACATAGATGCTTTAGATTTCCAAATGCTACATTTCACTGGAATTTAACACCTTTACGAAGTAAACTAGTTATGGGGGCAGTAACATCGGCATAGTTCCAAAATTCGTCGTGTTTTTTTATAGTGGTCGGTATTGGAAAGTTTCTAATGGCTTCAACTTTAGTCGGGTCCATTTTCAAACCACGTTCTCTAATGAGGTACCCAAGATATTTTGTTTCTCTGAGAAGGAAGTGACTCTTTTAAATGTTAAGAGTTAATCCGGCCCTTGACATTAATTCCGCTACCGTCTTAAGCAGTTCCAATTGCTCGTCGAACCCAGCTGAGACAATCAATAAATCGTCAAGATAAACAAAGATATTGTCTCGAAGCTGATGCGGTATTACTCGATCCATGGACTCTGAAGTAAAACTTCAGTCATGTCACACTCACACATACATACATACATGCATACATACATACATACATACATACATACACCGATAAATGGAATATGATGCGATGATATCTGGAACTTTCACTACTAGACGTAGCCTCTCCATCTCTACTCCGCTAGACTACGTCCACGCTCGTGTCGGTTCTAGGAAGCTAGGTCGAGGCAGAAGTCAGAGGGAGGTCACATAGGTCACTTACAAATGATGCGTTTAAGAGCTATGTGACTTAAATCCTGGAGCGTCTGTCTCACATTGAGCGGCTTCCTGGTCAGCGACTGTACCCCAGGAGGTGCGGCTGTGTACCTACTTGGCAGAAAGTATAAAATGTTAGGGGCGGCACCTCGAAAAAGAATTTAATATGAGTTTAGATAAGGAGAGTTTAGTTACGGTGGAGGGAGTAGGAAATCCAGTACCGGCCGAAGGGAGTGAGCAAGCAGGCTCCCAGTGGTCGAAATCCAGCAACTACAATGTTACAACGGTGGCGAACTTGGCCGATGTGACAGATATTTTGACAAGCGAAGCGTGAGGAAGCACTACATCCGTGCATGGGGAAAGAATACCCGGTAACATCTTTGGAAGGAGTGCGTTAATGCAGAGGTCTCCTAAGAAGGAAGCGATGACCAGTACACTAGAGAGATGTTTTTCATCGCCTTCTTTGGGGAGTTACAAGGAGGAAACCCAAGAAATAAGGCTAGCCAGGCTTGGGTAAAAAATTGAGGAACTGGTGGAGTTCATAGCGAGATTAAAAAGATGATAAGCACCGTTAGCACTCTTTATGGCTCAGCTATAGGTAAGATGAGTGTTTCGGAAAAGCAGTGCCAAACTTCACCGGCCAATAATGACGGGAGGGAAAATTTAGGTCATCCACGAACTGTGAGCAGGAAACAGGAGCTGAAGGGGATGACGAACGAAGATATATCACTTGTGGAGCTTGGTAAGAGGAAGTTGTCCACGCCACCTAAGAGTGATGAAAAAAGGCAAAAAAGACAAGTAATACTAAGGCTGCTCCTCAAGGTCCTCCGCAAGCACTTCGGATACCGGAGACCCTTATTAATGATACGGACGGAAACAAGAAGCAAAAGACCACAGCATCTGTGTTGGATAATGGAGATATAAACAACACGAGTTCAAATCAATTGGAGGATGCGGCAGTTGGTTCAGAACAATGGCAGAAAGTGAAGGGGAAATGAACGCCAAAAAGACGACCACGTGGACCCAACGCTGAATACTCTGGGGGAAAGAGTATCAAACATACGACAAACTTATAGTGGAGACCTATTGTTGGAGCTACAAACTACAGGAGACCAGCCGAAGACCGCAATATTTCGAGAGCAATTAGCGAATGCGATCGGGGGCAATGCGTCAGTTAAAACTTTGACCCAGGAGGCGTTACTGGTGATCAAAAACATGGACGAGGTTACCACGTCTGAAGAGGTGAGAAAGGCTCTGGAAGCATAGTTTGAAGATGTGAAAGGTGTCTGTATTGTTGAGTCACTCACAAAGGCCTCCCGAGGAACGCAGACAGTGGTTGTTAGCCTCCCTAACTCTATGGTTGGGAAAGTGCTAGAAGTAGGAAAAGTTAGAATCGGTTGGGTTTCCGGTCGAATCCGGGAAAAAATAGAGCTGACTAGATGCTTTAAATGCCACGGTTATGGACATCGGTCATGGAACTGTAGAAGCGAAGCCGATAGATCAAAGCTCTGCAGGAGATGGGGTGAAGAAGGGCACTTTGCTAAGACATGCCAAAAAGATTCAAAATGTAACAAACACGTAACTGGTAGCGGTAAATGTCCGGTTTACCAGAAAGCGCTGCAAAAAGAGCGTTGGAAATGAAAGTTATCCAAGTCAATCTTAACCACTGTGAGGCTGCGCAGGACCTGCTGCAGCAATTCATACAGGAAGTGGAAGCGGACATTGTAATTGTGTGTGAGCAATATAGGAACCTTGATAGACGGTGTTGGGCTCCAGATAGATCGAATCGAGCTGCTGTATGGGTTTGTGGTACCTACTCCTTACAGGAAATTGGTGTGAGTATGGTACCCGGGTTTGTCAGAGCCAAAGTGAACGGCGTTCATATTTATAGTTGCTACGCACCTCCTAGTGCATCGATTGAAGAATTTAAAACTTTTCTCAATCAGTTAACGGATGATGCACGGATCCACAACTTGGTGCTCATAACCGGGGATTTCAATGCATGGGCCGTATAATGAGAAAGTAGAGAAACCAATAGCAGAGGTACCGCATTCTTAGAGGCCATCGCATCATTACCGGTCGTATTAATGAAAACAGGAAATACACCTACTTTCTGTAGAGGAAATGCCACCTCGATAGTTGACCTAACGTTTATGAGCCATTGCCTTTCAGATAGAGGAGTAGCATGGAGGTTGAGCGATCTATATACGCATAGTGATCACCAACCTGTTGTGTATGAATTGGCGGATAGTGAACCCCAAAGGACCATGGTTAGACACAGGAAGAGAATAGGATGGAAGTCCGCAGCGTTCGAGGAGAACATATTCCGTCTCATGATGGAGGATCTTATCCTATCTGGTACCTTGTGAAAAAAAGAGCTTGTGATGCAGCAATGCCAGGAAGAATGGTGGGTAATTGTAGAAAACCGATCTTCTGGTGGAACGACGAGATTTCGGAATTGCGGAAAAGGTGCTTGAACGCAAAAAGACGATACAATAACGATACGATAAATTAAGTAAGCGAAAGTGCTTTCGCGAGCTGTGCGAGATCACCGATTGGTGATGAAAAAATTCAGAAGCAGTTACGCCACTGCTCCCACATGCTCGGCAATGCCGTCTGATATAGTGAGTCAACTGATCCCGCAGCAAAACGATTGTAAGTATTAGACAACGAGGAGGATGATGTACCACTAGTTACTGAGGAGGAGGTCCTGAAGGCATGTGGCAGAGTGGGTAACAATAAAGCTCCTAGCCCGAATAACTTATTCACGGAAGTATATACTGTATGCTTAGTTGAAGGGGTGTTCCCTAGTAAATGGAAGGAACAGAGACTGGTATTGTTGCCAAAAGGAGACAAACCACCAGGTGAGCCGTCCTCCTGGCGTCCAGTCTGTCTATTGGATACGGCAGGCAAAACCCTAGAGAGAGTTGTATGTGACCGGTTACAAGAGGCTATATTTAGAGCAGGAAACCTGGCAGAGCATCAGTATGGCCTTCGAAAGGCGCGCTCAACAGTGGATTAAAGAAGTTGTAGATACGGCGCACCAGGCAATATCCGGTTCGTACCTGCTGAGACTAGTTTCCAGCTACTTTAGCGAGAGGATCTTGATTTACAATACTGAGGAGGGAAAGAAAACTTACGTGGTAAATGGTGGAGTTCTTCAAGGATCAGTGCTAGGTCCTACGCTCTGGACTGCCCATACCAAGTGATGCACGGGTGATTGGGTTTGCGGACGATATCGCGATTGTAGTTGTCGCAAAACAGAGAGAGGAAGTTGTGGAGATCTGTAATAAGACGGTTAGACTTATTCGGCAGTGGTTTACATCAGGTGGGCTGCAACTAGCAGAACATAAAATAGAAGCTGTTCTTATTCGAAGTAATACCTAACGGTAGTTCCACGGGGCCGAACGGTATGGTTTATCGGGGGTGGTGGTTTAGTCGGTAAGGATCCGACACTATCACGTGTTTCATATATGGGTTCATACGTGTAGCCTATCGAAGGTTCCCCTCTTCCGCCCATACATACATATATACATGTAAAACGCAACTAATGTTCCACTTAGGGATTTATGAATTGTCATGGCACATCTTGATACTAAAGGAAAATGATTTCGTTTTGCGTTTGTTTCGTTCGCCTCGTTCGATCATCAATTTTCGTTACACATTCACCAGCTTTGTCCCCAAGTCAAGTTCGAAATCTCAAAAGACGATTAAATTCTTTGTGTTTATAAACAAAATAAATAATTATTGACTTAGCGAATTATATTATAAGTTGTTAAAACCATTTAAATTCTAGTGGTAAAATATTTAAATAGAGGAAAATCGTTATAATAAAACGTGTTATAAAATGGATTCAATATTACCAGTCCATTTTTGGATATTTGGAAACCATTTAGAAACTTTTACAAGCGTCAAAAGGGTTTCATAAAACAAGTTCAAAAATGGTAATTATTCGAAACTGAAGACACGATGGAACCGCTTCAAAAAACTAGTTACCTAAACTCTTAAATTAAACCTCGTTTTTGTTTTTTTTGAAACTTTAGTTTCATTTTGCTTCTTGGGCATATATAGTGTACGAAATAGTAATAGGACCAATTACAGTAATCACTTTTTTCATAAAATACAAAACAAATAATTTTACGTCACTCATAGAAAGGTTTATAATTTATAAAAACTAGTTATTTTAACTAAACATAGGACCAAACCACGCTGATTATTTTATTTCGATTCTTGTCATTTCAAAACCAAAAAAAAAAAGATGAATAAGCTTAAATGGACCACGACGACTACTTAAGAAATATGGCACAGTGGTGAAAGCTTTGACGTTTGGATCAACAGGTACAGAATTCGAATCCCGATAGGGGCACGATGCAAAACGGTTTATCATCATTCAATTACGATCGGTGATGGAAATGAACCAAACATCCTCGATCTGACAGGCAACTGCTTAAGGTAGGACATGAAAAGTGAACCGCGAAAGAGTTGGATATGCTTCGGCCCAAGAACAGATTGCATAGATTAACTCAATAACAAAAAAATACGGACGAAGAGAGCGGACAATTTCGGCAAAAAAGAAGCTGTGAAGATCGAATTGATAAAAATTGATCAAGAGGCGATCCAAAAACTGAAAAAATCTCAAGTTTGAAAATAAGGTTAAAAATTTAAACATCGAAGATGGGGTTTGAAATTTTGCTTAATGTCTAAATAAAAAAGTTTAAGCCTACTGATTTGTTGTGGGCTAGAGTACTTGTATTTATATGGGGCGTCCCAAATTTCCATATCAAATGAAACAGGGCGATAGGGGAGCCCACTTTCAACAAAAACAGCCAAGCAAAGTTTTTTCGAATTGTTGATGCTGCAGAAGTTACTCCACTTTTTGTGCGCTCCCGTAAAATCGCACGCGCGCTCACAAAAATTAAATTTAAAAGAACCCAAGGGTTCTTCCGTTTAACCTTCCTTCCCAATGCGATCCAGAAGAGTACTCCTTTCCAACAAAATCACTTTTACAAGCCACATTATCCTCTGTCAAATGAAAATGTTGGCTTTGTAAACTTTCCCTGTTTCTCAAAACCTTTTGTTGATGTTCAAGTGAAGCCAGCAGGAAAAGAATGTACCACAGAAAGTCGACCAACCATCAGAAAAACACGCGACACCAATGCAGATTTCAAAATAGTATCACACACCGGGCTCTTACAAAATAGATGCTTTGCCAGAAATAAAACAAAATGAATCAAATAAGTATTGTTTACCAATTTTAAATATTATTATACGAATCTCCCGGATTTCTCGGTTTTCTTCCGGATTTTCCCGAATTTCTATCAAATTTTCCGGATTATTCCGGATTTCCCTGATTTCCGCCACATTTCTCGGGTTTTCCCGAATTTCCCCCGAATTTTGACCGGTTTTCTCGGGTTTGTTTCGGATATCCCACAGATTTTCAAGATTTCTCTCGGTTCCAGATTTTTCCGGATTTCCCGGTTTTCCAGGGAGCCTATTATGAAATTGGTCGTAAAATCCGATCCGCGGAAATAACATATAAAAAGTATGAACTACGATCTATTTTTCGTGCGTATACTACAATATCCGTCACGTAACGAGCTGTCGGATTTGACAATTGAATTTTGTCGTAAAATCCGCTAACTCGGATTTTTTTAGTTTCATAATATAAATATCCGACGCGAGACGGAATTTCCGACGTCGGAAAAATTTCTTTCGGATTTCGGAGGAAACCCGGTGGAAATCCAGTAGAAATCCGGGGGAAATCCAAATCCAACGAAATCTAGGGAAAATCCGAGAAATCTAATAAAAAAAATACTTCATTAATTTCCCTTCACCTCCGCCAAAGCATCTATATCAAGAACTCGAAACTATGTTAAATACGGTGTTTTAAAAACACGACTTATTTTGTGAAAAAAATTGATAAAAAACATTCTATTGTGAATAGCCCGGTGTGTGATACCACTCCAAAATCCGCACCAGTGTCGCACATTCCTCTGATAGAGGGCCAACCCTCTGCAGTACACTTCCCTCCCACTGGCGTCACCCAAACATCAACGAAAAATTTTGAGAAACAAAAAAGTTTACAAAGCCAAAGCTTTCATTTGACAGAAGATAAAGCAGCTTATAAAAACAATTCTATTGGAAAGGAACACTCTTCTAGATCGTATCAAAAAAGAAAGTTAAACAAAAAAACCCTTGGGTTCCTTTAAATTAAACCTCGGTGGGTGCGCACGCGATTTTACGAAAAAACACAAAAAGCGGAATAACCCCTGCACCATCAACAATTCGAAAAAACTTTGATTGGCTGTTTTTGTTGGAAATGAGCTGCCCCACCAACCTGCCTCGCCCGATACGCGACTTCTGGGACCCCCTTGGTTCTCTCGTATTTACTTTTTTTTTTATTTCGTTGCCTATTCTTGGGATAAAATGTCGTTGCATTTTTCTATATAATGCGACGCCAAAAACATCTTCGATGTTAAAAAAAAATAATTGTGAAGAAAATGGTTGTGAGTGACAGAGAAAAGTAATATAACAGAGATAAAGCTGCATACTAAATTTTGACACAACCTTTTTTTTTTGTTGTAAGTATTAATTATTCAATGGGTTTAATGTCCTTTTAAGGTTAATTAATAATACCCAGTTTTCATTCAATCACATACTTTTTCACCTACTCACACAACTACAGTTTACCAACTGCACATGTCAACCTGTATATATACTGACATGGACGGTGGGTCGGCGCCGAATTCTGCACTCCAATACTAAAATTTGCGACTGCAGCAGCATGACGAGGAGCTGCGGAACCTACTGGATCGCACCAATGGGCCAAAGTGCCTAAAAAGAACAAATCTTTTGGAATTACTGGTTGCTAGAGCCGCTTAAATCAAAGGGATGGCAGATCTGGGACGAACTGTTTTACTATTATACAATATAAAATTTCTTAAAATAGAAAAAATAAAAATAAAATTCAGGGGGTCTTAGTTCAGCTTAATCCACGGTTCCACACTTTAATTCTTTCAGCATGATTCTTTCCTCTTCACCAACAAACTAATTTTTTGGCGGGGAAATTTTTGATTCTTTTTTCAGCAACATTTTTTTTTTGATTCACTGATTTCTCCTGAAATATTTCAAGGCCATTTTATTTACAGGTAACTCTCCAAGAACATGGTATTCGAAGAACACGATTTGCTCAAATTACACGGTTTCAAACAACACGATTTTCGTTTTGTTTTATTTTGCTTTTTTATATCGTAACAAAAAATTAAAAATAAATTGAAACACTTTTTTTATTTTATTTTTTGTAGTCTCGAACAACACGGTTTTAAAGAACATGGAAATTTTTTTATGTGGAGTTCTTTCGGAAAAAAATATTTGATCGAAATCAATTTTTTACGTTCTATGCGACACTAAAATGACAGATAGATTTGATTGCAATTCTGATTGTAATTTTTTGAAAGATTTGATATTTTTTCTATTTGATCGACACTACCACCACCAAACATTATTGTCAATTTTTGACAAGTAACAAGACACGAAAGTGCGCACTTGATTTATTTTTTGGTACGATAGAACTCCACGTTAGTTTCGAGATGTCAGTGGAAAAATGTTTTACGCATATGTTACTATACAAAACGAATGCGTAAAAAAAAATTAAAAAATTTAAACACATACATAAAAAAGAAAGGCTATAGTAAAAAAAGGGTGTACCAAAAAATTCGTTCGGATTGTTTTGTTTGTTTATAATTAAAAATAGAAATAAAAATGATTAATTTAAAATATAATCTATATTTAATACATAATTTAAAATAAAATATATTAAAAATATATTAATGAAATATTAGTTTTAAATTAATTATTTTTATTTCTATTTTTAATATAAGCAAACAAAACAATCAACGAATTTTTTGGTACCCCCTGTTTCTTTACTATAGCCAAAAGAAATGCGCACAGAAATCAAATGTGGACGTTGATTGATTTTTTGAAATCAGAGAATCACGACGAAAGAATTAAAGTGTGGTGAGGCCCAATAACATCACCGATCGTAATCGATGGTGAAAATTTGCTTTGCATCCTGTCTCTGCTGCGATTCGAACACAGTACCTCTCGGTCCAAGTGCCGGAACTTTAACCTCTGCACAACTTGTCCGGTAAAAAAATTCAAACTCGTTTTGCGATGTAAATAGTAGACTTGTTTCCTTAACTTTACGTAAATGAAAAAATGAATAAATATTTTGTATGCCTTCACTTCTGTTTATATTTATTTTTTTCTGTGGTAGTGTGGTCTTATCATTATTTCGTACGGGTGACAAATTAAAAGTTACTTATGTATGCATTTATATTCGTAAGGTAAATAAATAAATTTTGTCCTATCATTATTTCGTATAGTGTATATATATATAATATATTTGATATTTATTTTATAAATAAAATTATTATTATATTTTGAGCTAAAATATTTTTTGGTAATTTACAATATTTATCAATTAATGTCGTCAATACAAAAATCTATATTTTAATATATAATACTCGTATAATAATAAATATATATATATATTTTTATAATTTAATTATACTTGTTGTTTTTTTTATTTATTTTATAGTTAATTATTTATTTAATTTTTTTTTTATTTTTACTTTTTTGGCACTACCAAAGACATTTTCTTCGTGAAAATTACTTAAAAGTTAAAATGTTGGTTTTAATTTTTATTATTATTTATTTTCAAAATTATGGAATATAAATCAAAATATAGTTATTTAATATGATTTATTTAATCAAATAGAATAACGCGTTACGCTATCATAATATAAATACATAGGGAATTCGTCTGAAATATAAGTGGTGACATTTACGTAAGTTAGTAATTAAGAATTTTGCCACTGCAGCGCCATGCCAAATTGCATGTGTCACAGACGACTATTTAACGATAACATTAAGGCGTTCAGTTTTTAGAGGATATTTTCGTTCGTGGATGAGGGATTTTTATTTTAGTTAATTAACATTAAAAAACATTAATTAATTAACTGAAACTGCGTAATACATATAACTTCAAACACCCTACATATTTATACACAAATATGCATTTTAAAAGTATTAAAGAACACTAGAAAATTGATTCAGTCTACGGTGAATAGAAATAGGAGAGAAAAAAAAATATATTATTGTCAGTTCTCGGGAATTGGAAATTGACGTTAGCAAAATCAATAAAATTTGCTCAACTATTTCAAATACAACCAAATATGTTTCGCAATATATAAAATGTCGTTTTCCTCCCGAAAAAAAATCAAAAGGAATATAGTTGTGAATATTATAAATAACTACACCTTCCCGTCGTCATAAAACATCAAAAAATAGTTCGAAATTGTTCCGTGATATTTGTTTGTTTGGGGAGTCAACTGACAATATATACATATATATAGGGTCAGTCTTGATTCTTGAGCGGGGTTTGCCACTTATGGAGCGACTCGCTTTTAATATTTGATGTTAGGAGCTGTGACGTTGTTATTTGTAGCCCCGATTAATCGTATTTTGGTCACAGAATTTGTAACAAAACTCTTATAACAAAATGATCACGAAATTAAATATATACCAATGCCCGTTTACAAAAATGTTTTACTGTCATTGGTCAATAAACAAATGAACGAGAAATTGGGTCCCACTGAATTGAAGCAAGCCCAGATTCCCGTCGTAAAATTTTAAGCTTAACTATGGTTTTACATCACAATGACATTAGTCTTGACTTAAACTTATTAATTATTTATTAATAAATTTAAAATTAAAACAGAGCAGGAGGCAAGTTTAATTACAAGAATAAGTTTCGAAGTATAGAATTGTTTTTGAAAAAACTACATTTATATATATATATATATATATATATATATATATATATATATATATATATATATATATATATATATATATATATATATATATATATTTCTTTTTATTATGTACATAATTAATTAATTTTTGTGAATAGTTTTTTTCGTTTTGCTATTATAAATAAATATCAAGATATACACCGTGAGTTTGTAAAAATGAAATGATTTTTTCTCGAAAGTGGTGCTAGGCAGAACAAAAAATACTTATAAATAAATTGATGATGAGGGCCTATGAGAGCAAAAAAAATTGCCTTTATTTCAGGAAAAAGATATTTATTTTCAACTGTTAATCCAACAACATCCCACAAAAAAAATGTAATTGTATGTCTGTGACACAAATGAATTTCGCCAAATCTAAAATTCCAGAATCGTAATTCCACCATCAAAATTCCAAAAAACAAAATTCCAATAATAAATTAAATAAAAAAAAAAATCTACAAAAAAAATTCCTATATAAAATGCCAAATTTCAAAATTCAAATGTATAAACTAACGAAAAAATTCCATTTAATTCCATGGAAATATGAAAGCCTTTCAATTTCCACGGGGGTTGGGTTCGATTTGTCAAATCCAAAATTCCAAAAACAAAATTCCAGGAACTAAAATTCAAATAAATGTTAGAATACTAATTTAACCGAGGTATGAACGCGGTCTCGGTTTTGGTTGAGTTCTGTGGTTTTTTGAGAAACTAGTTAACTGAATTTTTTACAATTTTGAGTTATGAATGAAAATAACCTTAAAATTGTGAATATTTTCAGAAAAGTTTTCGAAATTTTCCAAATTTTTCTCAATTTACAAGAAAAAAATTATTAAAAGTGAATAACTATTGCAAAAAATAATATAGTTTTGTTAAATAAAATTATAAGTGTAGTTGTTATTACATTATTTCGAAATGCGTATTTTTTTTCATATAACGTGTTATAATAATTTAAATGGTTTTCATTAAACAAAAAATGTGTTTTTTGTAGCTCTTCCATTTTATTACAGATAAACAAGTTCAATTATCATTTTACTATAAAATAAAAATTGCGTCTAAATGATTGTATCATTTGAAATTTAACTGCAGTTGTCAAATTCCTTTAGAATGTAGTCAGGTTTTCTACAAAATTTTACAAAAATTATTGTCAGCAAATAAAATTAACACATAAACACTATTAATTATTAAGTTTACGGTAAGTCCTTTATTTTGTATTGCAAATATTATGTATTTGTAGTTTAAAATAATTATGATTAATTAAGATAAATGAAACTAAAAATTGTGTGTTCTTCATAACCCCACTTTAATTATTATCTGTTTATTATAAGTTACGCGTACATTATAGGTTCATCAATAATTATGGATACATTTGATGAATTATTTAGATCATCAGACGAAGATGATTGCGAAATTATTGTGAAAACTCAACCGCTGATTATGATTGATTCAAATGAAATGATTTATAATGATTCTCCTCAATTATTATTCAAAGCAATTTGCAAAATTGAACCAAGTGAAACAGGCGAGTAAATTACATGAGAATTTTATTGTGAAATTTTTGTTTAATTTAAATTTTATATTTTTTTGTAGAACAACCAAATAAATAACCATTGCTAAAAGATTTAGATGAAACGCAAATGAGTGAGTATGAAACAGGTGTAGTTGCACGAGAAGTTCATCCAAATGCTGAAATTGGTAATAACTTAAACGCCGCTGATTCGCACATATCCGAGCATATTGAATTGGAGAACAAATCCAGCAATCATACTAAAGATGTGAACTCTGAAACTCAATATTACGTAATTGCAGCTGAATCAAATTATAAATTATATGAATACGAGAGTAAAATTCAACAGTCAAATTATGAAACTGTTATAATCAAACAAAGTCCGATGCTACACATATATCTGGATCTGATGGGTTTGAAGATGACTCTGATAATGAATATTTGGTATCTGAAACTGAGAATAACGTGGTCGTGGCTGACTCTGGCGAAGAATTATTAGAAGGCGAGAATGATTCATATGATCATTCAAAATCTGAAATTCATAGTCAATTAAACGCATCTGATACTCATATATCTGGGTCTGACGAAGGCAATTATACTGAACATTTGACATCTGAATCGGAATATAATATGTTCGTGCCTGCATCTGATGATGAATTAATTGAACGAGAGAATGAAATGAACACTGATAATATCGACAACTCTAAAAATGGTATGTTGAATTTTCATTAGTTTCTTATACAGCCATTTTAGTAGAGATAACAAATTTAGTTATGTAGAAGTTAGTGTTCTTATTATTTGTATAGTATTTATAATGATGCGTATTATTTGTTTTTATTTATAGTGCAATTACACTCAGGATCTGCGATGAATAGAATAAATCGAAATCACTCAAACAAATGTAAATCAACTAAACTTAAAAGAAATTCCGGTTTATCATACGTGGCTAAGAGTGGAAAAATAATAAAAAAAAACCGGAAATCGATACCACTACAGAATTGTAGAAAGCAATGCCAATCAAAAGTTAGTACGGAATTGATATTTCTATCAAAAAACAAATAAACGAATATTGGAATTTGGGAACATACGCCAAACGCCTATTATGCGCATCAAAGAGAATAATAGCTGACAAAAAAAGTCAAATCACAAATTTTAAATCCCCAAAGAGACACGGAAATTTTTCTTGTAAATATTTTGTTATACATAACACGCAGAAAAATATCGAAATTTGTAAAGGTTGCTATATGAATATTTACGATGAATCAAATGGATTTATATCGACCTTCCCGGCGTATGAGTCACATTATGCTAGGGCGCATACAACGAAGTTATAATTGGCTGAGGGACTAAATTTGACAAAGATGTATGATCTTTACAAAGAGAAATACCAAAATTGTAAAGTATCATACACAAAATACAGAGAAATTTTCAAATCGCTAAATTAGAAATTTAAGAAACCCCAGTTGGACTGGGTGCTCAAAATGTGATCGATTTGACATGAAAATTAAAATGGAGCAGTCTCAGGATATAAAAGATTATTTGATCTGTCAAAGGAACACACATCATGAATATGCTGAAACAACATATGAAACTAAACGTCTTGATAAAGCCGATCTACTAAAAACGGTACTTTGTGTTGATTTGCAGCAGTGTTTACCAACGCCATACTTAAAATGTTCTACTTACAATAAGAAATTGCAGCGATAATACCACACACTGCTTCATGTGGGATGAAACCATTAGTGGATAGTGGAAGAGGTGCAAATCAAATCGCTTCTTGTATTTTCCAATATCTTAGGAATTCAAAAAGTTTAAAATCACATATAGTAATCTTTAGTGATACTTGCGCTGGACAAAATCGATAGTATAGTTGCTACAATGTTTCAATATTTAATGACCATGGATCCAAAATTTTATTTATTGGAACACAAATTTCTAAAGCCTGGTCATACCCATCTTGAATGTGATAGTGACCACAGTGTCATCGAAAGAAAGAAGAAAACAACTAATGTTCCGATATCACATCCCCATGACTGGGCCCAATTAATTCGATCGTGTGGAAAAAAAATAAATTTAAAGTATATGAAATGAATTTTGAATTTTTTTTGGATTTTGGTAAATTGCAAAAGGCGCATTTTAAAAAACTATTTTCTCCTTTTCGTCATTAAAAAATGACGAAAAGGAGAAAATAGTTTGGAACAATATTCGAATATTGAGGTAAAATTATTTACAAAATATTTTCGTTGATCGTTAATTTAATAACTTACGGTGCATTTTTAGATACACAAAAGGGAATTCCGATTCCATTTCATACAAAACAAGCTACATCGACGCACATTTCAAAACAATGGTTACTAAAAAGCCTGGCAATACGAGCTTTAATATTCAGCAGTTGAACTTGGCTTCTTTACCAATTTCTGATGAAAAGAAAGCCGATTTAATTCACTTATTGGAATTCATCCCTCTAGTATTTCACAATTTTTATCGCGAACTAAAAACCAAACCAAATATGAAAGAAAGATGCTACTTTTCAGAAGATTCAAATTCTGAATAAAATATCATTTCAAATTTTTTATTTTATTTTATGTTAATTTTATGTTAATTGTGACTGCTGCGTGGAGAAAAATTGTAACAGAGCGGAAATGGCATCAGCAATACTGTCAATGGCAAGTGAACTATTAACTTACAATGAAGCAGTTGGATCGAAAGAAAAAGACAACTGGAGTGCGGCGATGAACGAAGAGCACGACTCGTTAATCAAAAATGAAACATGGATATTGACGCGGCCACCGAAAAATCAAAAGGTCATCGACAACAAGATCAAATACGACACTGATGGCAGCATTAAGCGTTACAACGCCAGGCTGGTTGTTAGAGGGTTCACTCAGGAATATGGAATTGACAACCAAAAGACGTTCAGTGCAGTGGTAAGATACACTTCAATTTGTGCTATATTATCACTTGCAGCGGCGGATAAGATGAAACTTTGTCAGTTCGATGTGAAAACGGCATTTTTATTTGGATACGACGATGGAAGTGGAAGGGTGTGCCAGCTTATGAAAAGTTTGTACGGCTTGAAACAGGCATCGAGATGCTGAAATAAATGTTTCACGGCATTTATTGAAAAATTTGGTTTCACATAGACCAAGGATTGATTGTGGCAAATGATGAAGACGATATCATTCCGGTGATTGCACATCTGTCTTGTATCAAGCGGCTCGCTATATAAATGTGTTCAAGGTAGGACTGGATGCCTGAAGATTCTCACCAGTACGTGACCCACACACATAACAAGCGGGTTGAGCGGCAGGTCAACAACCTTCCCCCATAAACCATTTAAGTTATGAACCCTGAACAAAGGCCTCGGATTACCATATCGGATTCATTACAAACTCGACCTCGGAAATTGTACACGGACAACGCTTTAAAAATGGGAACATGGAACGTGCTTAGCCTCTTAAGACCTGGAGATCTCCAGAACCTTTCGAACCAAGCAAAAAGTTACACTTTAGACGTACTTGCACTACAAGAGCTTAGATGGTCTGGGAGTGGGATTCATGACACCACCAATGGTTACACTCTTCATTACAGCGGCCATCAAAATGGAGGAGAATTTGGAGTTGGTTTCCTCATCCATCGGCGCGTGAAGCACCATATCATCGATTTCCGCCCTATCAATATGCGAATATGCACGGTCAGACTTCGCACTAAGAAATTTAACATCACGATCGTTAATGTGCATGCACCCACCGAAGATAAATCTGATGACATCAAAGATCTCTTCTTTGTCGAGCTCGAGGAAGTCATCAACAACATACCGCACCACGACATTAAAATCATCGTGGGCGACTTTAATGCAAAAATCGGTAGAAGTGCAGAAAATACTTCGCACATCGGTCCTAACAGCCTGCACCTAACTAGTAACAACAACGGCCAACGCGTCACCGACCTGGCAATAATGTACAACTAAGTTGTATCAAGTACGTTTTTCCCACATAAGAAAATCCACAAAGTAACGTGGAGATCGAATGATGGAAGAACGGAAACCCAAATCGATCACGTCATGGTGTCCAAGAGACACTCCACCAACATATCTGCCGTTAGATCTTACAGAGGTGCAGATATGGACAGCGATCATGTGCTTGTCATATTTAAATATAAGTGCAAACTGTCATCAACCTTCAATAGACAAGCACAAAAAACCGTTCGATGGAATGTCGATGCTCTAAAAGACCAAGCGTCACTGCAGAGTTACCAATCAGCTGTCACTAACTATTTAGAGCGGCCCAGCTACAACGAAGGAGCTCCTCCTAATATCCAGGAGCAGTGGCACGCTATACAGTCAGCCATTACCACCGCGGCGCAAAATACTATCGGCAGAAGACCGCCTAGATCCCGCAATGATTGGTTCGATGATCAATGCCGCCTGGTCGTCGAAAATAAACGAAAGCTTCGTGAAAAATGGTTGGCTCGCAACACGAGAAGCACTCAAGCAGAATACCTACGCGCAAGGAAAACCACGATTAAATACCTTCGACAAAAGAAACGCGATCATATGAGGTCATGCATTGAAAACATCAGCTTCCAAGCGGAAGTAGGAAATTCAAGAGACTGTTTTGCTAATGCCAGGAATCTCACTAAAGACTTCCACCCAAGAAGTACAGCCATAAAAGACGGGAATGGAGAATTGAGAACAAACGTGGCTGATGTTCTCTCAGTATGGCAGACCTACTTTCAAAGTCTGCTAAACCGGAATGACGAAGTAACCCCCATTAGAGCAATAGCTCCGCCAGGTGAAGAGGTCTTTGTCGAATATCCCACAGTAGAGGAAGTAGACGCAGCTATTAGTCGATTGAAGAACGGCAAGGCACCTGGTCTCGATGGAATCCCCGCAGAATTAATAAAACTCGGAGGCGCTACTCTTGCAACAAGTCTATACGATCTCGTCGTTTGTATTTGGGACCAGGAAGAGTTGCCGGAGAATTGGAAGACCGCACTCATATGTCCGTTGCATAAAAAAGGCGACCGTCTTAAATGTGAAAACTATCGTGGTATAGCTCTATTGAACACTGCTTACAAAGTGTTGGCTAATGTTGTACTTGCCAGACTCATCCCTTTCTCCGAAAATATCATTGGCGACTATCAGTGTGGCTTTCGTCCCAACCGATCGACCACTGACCAGTGTTTTACCATGAGGATGATCTTGGAAAAATGTTGGGAGTATAACATAGCCATTCATCAACTATATATAGACTTCCGGCAGGCATATGACAGTATAAACCGCGACAACCTTTGGGCCGCGCTCATATGCCTAGGTATTCCAGAGAAACTCATTTCTCTGTGTAAATTAACAACGTCGGGATCTGCATGTAGAATTGTAATTGAAGGAACTGTATCAGACTCTTTTCAAATAACATCTGGTGTTCGACAGGGAGATGCACTCGCGCCTGTGCTGTTCAATTTGGCGCTTGAGTACGTAGTGAGGAAAAGCAACATTGAAACTTCGCGCTGTATATTCAATAAATCAGGCCAAATTCTTGGATATGCAGATGATATCGTGCTTCTTGGCCGAAGACCTAGCGACATCAAGGACAGTTTCATACCGCTCAATCGCTGCGCAAGAAGACTTGGTTTGGAGGAAAACAGTACCAAAACGAAATTCTTAACAACACCCAGGAACATCTCCATGGCAAATCTCGAAATTGGCGACCATAACTTTGATAGCGTCGAAAATTTTAAATACCTCGGGTCACTTATAACATCCTTGAATGATATTTAGGCAGAAATAAAAGCCCGAATCGCTGCCGGACAACGAGTTTTCTACGCCCAATCAAAATTATTGCGATCTAAACATCTATCGCAGTCGTGCAAGCTCGCACTTTTAAAAGCACTCATAAGACCTGTGCTGGCTTTCGGAAGCGAGAGCTGGACCATGACCACTAATGATTGTAGATTGTTATCAACTTTCGAAAGGAAGGTCATTCGCTCCATCTTTGGTCCAATTAAAATCGCGAACAATGAATATCGGATTCGCATGAACCACGAGATAAAGCAAATTCTTGGAGGCAGCGATATTATCGGATTCATCAAATCCAATCGAGTGAGATGGCTCGGCCACGTTGCCAGGTCCCCACAACAACGAATGATTCACAAAGTGTTCCATCAACAACCAGCCGGAGTACGTCGTAGAGGAAGACCCCGACTGCGCTGGCGTGACGACGTCGAACAAGACCTACTCGTATTAGGATGTCGAAATTGGAGGACGAGAGCGATGGACCGAGACGGATGGAGGACCATAGTGCGGGCGGCAAAATCCCTTCATGGGATGTAAATGCTAGAGAGAGAGAGAGAGAGATTGCACATCTAAAAGCAAGATTCGATATAATAACACTTGACGTGAATATATTCATGGCATGGAAATAAGCGAAATGGTAAATGGTGATATTTATCTAAGTCAAGCGGCATATACACGAAAACTCTTGGTTTTGGCATGGAAGAATGCAAAAGCATATCGACTCCAGTCGATATAATTTAAACAGCAAGTAAGTTCGAAAACTCTGAACAAAATAAAGATTTTCAATACAGGGAGGCTGTTGGAAGCTTAATGTATCTATGCGTTGCAACAAGACCTGACATACAATATGCAGTGGGAGTTGCAAGCCGTAATCTTGAAAAGCCGACGAATGCACTTGTTAATTGCAGTGAAAAGAATTTTTAAGTATACAAAGGGAACAGCTGATTATGGAATCTATTTTGAAGGAGGTGGACAGTGTGGTTTGGTTGGTTACAGTGACGCAGATTATGCGAGAGACACTGCAACAAGACGATCAACTTCTGGAGTTATCTTTTTGTTGAATGGTGGGCCGATCAGCTGGCTTTACGGGTTAATTACTGAACTGGTGGGCATGAGAGTTAAGCCAGTGCTTAACATGGACAACCAAAGCGCAATACGGTTGGTGAAAAATCCAGAATTTCACAAAAGGACCCAAACATATTGACGTGAGATATCACTTATGTGCCAACGGACGAGCAATTGGCAAGCATCTTTACCAAAGGATTGGATAATGATCGCTTCGAGAATATTTGCAATACGATTGCAATAAAAACGTAAAATAGGCAACTGTATCAAAAAGTGGGAGTGTTGAGTATATTTCGATCAGTTGTGTATTTCGGTCAGTTGTCATATTGTATAAAACAATGAAATGTCAAATAACATATAGTTCAGTGAGTATACTGGCTAACAAACACGAAGACGCGTTTTTTTTAGTGGAGTTTTTGTCTGGTTTTTTTATCTGAATTCATCCGAGTAAATTCAACAAAATTTGGAATTTTGAATTTTATGTTATGTTATTTTGTAAAATGGAATTTCATATTTTTTTGTAATTTGTGATTTTGGAACCGTTCCTTTACAAACATAGCAATATATACTAACAAACTTGTGTATGGTACAATCATTAATAAATAAGCACTGTAACGGTTTTAGCATTTTTAAAATTTTGTATATTGGAATTTTGAAATTCGGCATTTTATTTAGAAATCTTGTTTTTTTTTGCAATTTTATTGTTTTTATTAGAATTTTGCTTTCTGGAATTTTGTTTCTTGGAATTTTGATTTTAGAATTTCGTTTTTGGATTTTAATTTTGGAGCTAATGAATAAAGGAATTTTGTATAATGGAGTTTTTTTTTCTAAAATAAATAAATTTTGAAACTTTCTCAAAGGAATTTTGAATTTTGTTTTCTATATTATGGTATTTTGTAAAATGGAATTTCAATTTTTGTTGTGATTTTGGAAATTTGGGTCAGTTGGATTTTTTTTGGATAAGCGACCCCCGTTCCCTTTCAAATTCATGTAATATCTCACTAGACGCCCCCCCCCCCTATTTTGTATAAGTATTTGTCTCCTATTTCGAGATAAAAGTATTGCAATGTTTTAAAAACTTTACTCTGGATACATATATATATATATATATATATATATATATATATATATATATATATATATATATATATATATATATATATATATATATATATATATATATATATATATATATATATATAATAGGGTGTTCTAATCAGAATGAAGCACCCTAAATAACATCTGAAATATTTTATAATAATATAATATTTTGAAATGTGTTTCAATTCTATGTACAACGGTGTTTTCTCATAGATCAATCAAACGATTACTCAGTTATACGAGAACGTTATGGTGATTCACTAAACCATTACTAGTTCAATTCCCTTTATGATGTGATATAAAAAAATTACAAAAAGTTTTACGAATAGACGGTTGGCAGTATTATAGTCAGGTTTTTTAAAAATACGAAGTTATAAAAGTTAAAATAGTAAAGTGGTGAAAGTTTATAGAGTTAAGGGCCTCAAATTTTAGAAATTTTGAGAGTTTTACACAAATACTTAAAACAAAGTGTAATCCCATAGATTGAATAGGTTTGAACGGATAGAAAATCTGTGACTGATGAGAAAGCATTTAGGTCCGAGTTGCATTAGCACAATTTAAATGGAGCTGAAAATGATTTACGATAGCCACCTAAATTTTAGAGAAATTAGGCTTGTAAAAATATTAAAAACGAAACATTCATCACCACTCCTCAAAAAAACTATGTGAAGTTCCTTGGAGTTTTGTTCGAAAATAAATGTTTTGGAAATTATTTCGGTTTAATTAGGACACCCTATTTTTATTCATAGGTTTCAGTCGGTTTCATTACTTATAGATTTTTATTTATTTTTTCATATATGTTACTTTAGATTAGATTATTATACTCTCTTAAAACATAAATTTTGTTAATTATGTATTAGTATTTGTTGCAAATTTAAAACATCAATGAAATTAAGACATTAATACTTTATTTTTATTTTTAGTGGTATGAACTATTATTACTCTTTAAAAAGTTTATAATGTATATATTTGAAATTGGGAATGACCGTCGAAAATTAAGTTGCGAGCCCTTTTGGGAGAAAGTTGTTTATCTTCATGTCGCTAACTCGTATGTGTAACCGAACTAAATTTAACAATATCGTGAATGAAACAAATATTTTTCGGGAGAGCTAGCGAATGAGGATAAAAACTTATTTTTATATTGTAACTAATAGTTCGACGATCACTCCTAAAATATGCTTAATATTTTTTAATTTAATTTTAATTTAATTTTTAAATTAAAATTTAAAAAATGGAATTATAAAATTTTTTGATTTCAATTCGATTGAACAATAAAAAAATGTATTTCTTTTTCTTATTCATTTGGGTTTGGTTTGTTTATTTTTTCAATAAGATTTAAAAATAGTTTTTTATATTTTTATTTTGGTTCCAAAATATATTTTTATTTTTTTAATTTAATTTTATTATTAGTATTTTTTTTATCATTTCAGTCTTTCGCATCACAGTAAAGCTTTGATATGGTGATTTAGTTTTTAGTTTCTTTATATTACTTTTTCTTTAAATTATTTATTTAGTTTATTATAATTTAATCTATATATTTTTCATTTTCATTGGTTTCTTTTTAAATAAAGGACGTTTTGTATTGTTTTCTTCCGTTTCGTCAATAATAAAAGACAAGAAATTATAAATTGGTATTTTGTTAAAAATGAGATTCAATTTTTTTTTTTTTTTTATATTATTATTATAAATTCTGGGACGGGAGGTATGAAGACCGAAATAAATTAGATGCTTTCTTAAATTCTAATATTGCTTTTTATTTCCTTATTTTAAAAATTTCGAAAAATATTTTAAAATGCATTTTGATTGACGTTTTTATTTATTCTTGAGAGGATTGAAATTGTGGAGGAATGAGAGATGTTTTTAATTTTAATATTTCTCTTTTATCGAAAGCGCTATATCCAAACAATAAAGCAATCAAGTAACATCAAGCCGAATTAAATATTCGATCCTAATATGAAAAAAGGTTCAAGCTTAACCAAAATTGAAATTGGGGCATTTATTTTATTTAAAAATAAATTTTTCGAGGCTTCCGTATATTTTATGTGGTACAAACAATCATGTCCCCAAGCTTGGAATTGTTATTGTCAAAAAAACTGTATTTATTTTGCAAAAATATTAATCATGTGTTGTCTCCTGTCGCTAACGGAGAATAATTTATTGTTTGCACCACTGCATGTATAATCAAAAAGCTTCACTATAAATTCATGGAAACCTTTTATATTTAGACACCTTTTACAATCGTCGATGATATTTATCAATCATACTTGAAATAAAAGTTTACCATCAATATTATTGACAGCGCGATACGACAATTGAGATATACTCGCTAATTTTATAAATATAATTTTTTTTATAAGGATATAATATTATTTTTAAGTATATGTATATAGTCTTTAGTCTATATATTATATATATATTATATATAAATAAATATATATATAAATATATATATATGTATATATAAATTTTATATATATAAAATTTTACTTTAATAATAAATATATTGTTCAATTTAGTATTTTTATTTACGATATAATCCATTTTTTAAAGTTTAAAAATTAAATTAAAATTCAATACAAAAATAAAGAAAACGTTCCAATATTCCATGTAAGAAGACAACCAAACTAGTAATAAAATTATATGATTAATAAAAAATAAAAAATAAAAATTAAGTCAGCTCAGAACTAAAACACATCTTTTGACCGGTCACAATGTCTCAAGCAAATCGTTTTACTCTATGTGGTATAATAAGTCTACGCCATCCCTCGATATGAGCACCTGTTCTAAAAAAAACAGAATTTTCGTTTTCCGTGTATTCAGAAATATTTTTTGGGTGACAGTGATTTCGCTTCTTTTCGTTGCTAATCTACATCAAAGCAAATCATATATTACGATAAGGAGAAGCTCAAAATGTGGGATTCGTTGGGAATGCGAATTAGCTAAGAAGGATTAAGAAATATTTGCGAGAACGTAGCTAAAAAGGAACCAACACCAAAAGGAAGTGAAATCGTACAACAAAAGTTTGGTTAGAATGGTTGCTCTGTAATTCGGGAGTCTCGTGTTCGTTGCCTTAAGTTATAAGTTCGTTTCTTTGTGATCTTAACCCGATGTTAACGGCTTTTCTCACACTAAATTTGTATTTGTGTTCGCAAAATTGGGGAAAATACTTAAAGGATAACGGCAAAAGAGTATCATTACCATCAAATTAAGGAAATGAGCTATTGACGTGTTTACAGTCCGGGCTTAGGTGGATACAAAAATAAATATATAAATATAAAACTATATGTATATGCAATATATGAAACATTAAATATATGAAATAAATGAAATATGTCAAATATATGATATATCGCACATCCTCTAAAAAACTGTCATAATACAAAAAAAGGAGGTTTTGAGATAAATACACCCCATAAAGTTCAGTTTTTAATTCTCTATATTTCAACAAAACCGCCATTATTGTAGCATTAAAAAAGTCCATAGATGCCACAAGTGTCATTTTTTTAGGGAGGGTAAATGTGCTCTCTCCGATCTACAAAATTGTCGTATCAGTGCTTGTGTCTAGTGTACGTGCGTTGGTGTTCCTTAAAAACGTCATAAATTGACTTACGATTCTGCTTTAGGTAAGTTTTTTAGCAATAATTGTAATTAAAAGAGTAGAAACTATGCAAATATTTCACAGTTAATACTACTTTTTTGGTTGATTCAAAATAAGGTGAATAAAATGCTAAGTGATATTCATTATAGAATACAAAAATTACTGACAGATTTAAAGATAGTCGTGGTAAGAGGTTAGTAGAACTAGTACTTCAAAATATTGAAGAGAAAAAAATTATGCTAACAATTGCCCAGGTAAGTTTTTAATGAAAATGGTTTATTTGATTACCTTCTTTTACTTATGTTTCACTTTTTACAGAGGACCAAGTTGTTAGTACAGTTCCCGAAGCCTCTAACAGCATTGAGTCGACAATCGAAAATCATTCAAATAATAATTTGGGTGTTTTTTTATTGTTCATTTTGTAACAGTTGATCAAACTATATTTAAATAACTGTTTTATTTCAGAAATACCAAATGATAATGCAACGCTCGAACTCCTGAAGGATATTGACCCGATAGCCCATTGCAGTTACAATCCCCCTGAAGGGCAATGGACAGATCGAACCATAAACACCAATGATTCTTTCTCAGAAGATGGCGATGACTCCGTGGAGGATCCTAACTACAAGTCAAGTTCTTCCAGCAGATCATCTAGTTCTTCCAGATGCTCATCGTGTACTTCTAGTTCTATCGATTCTTCTATCCACGTTGAACCTCAATCGGTTTCATGCATAATTAACCATCATATTTCAGAAGCTATGTGCCAAGCCAAAGTAAAACAGCCAATCCAATCACCAGCTGAAAATTATGACGAAGAAAGAGATGAAAATACACCGAATGATAATGGTTTAAAAAATATACCAGGAAACCAAGATGAAATAGTTGAACAGGAGCTTAACTGATGAATGACATAATATAAAGAAAGGGAAGAAACGTCTTGCAAGCGTCGGTCGATGAATGGTTGAGTAATAAAGCAAAGAAATTGCGCAATACTGGTCAGTCTTATGTTTCTAGATCAAAAACAAAGAAAACTATGCCAGCACGAGGTTTGAAACCACCTTGTGGCGAAAACTGCAAAATGCAATGTTATTTGAAGGTAAACTGTCTTCGTTTAGAAAACAAATATTTTCTAAATATTGGGGTCTAGGTGATATCACCCTTCAGAGAAATTTTATAAGCAGCTGTACTAAACCTATTGTGCCAGCATTTCGTTAATGCATTCTTTTTGAATGTTAACAATGTTGACAAACGGGTGTGCAAGAAGTTTTTCATGGCTACATTGGATGTGAATGATCGGGTTGTAAAAACGGTGTTTAATAAGAAAGAACTTGGTTTTGTTGAATCAGACCAAAGAGGTAAACACGGCCACCATCGCAAAGTAGATGCATCGATAAAACAAGCAGTTAGAGATCACATAAACAAGGAGCAAGGGGTTCCAGCAGCACACTATGAGATGTACTCTAAAATGTTTAACCAGTAGTTCAATATAAGTTTCTTCGTTCCCAAAAAAAATCGTTATGATTTGTGTGTCTGTTGCAAAAATATATATATGATTTCGGAAAAGATGAATTACGTGAGAAGTATACGTTACACTTAGAGGAAAAAAATCTCTCCAGACTTGAAAAAGAGAATGATAAAACTAAATTGAGTAGTGATTACATTGTTGCTGTTTATGATCTACAGACTGTTCTCCAAACTCCAAAAGGGGATGTTTCAACATTCTACTACAAATCCAAACTAAATAACTTAAATTTCACTATCAGTGAATTAGATTCTGACCATAAAGAATGTTACCTGTGGCATGAAGATGAAGCTAATCGAGGTGCTGATGAGATAGGCTCCTGTGTACTACATTTTGTTGAGAAAATAATGGCAGACTACAATGGTCAAGGTATTGAATTCGTATTTTTTCTGATAATTGCTGCGGATAGCAAAAGAATAGATTTGTTTTTTCTATGTATTTGTTCGCTTTGACAAAGCACCCTAAAATTAAATCAATAAGTAACAAATATCTTATCACCGGGCACACTCAAAATTTAGGAGATTCTGTACATTCCACTATTGAAAAAGCTATCAAAAAGACCCTCAGATCTGGTCCCATCTATGTTCCCAGCCAATATGTACTGATTATACGAAATTCCAAAAAGAAAGGCAAACCATACAATGTAAATGAAATGAGGTTCAAGGATTTTTTCTCAATGCGAAATTTAACGGAAGATATTGGTTTCAATGCCAACAACTTGACAACTTCTGAAATCAAGGTATTGAAGGTAGTTCAAGGCGAACCAACAAAAGTATTTATTAAGCATTCTTATAAAGATGACGACTTCAGCGAATTCGAAATTACACGAAAGAGAAGTATGTAATTTACTAAACATTTCGATTAAAAAAAGCGTACAGGTTTAGACCAAAAATAAAAGAAAATAAGAAGCGAGATCTTTTAAGCTTGGTGGATAGTAACGTCATCCTCAACTTTTATGGCATATTTTACAGAAATTTGTGATTTATGTGCAACAAACTCAGTAATATTATTATACATACTTAATTCAAATTAAGGCTGCATTGATTAATAAAGTTGAAAGCTAATAATAAGTAATACCAGCATCACAGTAGAATTACTGATTTAGAAAATAAATTAAAATGCATTTATCTCAAAACTGCTTATTTTGTGTTATGACCGTTTTTAGAAGATGTGCGATATATGAAATATATTAAATATTTAAAATATATGAAATATATCAAATATATCAATTATATGAAATATATCAAATATATCAAATATATGAAATAAGTATATGATATATATAAAAATTTAAAATATAAAAAACATATAAAATATATTAGAATATATTAATATATTTTATAATTAAAATAATTTAATACTTAAAATATAAAAAATATTTAAAATATATAAAATATATTAAAAGTATAAAATGTATAAAATATATAAAATAAATATAATATATAAAATATATAATATACATACACACTGATTTTTGAATTTTCTTTACACATTATAAGGATTAGAGAATTTAATTTGCAATTTTTTATTAAATTAAATAATTTTACAAATTAACAAAATCCAAAAATACAAAATAGAAATTCATTTACCGTTTATAATAAAAAAAAAATCAATAATTTTTTTGCAACGAAAATGATCATATTATTGTACTTATTGAATGATCCTTGATTTTTTTTTAATGATTTAGATAAATTATGTTTCATAATTATTTTAACAATATAACGACCGCAGGTTAAAATTCGCCAGGGACCGGCAATATTTTTAAAGAATTAATATAAAAAAATGTTATAATATAAATACAAATACAATTTTTATTTTTTTTATTTTTTTTTAAATCCTCCTTCGAGTTGGTCCTCCTTTATTTTTTATAACCTTTCAGTCTTCTAGGCATTGATTAACTAACTTCTTGGTAACTTCCGGTGAAATTTTACCCCATTCTTTCATTATTGTTTCTTGTAACTTTTTTTCTGCTGGTAATCCTGTATTTTCTAATTTGGCGTTCCAGGTGATCCCATAAACGTTCATTGGGGTTCAGGTCAGGCGATTGGAGTGGCGAATGTAACTGGTTTGGGACGTTATTCAGAATCCATTCTTTTACAATGTGTATACCGTATGCTCAGGCTCGTTGTCTTGCTGGAAGATCCATGATAGCACGAGCCGCAAATTGTTCCACGGATGGTTTCAAATTGTCCTTTAGAATACCTAGGTATTTCCCACTCGCCGACATTGAACTCCATCCATAACCGAACTACCATCATGTTTAATAGTTGGGATGATGTGTTTTGGTTCCAGGGCTCTAGCATGTTTTCTGTAAATTTTACCTCTTCCATCGGCTCCGATCCGTAAAAACAACCAGTCTTCCGGAAGTTGAAGTCTTTTGTTTTTAATTTTTCTGCAAATTCAATTCTTTTTTTTTTGGAATTAACATTCGAAATTAGTGGCTTCTTGCGTGGCACACGGCCATGATATACATATGATACACAAAACCCTTATAATATTTTGGAGTGGGTAGCTTTATTAAGTATCTTCGCTACTTCTGAAGCTTGGGCCACTGTAGAATGTCTTCGGCCAATGAATTTTCCAGTTTCGCGCATAGAGGTTATAAATATAAAGAAGGACAAACTTGATATTAAAATAATTATGAAACATAATTTATGTAAATGATTTAAAAAAAATCAATATCATACAATAAGTGTAAGATCATTTTCGTTGCAAAAAATTCTTGATTTATATGTTCATTTTGTATTTTTGGATTTGTTAATTTGAAAAACTGCAAAATAAGTTCTATAATCCTTATATTTTGCAAATTTTTCTCAAAAATCAGTGTGTATGATCATTTTCGTGGCTAACTGTATATAAAATATATAAAATATTTAAAATATATCAAATATACATAATATTTAAAATATATAAAATACATAAAATATATGAAATGTATGAAATATACAAAAAAATAAATAAAGTATATAAAATATGTATAATATATAAAATATATAAAATATTTAAAATATATAAAATACATAAAATATATAAAATAATAAAATATTTAAAGTATATAAAATATATATAATGTATAAAATATATAAAATATATGAAATGTTCGGGAAGGTTAATTTTGCTTACAGATTTAAAAATTTTGGAATTGGAAATCGTTCAGGTTGCGTTAATATAGAGAATGCACGAAATTGGTTCAGATAATACCCGTCCGTTAACGTCAATATAGCTGTATTTCCAGTTTACTTGACCATTTTACATACTAGATAGTAAGTAGATCAATATACCGGCTATTTAATTACCTTGACTAATTAAAATATTTCGAAAAGAATTTTAATTCGAAAAGAAAGCTTCAGATATATATGGACAACACTAAGAACATAAAATTTCCTAAATTCATGTCATTTTTGTCGAGTTGTTACATTTAAGTGTTCTTCTATTTTCACCTTGTTGGTTCTTTTTAATATACTATTAAATTTCAAAATAAACCAAGTTATTTAGATTTAATTTGAAAGAAAATATGTCTAACCCATTAAAATTAGAAAAATCTAGTGTTGTAGTAAACTTTTGCACATGATATATATATATATAACATTAGGAAATATTTTACAAAAAACATGTAATTTTTTTAAATTAAATATTTTATAACTTTACTAACTCGATTTTATATATATTTATAATTAAAATGACGAGTGTTAATATTTATAAAATAATTGTTAAATTTATTTTATTTATTTTGCAATTTTTAAATCTTTCAAAAAATAAATATATTTATGTTGTTTTCATACACACACGGGTATAAATGTATATACATATATTAGGCGTGGCATGTACTTAAGTGTACACATTTTAGGAGTCACCTCCTGATTCATTTATTTTTTAGCAAAAAATCGTTTCTGGAGTGCAGTGCTGCGTCCATTTTCAATCAGAAATACATATTCTATCAACTACCCTTTAAGATAAGGAGGCATAGAGTAGAGATTTGTTATTTAGCGTTCTGAGCAGTTTTCTGTATTTCAGCATTTAGAAATCAGAATTGTTTTTATCACCCCTGGCGGTGTGAAAAACCCATGAGCCGACCCAAAACTAAAACTTTTTCTAATTTTTTCGAATAGTTTTGGATTTGCCTAGTTTTTTTAAATTCACTTATTCCTCATACTAATAATTACAGAACTTTCATAAAATTATGGAATTGGAATGGTATAAAAAATTGGTGCTTGTTTTTTTTTTTTTTTATTCGAATTAAAGGAAAAAAAACAACCACAACTTTAGAAAATTTAAATGAACTTTTACATGTTAAAATTTGAGCAATTGAAATTCAAAACAGACCACTAAAGGTGCTGCACCTGCTTTTAATAAAATTGTTAGAGAAATCCAATAAAATATTTTAAAAAAGCTTAAAATTAAATATCAAAATCTGGAATCTTGGAAGTATGAGAAATAAGCAAATTAAACATTAATATTTAAATATCGAATAGTTTACTTACTTTCACCAAATACACAAAAGTAATTTTGATCCCTAAAAAATTTATTTAGCATGTATCTAAGTAAATATTGAAAATGTACCTCTCCCATCTTCAGAAGCGATTTTTTCTTCTCAAAATTAGTGAAGACGTTATATTCTAAAATATTTATTCTGACTTACGTACCACGTGCGTATATATATATATATATATATATATATATATATATATATATATATATATATATATTTATATATATATATATTTATATATATATATATATATAAATATATATATATATATAAATATATATATATATAAATATATAAATATATATATATATATATATATATATATATATATATATATATATATATATATATATATATATATATATATACTGGAAGATTTTTTAAGCTGAAACTTTCAAATATCTCGGAAAATAAGCACTACGTCATTATCAAATTTTAATCATTCCGCAGGGGGA
>OX371226.1:6669782-6987302 GCA_947310385.1 Nephrotoma appendiculata
GTCATCGTATGTGTGCCAGCAACGCACGTGGATACTGTTTTGTGATGATTGAATCGATTTGATCTGGTCTGATTTTCTCAATTAACCATACAGCAGAATGTGTGCATGTGGTAATCCACACTTCTATGCCACTTTACTGAGTACACCCAATGACATTAGGTCATGTCGTGGCGATCGCTGGAAGTTTGTCCTGGCAGAGTAGATTACCGGTAGTTTTAGGCCATTTTGGATTTCATATGAACGTGATGAACAAATTTGGCCATCCGCATTGGCGCACATACCTCATAACATCCTGGGTATATTCATGCATGTGCCGTAGGCTGCCAAAATTTGTCGCCGAGAGAATGGTAAATTGTCCGACAAATGAGGTTGGTTGTATCTCCTTCCGAAACGATAGCATCGTGCAGATGAAGATACTGCTCGGAACGTAGTTTTGATTGATTGTTGCGGATGAGATTTAAACGTTCCATTTCGACCTTGACAAATACGATATCTCAAAAAACGATTGTCCATGATTTATCGCATCATCAACCGATACGTATAAAAATGCATGGGACTGACCTTCTTATTCATTTCTTCACCTCCAAAATGAATATGTTATTTGTATAGCAATGCAAGTACAATCGACAGCTCAATAACTAACTGGCCAATGGATTGACAATCTTTATCTGGAAGTGGTAACCCTCCTCTCCATGACAAAACATCGATGTGTTTCGACTACACGCAGCACTCGTCCGTCATCACGCCCCTTGATCATAATATCACATGAATTCACATTTTCACCACCTATCACAACTGCGAATCCATCGATAGCCTCCACTTCGTCGATAACCACCGGTTGGTCTTTTGTCTGCTCTGATGATAATTTTGCGATCATCGGAAGTTATTCTCTCCAAAGCAATTTTAAACAAACAAACCATTGTGTTCTTGTAAAGGACATTGAAGCCATTAGATGACGATTGACGATTATCTCTCGTTTTGACGCATTGAAAAGCGCAAGGCGATAATTTAATTCAAATTCGGAATTTCCAACGAAATAAATTTGAAGGACTTGGGTTCTTGATTTGCCGGTCAAATCAAAGCTCTGCTTCGACAATAAATTTGTCCTTGGATCAATAAAATAGAGGGCCATTTGATGGGTGGGTACAACCGTTCAACATTCTCAAAATGATGAACACGTATAGTAGTGACGTCACCTTATAGGTGTGATTGTAGCCGGGTTGGCGAACCACAATATCGGTTCCAAATGACACCATGTTAAAGCATAGAGATAAGTACGCAATGGCTCCGGTGCCGAAGTCAAAACCAGCAATTTAACTTTGCCATCGGCATAGCATATCCTTCGCGTTTAAGCTTGGAACTTCAATGCTTGGCAATGGCGGCACATGTCAGACAATGCGTCAATATTAACGCAGCAAAGATCTTTGTAGGCGATTGCAGTGCAGCACGATTCAAGTCGACGTTAGCCGCAATTCTTCGTCAAATTACGCGCAAGCTATCACCATCTCTATTAGGAAACTCATTTCAAACCGCACTAGGAAACTCATTTCAAAGAATGCACGCCATCGAAAAAAAATTCGCAAAAAACTACGAGTTCCCAAAGCTGTATAAGGATTTTATGAACGAATACGAATCGTTAGGACACATGAGGGAAATGACTGAAAATGCAGCAACACGTGAAGGATATTATCTACCACAAAATAAGAGTTGTTTTCGACGATTCCGCCAAAACAACTTCAGGTGTATCGCTAAACCATTGCGTAGCAGTAGGACCAACCCTTCAACCTACACTATACGAAATTTTGATGCGTTTTCGAACATTTAAAATTGCATTCACGAGCGATATAGAGAAGATGTTCAGACAGGTTCGAGTAGCGGCGGAAGACACAAAATTCCAGAGGATAATATGGCGAAATGAAACTAGAAAACCATTTAGGACCTATGAACTTAGCACTGTCACGTACGGAACCACGAGCGCGACATATCTAGCCACTCGTGCACTCATTGAATCAACCGAGAATTACAAAGAAATCTCTACCCAAAGGCCGTAAATCAAATCAGAACGAGTATTTAGGTAGACGACTTAATGTCTGGAGCTGATACTACCGACGAAACAATAACATTAAGGCAAAATATCGATGTAATACGGTTAAATTCTTGCTTCAAACTGAGAAAGTGGTTGACAAACGACGACAGTTTCATAAAAGCGCTACCATCGCTTTTCACCGAGCGAGATAGCACTTTGCAGATAAAGGGGTCCGATTCAGTTAAAACATTGAGATTATATTGGGACCCGAAAACTGACTGCTTTAAATTCAAAGTAAGCTTAAACGAAAAACCTACCGTGACTAAGAGCGGAGTGCTTTCAGAAGCAAGTCGGCTCTTTGACCCCATTGGATAGTTAACTCCAGTCACAGTACGGGCGAAAATATTCTTCCAAACATTATGGGTTCGAAATTTAGACTGGGATGATGATTTGCCAAGTGATTTGATAGCTGAATGGTAGAAAATGCGACATAATCTAGGAATAATTGAAAATATTAAAATCGGCAGACACTTGGGTACAACATCGAAATGCGCGGTACAACGCGTGGACTGATTTCACTATTGTCTTAAATTGGCTTTCGGCACACCCTACCACACCCTACGAGATGGTCTACCTTTGTTGGAAATCGGACTGGCGAGATTCTTTCACACATGAACCGCTCGCAATGGAGACATGTATGTTCACAAGAAAATCCTGCTGACTACATATCGAGAGGTCTCGATCCAGATAAATTAATAAACGCCGGTTAATGGTGGGGACCGCACTGGCTCGGAAATCCAGCAGTCTGGCCAAGAGACGTGACGGATCAATTAACCATAACAGATGAGCTGAGAACTCAACCACATCAAGCATTACACGTAAAAGTTCCATCACTCAACGTATTGGACGACATAATCGAGAAATCATCTAGTTTCACCAAAACATTGCAAATTCTGGCCTACATAACGACATAACGAGATTCATTATATTAAAATTAAAACCTATACCTAAAAATTCCTTACCACCACATCTTCTCTGCTCCGAACTCGTAAACCCTAGATTAACCATTATCCGACACATACAATCCAAACATTTCCAAGCTGAAATCAATGCTCTAAAATGTAAAAGGGAATTAATGATCACAAGCAACTTAAAATACCTAAAACCATTTACGATGCATCACAAATTCTGCGGGAGTCGGCGGGCGAATCAAAAATGCAGCAATTACCTATGATGTCAAACACCCAACAATATTACCAGGAGAGGAAAAATTAGTAGAGCTAATTATACGAGAACACCATGAAAAATATTGACATGCTGGGCCAACACTAATGATGTCAAATCTTCGCCAAAAATATTGGATCCTTGGAGGCAGAAACCTGATCAGAAAAGTCATCTCCAACTGCGTCAGATGTACTAAATATGCCGCGAAGGAGTTAAATCAAATCATGGGCGATCTTCCAAATCCAAGGGTCGAATTAATCAGACCATTCCATAAAGTTGGTGTTGATTATACAGGTCCCGTTCTAACACACACACGCAGCGGCCGAGGGCAGAAAACATACAAAAGCTATATCTGTGTATTCGTATGCTTAGCTATACAAAAGCAGTTCACATTGAACTAGTCTCCGATTTAACGACCGATGCCTACTTAGCAGCATTGAGACGGTTTATAGTACGTGGTGGAATATGTGCAGAAATTTACAGCGATAATGCCAGCAACTTCATCGGAGCGCGAAACCATCTATTCGAATTTTATACGTTCCTTAGAAGAAATGTTAATTATTTTTCTAATTTTTTATTGGCAGATCATATACAATTTAAATTTATCCCTCCGAGTTCACCGCATTTTGGAAGGCTGTGGGAAGCTGCCGTGAAAAGCATGAAATTTCATCTACGACGAGTTACCGACGGCCATATATTGACGACCGAACAATTGGCTATATTGCTGACCGAATTCGAGACAATGCTAAATTCCTGACCGATTTGTGTACTATCAAGCGACGATTTGGACTACCTAGCTCCGGGACACTTTTTAATTGGCCGGCCAACGATTCAACTTCCATCCGAAGTTTTGGTGGATATTAAGCCTTCTAGGCTGTCCAGGTGGCAATTGGTATCCCGAATGTATCAGTATATATGGAAGAGATGGAGGAATCTGCAGCATAGAAGCAAATGGCATATAAAAAAAGACAATATTAAATTGGGCGACGTTGTACTCATCATGGAAAGCAACTTACCTCCTTCGAAATGGTCAATGGGTAAAGTTGTAGAATTACATCCAGGCACTGATGACAATGTAAGAGTTGTTACAGTAAAAACACAACACGGCAATATAAAACGTCCAATTCACAAGCTTTGTCGTTTACCACTGAATTGAATCAATCGATTCAAGGCGGCCGGTATGCTGAGGACTCACCATTATAATTCAATCCAGCATCTGTAAATATAAAAATTAGAATTAGAATAAAACGAATACCTCCATTGTAATGTTTATGTACGAGCAACTTACCTAAAACAGAAAAAAAAATAACCAAGAGTTCGGTGATTTCATTTACTTAGCAACCAATCAACGCTATAATTCGGAAGCACCCATGTGTATTGGATGTTTGTTCGTGGCACCTGCATCCACTACGCAGCAGCCATATTTCAGGCTATTTAATCTAAAGGTAGCAGAACCCAAATAAAAAACTGGTCAAAAACGAAATTAGAACGAAAAATTTGATTTATTGACAAAAACGAGAATAGAAAGATGGGTACTCCCCGATTGCAGTCATATGATATGAACGTGATACATCGACGCGGAAAAACGCATATAGCCGACCCATTATCAAGGCTATGTCAAGTCAACCAAATTCCGAAACACGATGAAAGAGGCGAAAAGTATCTAATTGAAATAGTCAGAACGGTAACGTCAAAAGCGATCACAATGGACGAAATTTAAGATGAAGTCATGAAGGACGAAGAAATAAGCGAATTAAAATGTTGTTTGAAATACGGTGGCCCCAACAGATGTTACAAATTGCATATATTTGCATATTTTATAGTGTTTATGATTTATGTACATATTTCTCACGTTTTTATAGCTTTTCGAATGATTAATTTCGAGCGAACTCCGCTTTTTACTCCTTTCCTTTCGATTTTTTCCGAAATGAAATTAATAAAATTTGTTTTCTGGGTTTTCGATTTTTATTCATCGTATAACACTTTTTATAGGTTTTTATTGTTTGGGGAATCACAATTAATTTGACGTTTCACATAAACGGTTGCATTTTCTTTTAGTAAAATAAAAACTTTACAATTATAGTGTAAAAATGCCGAAAGAAAAGACAAATACGTTTAATCGACTTAATATGTTTGCTAGGGATATTGGGGACGGTGTTTTAAAAACTGATGGAAAAGTGTTATTGTGTACATTGTGTAACAAAAAAGTAGGATCAGATACCAACTACCAAGTCGAACAACATCTTAAAACAAAGCTTCACGAGACACAGTTATCAAAAAAATCCAGTAAACAAGAATTAATTGTTAATACATTAGAAGCCGGTAATAGAAAATCACAATTCAACTTACAACTTTGCGAAGCACTTCTTTCAGCGGATATCCCGTTTTGGAAACTTGAAAATCTAGTATTTCGTAAGTTTTTAGAAAACCATACAGGTAACCAAATTCCTCATGAATCCACATTAAGAAATAATTATCTTCCTGTGGCATACGATAAAATTATAAATAAAATAAAGCAGGAGACACATAACAGAAAAATTTGGGTTTCAATAGATGAGACGACGGATGTAATGGGTCGATATGTTGCTAACGTAATTGTTGGGATTTTAAATAAGCACAGCTGTGTGAGCTCTGAGAGTCAACCTTTTTTGCTAAACGTGAAGCAACTAGATAAAACAAACTCAACTACGATTGCACAACTTTTCGACGAATCAATTAACATTTTAGGTTTGTAAATTATTCAACAATATTTTTTAATAATTTTATTGATAAAAGTGAAAATTTTTTAGGATCGGATTTTCCAAGAAATGACGTCCTTCTTTTTCTGAGTGATGCGGCGCCGTATATGGTAAAGCCGGTAAAGGGCTAAAATTGCTATATCCAAATATGGTTCACATTACATGCATAGTGCATGGTTTGCATGGACTATTAAAAGAGTGTTTTAAAAGCTCCTTCTCGAATACAAATATTTAAGCAAATTGCAAAAGATATTCCATTACCGCCACAGCCAGTGTTAACTAGATGGGGTACTTGGTTGGAAGCCGCCATTTATTATTGTAATCATTTTAAAAAGATAAAAGAAGTCTTCGATAATATAGATGAAGGTGAAGCAGCTTCTATTCCAGAAGCTAAAAAACTTCTCGTTGATACAGAAATACGAAATCAGTTGATATATATATATATCCACAAATTATGATTTTTTGCTACAATATATTAAAATCTTAGAAGGTAGATCTCTGCTACTATCAGAATCGTTAGAACATTTAAGCAAATTGGAAGCTAAAATAATGGCAGTTAAGGGCCCATTTTCAAACGCAATAAAATCTAAATTTAATTCAGTTTTTAACGAGAAAAATTTAGATTTAGCAATTTTGAAAAAATTTAATAGAATCCTTTCTGGTGAAACGGATGTTGCTTTGGAAGTCGAGGATACACTGCCAGAAAACATTGCATCAATTAAATATGCTCCTTTAACGTCCGTGGAGGTGGAGAGAAGTTTTTCAAAATATAAAGCGTTGTTAACATGGACTCTCCACCTGCTATTGCTATCTAGTTATGCTAGAAAATTTCGATCAAATGGCAAGTGGAGACACGCAATAATATTTATATGCTATCTGTATGCTATGAATACATGCTATGTCGACAGAACTCGATAGCATGTATATAGCATGCATATTTTGACGTTTCAATATGGCGATATATCAATATTCAATTTCAATATTGCGTCTACTAAATTTTTTCGCTTTCATACTGGTGATACATACATATTTCAATAAATAAAAAATAAATAACCAAATAAATTTAAAAAAATTATATTAATAAAATTATATAAATATTTTATAAATATTTTTTAAGAATGATTTCTAAACGTCAAATTATAGCAAGTTTACCACACCAGACTCCATCTTGGCAAATTTTGATAGAAAGAGAAAGTAGATTGCAATAGCATTCAGATAGCAGGTGGAGAAGCCGTGTTAGCGATCGTCGTCAGTCATTCATATTCGAAAATTTAAAAATGTATTTCATTGGTCACTGCAATACATAAATAAATATTTATATACAGTTTTGTTTTTTTTTTCGCGGTAGAAAAATGGGTTGTTTTTGTTACATATTTTGCCATTTTTAGCGCATATTTCATGATTTTTTAATGCATATTTGCATACATATTTTACTTATTTTTAGAGCATAAAAATCCGGGCTCTAATAATAAGTAATAATTAAATTTATAAACAACAACAATGTCATAAAAATTTGGTTTCTTCTAAAAATTGTCAAAATTCCAGATTAATTAATATTTAATATATAAAATTACGAATATAAATTACTGTGAACTTCAAAGTACTGTAGTACAGGGATTGACCTGTTTATACAACAAGTGGCAAAATAATTCTATGATTTAGAGTTTCGTTATAGTCATCTGAATTCGTAGAAGAAGTCCATTACCAGAAACCGGACTATATAGGTTTTGTAGTTCAGGGATTGGCCTGTTTAAATAATAAGAGGCAAAACAATTCTATGATTTAGAGCCTCGCTATAGTCGTTTGGATTTAAATAACAAGAGGCAAAAAAATTCTTTGATTTTGAGCTTTGCTATTATAGTCATCAGAATTCATACATTTCCAATTTTCTCGTAATTTAGGTAAATTATTATTTTAATCACAAAATAAAATAGAAAAAAATGTGTTTCCCCAACAAATTGTGACAGTCACTCAAAAGTCAAAACAAAAGCGAATTCAAATATCCGATCATTGCGTACACATATGCAGAGCCAAATCAACCACAAATAATAAAAATACGTTTTGGATGTTTTTTATAGTCTGTAAACGTGAAAACTATTTGTCATACCCTTGACAGACTAGGGTTTAGCTAAACGCGTTTAGCTAAACTAGTTTAGTTAATCTACTGCAAAATCAATTAGATTGACACACTATGAAGCTTAGCAAACCCTGTTTCAATAATAAAATACGGTAGCGCTATGCCCGTAAAACAATTTTTATGCTTTTGTCTGAAAAATGACTGAAATTTGACTATTGACCCTAAAAGGCAATAATCGGACGGGTGACTACCAATTGTTCAGTCATTTGTGCATCAAATCCTAGCCGGATTTGAAACGGAAATCTTAGTCAATTTCGCCTAGGGGTATTCGACCGTCATTTATTAGCCAAGATTGGTCAACTATAGTTGGACGAATCGAAGTATTATGTATACTAGGCAAATTATAACATTTCGGACTGACAGTTGTAAGTAGACATTGGTAAGAAGTTGGAAACCAGTTTAGACCGGCGCACGTAAGACATTTCCTTAGGATTTCTGGAGGACGGATCATTTCCTTGCCAACTTCGCCCAAGATTAGTTGGACGAATTGAACTATATACGCTGCAGCCGAATTATGATATTTCCGACTGCCAGTTGTAAGACCCCTCGGGGATAAGTTAATAGTGCTGCCTATAACTTATTAAAGCGATTAAAAATTAAAATAAAACGAGTAAAAATTTAAGGAGTGACATAAATATATATATACATATATATATTTTTAATAAAAGTCTTTTTAAAGACTAATTACCTAAACTGCTAAGTCTACTAATACCTCTACGTGGTCCGAGGGGAGGCAACGAAGTAGTGGTTCCACCGTAAAGGTGCAATAAAAATCCACTGCACGGCGAAAATTAGTGCAGGGATTTAAGTAGATTGGGTCGTATAAAGTGGAGTGAAGTAAATATTTAAAGCTAATTTAAATATCCAACAACAAGCGAAGCTAAATTTATTTAGCGGATTACCCAGAGATATGGGTAAGGGGTCAAGGCGTGATCCGGGTCAATCTTCGCAAGAAGATGACTTCCAACAAGCCTCTAAGAAGGCTAAATTGGACGAGAATCTGAATGATTCAACCTCAGATGCCGAGCTTGTCGACGACGGCTGAAGTTGAAAACACTTCGCCAAACAGTAGTGGTCAAGTAGCAAAAAGCGAACGACCCCATGAGAACCTCATGATTGACATCGTTTCTCTTGAAACGATGCTTGAGCAAGTCAAAAATACGAAACTGACTGAACCTAAGTTTCGTGATCTATCCATGCAATTAAAAAACATGAAAATCCATATCCTCGAGGTGGTTGCGGAAACGAATCTGGTTGTTGGTAAACTGGAGGAAGCACGCAACCATAGGTGTACTTGCAGCCGGGAACCAAAAATGGTTACTGTGGAAAAGGCACCAAAGGTGGCTGTACGGGATTCAGTTCCCAGTGCTAATTCAGACAAAATCAGTAACGTGGTAACCGATCCTAAAGGAGATGGAGGAAACTGGCAAGTGGTCGGTAAAAAGCGAAAGAAACGGAGAAACAGAAAACGCTGGCCAAAACAGACAACAAAACGGATAATTATCTCAGCAAGGGATAATGAATCCAGCCTTACGACCACCGAGATTACAAAGAAGATCAAAGAAGTTATCCGACCTTGCGAATCGAACGTAAAGATTCACTATGTAACGAACGCCGGCCCGAAAGGTGTCGCGGTTACTGTCGATGCTTCCTCCGATTTGAAAGTTTTCACGGAAAACAAAGATCTGGAAGGCGTGGGTCTAGTAGCCACCGAACCAGCGCCTATAAAGAGATTACCGAAGGTAATTATCTTTGACGTCAGCTCTGATCTTGATGGAGACATGGTAACTAACTGTCTAATAAAACAAAACTGCCTAGATCAAAAAGATTTTAAGGTTCTATTTAGAACTGGTGCGAGAAACCAAGAGACCGCTCACTGGGTGGTAGAAGTAGAACCAGCAACCAGAAACATGTTGCTAAAGTGTGGTAGACTGCACGTGGACTGGGTTCGATGCCATGTGAGAGATTATGTGACTCCAACTAGGTGCTTTAGGTGCCAGCGATACGATCACATTGCAAAGAACTGTAGGGCGCGCACAGAGACCTGCTCTCACTGTGCACATCATGGTCATGGCTTTAAGGGATGTCCTAACAAAGACAAACTTGCCAGTTGCGCAAGCTGCAAAGAAATGCAAAAACCAGATGACCACCAAGTAGGTCGCGTTTCATGTAACGCATACAAAAGTGCTGTGCAACGCCTAAGATTTAACACTAAGCATGATGTTTAGTCACAATCAAATAAATTGTAACAGCAACCTACTAATCGCCCACCTCAACATGCAAGGCACTAAAATAGTCGGATCCGAAATATGTGAAAGCATTTCCACCCACGACATAGATATTCTGTGTATGCAAGAGCCACACTCTGTCAATGGTCAAATCAGTGGCATGCCTTCTACAGCCAGAGTAGCAACAGGATGCTCTGAGAATCCCAAGACTGCAATTAGCATTCATAGTGTCGGCATGGACATGATGAAGTTAACTCAGGCTTGTGATAGCCACTGCACATGTGTTGAAATATCATCGGAAGCTGGTTCATTCTACCTACTTTCAATATACGCCCAATATAGTGAACCGATCGAGTACCATCTGTGCAAAATCGAAACGATCTTAGGCTCTTTATCGGGTCAACAAAAAAAGGTAATGATCGTCGGAGACTTCAATGCCAGAAGTAAAATGTGGCATGACCGTTTAACTGATGAAAACGGAAGAAAAGTGGAGGACTTCGTGTCTAGAAATGACCTCTTCATAATGAACTTGCAGGGACACCCAACGACGTTCTCGTCTAATGGGAACTCCAACATTGACCTAACAATAGTCAACGGAGCCTTGCTGGGCTCGATAGTAGGGTGGTGTGTAAGAGAAAATTGGACCTCTAGTGACCATAGAGTCATCACGTTTGAACTATCAAACGCGCCACAGAATCGTCCTCTTGCAAGTAGCAAAACTCCGAGATTTGCCATAAAGATAGCTGATTGGAGTCTATTTGCTAGACACCTGGCTGGCTCTTGGGACAGTGTAGAAGCACTTCCCGAAATTAACTCGATAGACGAAATTGATGATCGTGTGGAGCTGATCACAACGCAGTTAACCAGTGTCTGCAACAACTCAATTCCAAAGAAGAGAGTGACAAAGAGACGAAATAGTTGGTGGAACTCTAATCTAAGGAAACTTAGATCCTCGATGCACAAGCTCAGAAGAGCATATCAGAAGGAAAGGAACCAAATAGCAAAAGAGTTGAAATTGTCTCTCTTTAGAGCGGCAAGGAATAAATACTTCCATGAAGTATTTATAGCTAAGCAAAGTAGTTTCCAAAGGTACGTCACGGAACATGGCAACAATGACCCATGGGGACTTGTATATAAATTTGCCGCCGGCAAAGCAAGACCACCTGAAGTCTTAAACACCATCAGGAAGACAAATGGAGTCGTCACCGATACGTGGCATGACACACGATTGGAGTTACTAAACTCACTTCTGCCGGACGAAACACCTGACGTTACTGGGCCTCAAGCAGAAATGCGCGAGATCGCTACCGACGATAGTTGGATATCTGATGCTGAAGACCCCCCATTTACATGGGAGGAGGTCAACAGTGCCCTTACTTGCTTTAAGCGTAACAAGTCTCCTGGACTTGACAACTTGAACGCTGAAATAATCCAACTGGCTTGGCCCATAATAGGGACTTCCATAGTAAAATTATTAAACAGCTGCCTCAAATTTGGCTACTTCCCGAAGGTGTGGAAAAAGGGTGAATGATTATAATCAGGAAACCTGGGGATAGAGATCCACTGTCTCCGAAGTCTTATAGACCTATCATGCTGCTACCTGTCATGGGGAAACTCTTAGAAAGGCTACTAGCGGTTCGTATCTCTCCAAGAATCGAACAGAGCAGACTATTCTCGGACAAACAATTCGGCTTCCGACGTAGCATGTCTACTGAGGACGCGATAGTCCGCCTAACAAACACTATCAAAACCCAAAGTTCAAAATATGTTATGGGTATTTTCTTGGATATAGCTGGAGCATTTGATAACTTAACGTGGCCTAGCGTCATTGCAAGTTTATCAGTTTACAATATACCTAGAAACATCATGAATGTTTTCAAGAGTTACTTCAGCAACCGAACTGCAGAAATCAGAAACAAATATGGTTCAGCAACAAAACAAGTAATAAAAGGATGCCCTCAGGGGTCAATCCTTGGCCCCCTAATATGGAATATAGTATTTAACACGAGTATGATGAATAACCTGGACGAAATAACATTTGCAGATGACAAAGTCATTCTGGTGCACGGCAACTCGAGGCTTGAACTTCAACGCCAGGGTCAAATCGCCATAAATAACATGATACAGTGGTGCGAAACAAATAAAATGTCACTATCTGCAGAAAAAACAGTGATGCTGCAACTAAAAGGCAAATTTGACTCTAGTCGACCTCCAACAATATCACTAAACGGTCGAAACATGAAAATGGTCAAGTGCGTTAGATATCTTGGAGTTGACCTAGATGAACGAACGGGCGTAACATCTCACGTTCTTAGAGTCTGTGAAAACGCTAAGAAACTATTCCACTCATTGGCGAGAGTGTCAAGAGAGGGATGGGGACTGAATCACAAAACACTTGTAATAATATACAAAGGTGTGGCGGAGGCGCTTTTCACGTACGCAGCAGCTGGTTGGTATGACAGGTTAAACTGTCACCATATCAGATCACTAGTAAGTGCTCAGAGGAATATTTTGCTAGGAGTAACAAAGGCCTACCGAACGGTATCTAAGGACGCCGTTGTGGTTCTGGCCGGAGTGCTCCCGGTGGATATTCTAATCAAAAAGCGAGCGCTCATGTATCACCTAAGAAAAAGCGCCATAAATGATACCGGTGACCATATACATGTCGCAGATAGTGAACAAATTCAATATAGCAACAAAAATGAAATTGAGCAAATGGCGATTGACCTGTGGCAAAGCAGATGGAATGAATCAGCAGATGGAAGGCATACATTTGCATTCATTCCAAACGTAAAAGATCGTCTAAAAATGAAACTACAACTAACAAGCTCGATTAGCCAAGTAATATCTGGGCATGGTAAGTTTAAGGCTTACCTACAAAGATTTAAAATAATAAACCATTGTCGATGTCTATGCGGTTCGGAAGTAGAAGATGTAAACCACCTACTTTTCGAATGTCACGAGGTGACGGTCAAGTCATTAAAACAAAAGTGGTTTGGTAACTCAAACATACATGAATTACCACTGCCAGAATTACTGAGTGCCGAAGTACTCCCACAGTTTCGGGCATATTGCGCCGAACTGATCAATGTCTTAAAAGAACGTAACAGTGCGCTAGAGTAGACCGGGTAACCGGACGGTACATGTCTCCAAGCGACTAGGGATGGTAACGATACAATTTTTGAATTGTACGGCTAAACTGTACCTAGCACTATTATCAGCGAACTTGCTAATTTATTAACAATGCAAATATTGCAAAATGATGCTTGTGACCTGATACATATTTAAAAATTCTTAGTTTAAGGTTATACCTAGGTATAAGAATTAATGTAAATTTTACGGAAATGTTGACTACGACGGATAATGAATGCCAGTTGTAAGACCATACTGACCAGCAAACACAAGACGTTTCAGACGGTCGTACGTAAAATATTTGCTTATTAATATAGTTGAACGAATGGGAGGGTACATAGATGGCCGATTAAACTCTCGAATAAGGGACGTATCTGATATCCAATTGCTTTTGTAATAAAACCACTTTAATTTTTTGATTGTTTTTCACATTAAATGAAATATAATTTTTATTTCAAAAATAGAGTGTAGTTAACATGTAACTCCGTAAATAATATAAAATTCTAATAATGCGGGAGCTCCAGTACAAATTTTCTCTATACAATGCGTCAATGGAGGAGTTATAATTCTTGAAATTTCAAAATAGTTTATTGTATTCTATTTTAAACCTCATAAACACAAATATTACTGTATGTAACTGCCAGATAGTATAAAATTAAATTTGTGCTGGGGCCCCCGAACTGTAATAAATACTTAATTATAATTCACTGTACTATACTCGTAACAAACAACATAAATAATAAAGTATTCAACAGAAGTATTTATAGCTTATTTTAATATTAAGATTAACCAGTATTTTCTTTTGCCGCCCCGGTGGCAAAGTGGTCAGCATGCTTTGCTCAGCAACCGGAGGTCCCGGGTTCAATTCCCGATGGTGACAAGGAAAAAATTATACGGCTGGTTTAGGATCAATGAATTAATCACTCATTATCCGAAATGAAAATATGATTATGAAACCTCATTTGAGGCGGCAAAATCCCTTGATGGGATATATAGTGCCAGAGAGAGAGAGAGAGTATTTTCTTTTGTTTTTGTCGTTTTTGAGTATCTATACCGCTCTGCGGCTCTTTTTAAAAAATCTACAAAATTTTTACGGAGATCCACCTTGCTTATTTCAGCATACCCCAATTCGTTGAATCGATAATTTATAGTATCCTCAACCAATTTGACTACATTGGTCAATTCAGAAAACGGTAATTTCTTTTTTTCTAAAAATTACACGGAAAAAATATATTACTAATCTGATCCGGATCAAATCATATTTCATACGAAAAATAGTACGATCAACAACCAATTAGTTCCAAAAAACCAATTAGTTCAATTTCAATGTACACTTTGATTTAATCCGGATCGCTTGATTTCATGAAAAATGGTCAAAAACAGAACAGGAGATACACAAAGCCACAACGCTACTAAAATTAGAATATCCAAACAAAGGGATGTTCATGTTCAATTGCTCACAGAACAATTTAATATTGTTAATGTCGATCGTGCCGTTTAATGTAAAAGTATATTTTTTTGTTGTATTTTGTCGATGTATGTATCTCTTGTTATGTTTATAAGAAATTAATTTCTATAGTAAAACCTTAACTTTGCATTTATGATTAAAGATGGATTTTAACAATTATGTCTTCTATATCGAGATCTGAAGGACGACAAAGTTACTTTGGAATTGGAAAATTATTTGTGTACCTACGTACAATGCCCGTTTAATAAACCTATATATTCGTCCTTTGCGCGAATGACATATAACAAGAATTATTTGAAAATAGGTTTTTCCTTTAATTCTTGCTATGATTTGCTGTGAGTTTACCTTTCGTTATATTTATAGCCCCGGTCCACGTGTATTTATGTATGATTTCTAGATCAATCAGCTTTTCTATGATGTTCCTAATATTCTTTGATATTTTTTTGCCGTCAACATCCATTTTCAGGAAAAGAATCTAGAATAGTATATACTCGGTTATCATAAATTAATTCAATAATTTCAGTTGAGCCAAAATAAATTGAGTTACTTACCATTTGTTCAGCAAACGATTTATTGAGCAGCTGCTCGTTAAATCTAACCACAGCGGTTACTGTAAGAAACGGCAAGGGAGGGACGACGAAAGAAGAGTCTTTTTCTATGCTGCTATTTGAATTCTTTCTGATGCAACTAAGAAATTCTGGTAAAATATCGGCAAAATTTTGTACAGTTTTCTGCATTACATCAATTGTTTCTTTTAATTCTTTAATTTCAGTCGTTAAGCTGGCTATTACATTATTTTCGGCGGGAACATCGCGTATTTCCTCAGTTGCGACAGTTGCATTTCAGCGAACCACTTATCCTAAAATACAACAATTGCAATTTCAAATAGGATTTAACAACAAAAAAAATTAATCTCACCAATCATTTTCTGTTGATCATCGCCACATTCCAGCATTAGTTCCTCGATTTGATAATTATTTGTAGCTGAAGGCTCCGTATTTTGCAAATAACCCACTACCTCTATTAAATTAACATTAGCGGTATCGTTTTCCGAATTAATTTGCTTTTCACGTTCATTCTCCGCAGACGTTAAATTATCAAACTCGTCATTTAAATTGATCATTTTTAATTTACGGGTTCTTAAGTTTTCTTCAGCTGCCTCGGATTCCGAATTTGAAAATCTTTCGTAAACTCTTTCTCGTTTTTTGGCCTCACTGATTGTTTCTAGAAATTCAATTTAAAGTTACTTACTTCGGCTTGTTTATTTACAGTTAATTTCAAATCGCCAACTTACCAATGTCACTTTGCAGCATTACAAAGCTATATTTTGTCCAAGAATCATCTGGTAGAGTGTGATTTTCTAGCAAATATTTGCTATATTTTTTTTTCCAGGCCATAAAATATGGGGTCCCTGAATCCATTTCATTGATACCGTCGCCACCTCCCTCTCACCATTCTGGTCGAGTGTTTCTATAACTGCATACATATCTGAAGATTAAATAGATTAATATATAAACCAACCAAATTATTAAAAAAATATTATGGGAAAACAATCGATTAACATTTAACATAAAAAACATAAAATAATGATGAACTTGAGATGTTGAGTCTAAAAGGTTAAAATTTAGATTCAAATTCGGCTAATAGTTTTATACATATATGGGGACTTCTGCCAATAAAAAACTTTCCACCAACCATCAATATATCGTAACAACATACCTAAATGATTTACGTATGAATTAACGAAAAATGTAATCTGTATTTTTCTTCTTCATTCTCCATTGCGAAAAGTTTTTTGATCGACCCATCTAACTTCCAATACGTCGGTTCAGCCAAATTGATGTCCGATTGATATATGTCTAGTTTGTCTGAAGAAATGGGAAGGTGGAAATAACTTCGTTTTCCTATTGCTTTGGACCCAAATACGTATATATCATTTGCCAATTTTCTCGCATGTATAAATTTTAAAATATTTTTTTCTTTTGTAAGAAACCAGCAATCACGATTTTTGTTGTTTATTCTAAAGTCTCGAAAAACGATTTCTTCATAAATAATTTTTTTTCTTAGAGTTGTAATTACACTTTTACGTTTTAAAATTGGGTATTCATTTGTATTTATAACTTCTAATTCTGGTGTTTCACTGAGTTCCATTAATCGATTGTAAATTTGGGAAAGCGGTTGACTATTCTTTCTCAGTAGAGATTTAATTTGGTACATGAAGCTCTCGAAAGGGAATGAACTGAACATATTAATATTCCCATTTCTCTCAACATCTCCAGGCAAATGTGAAAGTGCATGTACGTTAAATACGATATGATGTGCGCTATACAACTGCTTCACTCCAATTATGAATTCGTTTAAGAGTGTTTGACTAAGTTTAATTGCTTTTTTAGGCAAGTTATTAGTGGACAGTAATCGTATTGCAACATGCAAAAGTAAAAAATGGTCGTATTTGTCCTTTGATAATACGTCCTTTAGGACAAATGGTGCTGCATAAAGCAAGAATGCACGATATTCCGTTCCCTTGAAATACGACAATTGAGAAAGAGGGCGAAGTTTTCTTTAAAATTCGCTTGGTTGTAATAATGAAATTGATTTTAGCCTGACAGATATGGTTTCTATTTGATGGGACGATAAAAGAGATTCAGATGTACCAACCATCCACATACAAAGAAATCTCTTCACCACTCCCAAGCAAACTACGTGAAGGTAATCAAATGGTAAATTATCAACCATATTTATGGGAAGCTCCTCCAATATTGTTGTGACGTTATGATGATTCTCATCCGACTTATTTCTAAAAGAATAGTCAGTTCTTTTAGCCGAATTAAGCTCAGGAAAAGTCATCCGAGATTTGATATGTTCTCCTTCCTGAGTGCATTGGTTACATCCAAAATAAGCAGTATGAGACTTTATCCCAAGAACACTACTTCTCGCAGGTGTATCGCAAATGAAATTTCCAAATTTGATCGATATCGTTAGATTTTTGAAAGAGAAATGGCCGCTTAGGTTTTTTATCTCATCAACAAATGGTCGGAGGAACCCATTGAACAGCTTTGGTTTATTGTACCCATGATAAATTCCGACGACAAAAATATAGTTTGAGATCGACGATTTTCCCAGTATCAGCCAAAAACAACTATTCGAGCTTTTACTGATTGGCAATCTATCAATATTAAAATCTATTGTGATTTCCATCGGCAAATTTTCCCGGCTTGTTAAAATTTTCTGTAACGCTATATTAACACCAACATGAACATAATTTCCCGGCTCCACGTTCATTATTGTCATATTTCTGGGAGTATTTAATACTGTTCGGCTATCAATTGGTAATCTGGGATAGCCTCGAGATTTAAAAAATTTCAAAATTTCGTCAAGCGCTGTCATTTTTATATTATTCTTTAGCGCCCATGTTCTTAAAAAAAATAACAGTTCTGCAGTACTTAAACTGTCCAAATCATCACTGGGAAGGTTTTCAATTCTATATGTTAAATTAAATCGGGATTCATACTCATCGTCGTAATCTATTGAAAGATCCTTTTCGGCATCACTCTGAGCATCGAAACAATTATCGTCTACTGCTGAAGAACTAGGCACATTTTCAGTTGACAATATATTTACTTTTGATGTTGAGCTTTCATTGTTCAACATGGGCCTACGAATATTTTCAGGAAGCACCAAGCCATAGTTAATACTGCGTTTTTGTCGAAGGCGACGCTTGAGTGAATTTCTTTTGAGCTCCAATGCAAACTTTTTAGGCATTTTTTAAACTAGATTTTAAACAAATTTAATAAAATAATTTTATCTCAAGTAAAACACATTAAGAAATGGAAAATAATCACAAAATAATTAATTGAAACAAAAGTAAAACACGCTATTATTTTATGTTTAACATTTTAAAGTCGGATTCGTCCTTTTCAATTATAACCGTTAAATAATTGTAACACTTTTTAAGCACGGATTCGACTTTTAGATACATTTCTAGGTTTTATAGAATTAAATTATAGACAACGTACCTGCAATTAATCCACTAAATAATTGAGTATTAATTATTATGTATTTGGTTTCTCCAAAATACTTTAAAAAAAGTTTAAATTAAATCTTTTACAAAAACTTTATCAACTTACTACTATTAACTTTAATAATAATAATTATTTTTTAAATTTTTTTTATTCAAAATTGCACTGCACTTTACAAACTGTGCTCTTCAACTAAATCAAAACGTGTTTTAATAACAATTTTCTCTTTTTCGTAAAAAAAAAAAAATTACCATTTATGGGGCGAGATTGTCTATTAATTGGAGTTTGAAAAACAAAAGATGGACAAATATGCCGCTGTTTTGACACAATAAACTAAAACTAAGCCATTTTCGTCCAAGTTTCTTTTTTGTTTATTCCAATCCATAGACAAATTCTATCGTTATTAGGTAAATGTATTTTTATTTGATACATTTTCGACTCTTCAATTTTTTTTACTATAATTTCGTCCCTGATACAGACGAAACCGTCGGGTTAGACGGAATTGGTTTTACGGGATGTTTGTCCGGAATCGGTATTAAACAAATGTCATTGTCATTGCTCAGTTCTGAACTACTCTGTTATTATACAGAACTATATAGAACAACGATATTACAAGAAAATCAAACAACTTTTATGACTGATTTTTTTGGTTATACATACATTTCTATTAAATCAAAATTATTTAATTTAAAAAAAATTAAATTTTAATTTTAAATTGGACCAATTTGAAAATAGCTATCCGAACTCTACTCGATTGTTTAAAAAAAAAACGCAGCTTTTATTTGTCATGGTATTATAATACGCACTCTACGGTAAGTAGAATGCACAAATGTATATGTTGGTCCAAAACACATACAAAAATCAATTTTTGACATGATTCGTTTTCGTTACCCACACAATTGTGACGGCAGACAGGAAAAGGGATAGAACCTAGCCTGCCCAGTATACACAATTGTGTATGCCAATTTTGATTACGAGAAACGAACGTGTCAAACATAGAATTATGTATAAATTGTTAGACCAGTATACACATTTGTGCATACCAGTTAATTTTGTTTTGGTCAGAAAAATAACACTAACTATAATAACAATAAAATAATTAATATGTTATCAAAAACAAATAATTAATATGTTATATAATTTATGTGTTATGGTGCTCTCGACAAACAAATTTTTATGCGATAAACTTCAAAATATTCCGCGGTTCCACACTTTAATTTTTTCAGCGTGATTCTTTCCTATTTTCTTTCCCCTTCACGCACAAACTAATTTTTTGGCGGGGAAATTTTTGATTCTTTTTTCATCAATATTTTTTTGTTGATGCAACTGATTCTCGCACTCAGACGGCTATAGCGGAGCTCTAAATCAAAGAATTTTTTTGCCTCTTATTATTTAAACAGGCCAATCCCTGAACTACAAAACCTATATAGTCCGGTTTCTGGTAATGGACATCAACTAAGAATTCAGACGTTTATAGCGGAGCTCTAAATCAAATAATTTTTTTGCCTTTTGTTAATTAAATTCAAACGACTATAGCAAGGCTCTAAATCATAGAATTTTTTTGCCTCTTATTATTTAAACAGGTCAATCCCTGAACTACAAAACCTATATAATCCGGTTTCTGGTAATGGACATCTACTATGAAGTGAGACGATTATAGCGGAGCTCTATCTTATAGAATTTTTTTGCCACTTGATTGATTGATTTGATTGATTCTGAATGCACGACCAAGTTCTTACACAGGAGCTCCCGGGTGACGCCGGGCCCACCGTACACTCTTTTTTACATATAACAAAACCGAAGGATTGGATAGGTTAGTTAAGTGGGACAGAATCGGCCCGGTTACAGACACCTAGGTATAGCCGATAGTTAGTAACACAAAGACAGCACAATACTAATCTACTAAGGAAGGATAAAGGTTTAATAGGTTTAATGGATAACGATGGTATTGGTCTTCAACAATTGCTTCTCTAAATCAGCAACCTGAGAAAAAATTTGTATTATTTCACGTACATCTGGAAATTTCCTGAAATGTAATTGTAAATTAATGCAAAATTTAATTGATTAAATCGACCCAGTTGCAGACCTTTAAATAAAGTCGATAGTTATTAATGCAATGACAACACCATTCTAATCTACACAATCAACAATTAATATTTCAAAGAAATATTATTTCACGTCTGTAGATTTCCTGAAATTTAATTCTAAATTAATATTTTCCGGCTTCCTAAATAATATAAACATTTATCAATTTAATCCTCCTGCAATTCCACGACTTACAATAGGATTTCCTGTATCCATAATTATTTAAATTATATCAAACTTAGTCTAAAATTCATTAGTATTTAACCCTTAAATCGAAAAAAAAAAAAAAAAAAAAAAATTATATGTAAGGCATCCCAAAGGCAATGGTTCCCGGAAAAATATCAATGTTATTCAATACCAGATTAACTACCTGATAGGATATTTCAAACAATTTTAATTTAATTCAAAAATTTCAAATATTTTATTAGTTTTGTTCACCAAAGAAGAGAATATTCCATTAATTGCAAAGTATAATTATAGTGCACAGGATATTTATATCATGCTCAATGGAACTTTACTATTCCTCAACCAATAACTGTTAAATATGGTACGCAGAATTGGATTGGCACTGTAGCATGTTCAATGGAACTAAGCAAACTCAAAACAAATGATGATCAAATTCGGGTGCAAAGCCGAATTTGACGAAATTTTCGGATTCAGCTATAATGAATGAAACATGCCGTTTCCAACCGAAATTTTCCAGTTCAGATTGTAGAACTGGGCTAGGATTCTAATAAATTGGGATCAACTTGTATTGGGATTTTAATGTGTCTTTTTGATTTTGATAAAGTTCTAAAATTCGATAATTCTGAATGGATCTTGGTCATACCCCGACCAATTATTGTCAAATCAGGTAAGCAGAATTAAATGTGAATGTAAAAATGGATTTTAGAGAAGTTCTGGAGTTCGGCCGTGCTAAGCAATGTCTTAACTAATCATGTTCGAATCTGATATGTTGAGCTGAACCGGGATTTCAACATAAATCCCGGGTGAAGTACTGGATTTTTCAACAAAATAAATCCGAAAATAATCGGCCAAGGAATTATCCTATTTCTCCATTTACACGTCAAAACAGCCAGTTGACAAATGACCCAGCCGAATTAAGCCTCTCCCAAATTAATTCTAATTGCTAGAATTGCGATTTGCTAGAATTCCAATTAAGCCCAAAAATGATTTTATGCATCTTCCGCAGTATATTGTCTCAATCAAACAAAACGATCATGATTTATGTGAGGTGATGACACGAACGGAAGATAGAACCACGCAGAAGGCTTTTTACACAATTGGTACATGAGCAGGTCATTGATTAGGATTTAGAATTCAAATCAATCGATATTCGTATATATCATTCCCATGCAAAGACGAACCTGTTTCGAGAAATATTATTGAGCCAGAAATTCTTTTAGATAAAATAGTGCCAGCAGTAAGCAATTTTAAAAAAACAGTCAACATTAAAAGGCCGAAGGATATCACATCAAAGATTTAATTGTCATTACAAATGGAAATAAAAAATTAAAAACCATTTTCCCTTTGCCATGCCGTAACACATATGAGGTCTCATCCCTTTAAATCAATCTACAAAAAAGTCATGAATATTTATATATATACACATATACATACATATCTACACACATACACACACATATACATACATAAATATATAAAATTTTACTATAAAATGAAATAAAAAATATTTCTGTTTTTTGTCACTCTTATGAAATTTTAAAGTTTTTCTTTTGCGTATTATCAGTAAAAAAATTGCTGCCAGCAAATCTTTCCACGGAATTAATGCATTTTTTGTAAAACTGATCAACAAGAAATATGTAAAAGAACAAAAAATATTTTGTTTTACTATTCACTTATCAAGAATAAAGTAGAAAGAAATGATATGTATTCTCTATTCGATCGTTCAATACAGGCAACAATACATTTTATCCAATCAGTACTACAATGAATTTTCGCTTTCTTATTAGAATAGAAAAGTAAAACCAAAAGAGCAGTAGATCCCGTTCGCTAACACAAAAAATAAGATCAACCTTTTTAGTTTCTCATTATTCGCTCATTAGACACTATTCGTTTTCTACCATAAAGGTAAATACTGAAGAGTGAATGTTTGCAGCTGTCAAGTGAGTCAAATTCGGAGGGTAAAAGAGAAAGCATCTATATCAATGGGATTACAAAAACAAGAAACCAATCTATAAAAACCCCACGCCAACAACCAAAATTGTTTTCTTAATTTTTTCTGATTTATAACATAAAGTAAGGATAAATTTATCACAAATCACTTGTTTCTTAGCACAATTTACATTTTACTTTATACAAACACTTATAGATGGTAAGAAGAAAAAAAAGCTATAAAAACCATTTAAAATCCACAGTAAAATCACTATATTCCATGTGATTTTACACCGAAAGGTCCCCCAGATAAATATAACAATTTAAAAACTACTAAATTCACAAGTACGTTATTTTAAAACAATAACAAAAATACTTTGTAATTTATTAGTATAACCTATGAATTTAATGTGGATCAATTCGCACATAGTGGAAATAAAAATATAATCAGTTGAAATTCATATGGATTCCAATTTTATATTTATATTTAAATTTAAAATTTAAGGGTTCAAACTGATTAGTTTGACTTGATAAGCCAGGGGGTTTCAGGTTAATTTAATTTTGATTTGATAGTGTAACATATTGCTTACATTATTATTTCCAATTTAATTTCATGTTTACAAATCACGTTATTTTGATATGTACAAGCACTTTTTATCTGAATATTTAAGATTGCTTTCCAATTTGAAGTTTCAATAAGAAGATAAATCACTCTTCGAATAAAAGATAAACATTTTATTAAAAATATTGCATTTTTATTATTATATAATTCATGCAGGAAATAAAATTAATCTAATAAATTTTATTTTATAAAATTATTTATTATATACTAAAATAATAACTTAAATATTATTTCAAAATTGATACATTATATATATATATATATATATATATATATATATATATATATATATATATATATATATATATATTTATATACATAAGGTAAATTATTATAGATAGGTAGTTCTTACAGCTCTTCTACCATCATTTAAAAAATAAACATGAAATGGAAAGGGTTTTAATTCATCGATACCTTTGACATAATAAATATCACAAACAGCAACAATGTGTGATAAAAGCGTTTTATCGAAGTATAAAACGTTAAATTTATTTAAAATGAAATAAATAATATTCTTCTTTTCAATAATAATGCGTTTTATTTCATAAATCTCCTTCGGGCTTTCATTTATAGCGGGTGACACAAAAAACCCTTCCTTAAATAAATTACCTTTAAATTCAATTTTTTTTGAAGTAACTTCGTCTAATGAATTCATTAAATTATTGCTAAATTCAAGCATAAGATTGGATATTTCAAAAGATTTTAGAGAACGATTTTCACAAAAAATGAATTAGAAAATTTTAGCGACGCTTCAATGGCAAGAGTTTTAGGAATATTTAATCGAGAAGTGATTGCATGGGCTTACACTTTATATTCTTTATGTTGAGCTTCTAAGCGAAAACTCCACATTTGTCTCACAGGACCATACATTTTGATGGCTGTTGCATAATGGACAAGGAAATGGTGTTTCGGCTTTAAAGAGTCCTTAAATATTTCTTGATATAGTTTGTTATGAGTTGCAACTAATTTATTAAGTTTTAATAATAAACTGTTATTTAATTCGGGCAATAAAACAATATCAACTATGTGTAAAAATGAAAGTAAAAAAGACCAAACATTTTCATCAATTAAGTCACCAATTAGTAATGGGAAATAAATTATAAAAGTAATCATTTCCCTTGCACTCATTCTAAGTTTTCCACTTTTAATGTGTTGTATTTGTATTGGAGGTGATAAATTACCAATCTTCAGTTCCCCATAATTAAACATTTGTTTGCGATAGTTTAACGTGTGTAATGATATTATCTTCTTATAGTAACGAAGTATATGACATATATCATATTTGCATATACCCCCTCGAAAAGATCGTGCATTATGTCAAACGATACATTATCAAAACATGAAAATTCGGGGTATCGTTAAAAATACAATATTCATTTATTCCGTAGCTTTTGTTTTGCACATAACTGTTATAAAGTTCTTTCGATCTCAAAGAATTTGAATATTCTTGCAAATCAGTTTGGGTTTCTAATTTTGATCTAAAACAATTTCGACAAAAATAATTACTGTTAAAACTATAATTATATCCCAATATATTATTTAACCCCAAATTATCCCCAAGAATTTGGCTTAAAATAAAATAAGCTTGAGTCTGGCCATTTGTTGTGGAAAGCTTTATGCCGCTGTCTTGCAAACTTTTCAACTGTTGAATAAGAGGATAAAAAACTTTACTATTTCCATGCTCTGATTTATCTTTAGTTTTGAACATTGTATGGTGGGAAATTGATAATAAACGGCACCAATTGAATGAACGCCTGAATGAGATCCTAGGGGGTTATTGACTTCGAAGTCATCAAAATATAATCTATAAGAAATCACTTATTTATTTGGAAAGTTAGCCACTCTAGATTACCATACAGATCAATTTATTATATTTTTATAGATGCCATCCGGAAGTCGATTTAAATTTTCTTGATATTCTAAAGTTTCTTGTAAAATATTTTTAGTTTCAAAATATTTTCGAAATTGAAACGCTAAAGGCATAACTACGCCGCAATCACTAGTAGGTGCAAGTAAAGGGGTATGATTTAAAATGATTTCGGCTACTTCGTTATTTATGGTAAAACTTATTGGATTTTGAAATAAATCAAGTCCAGTTAGTTTACTGAACAGTTTATAATCTGTCTTTATCTGTTCAAATGGGTTAGTTAAATCATTAATTATGTTTGTTGTTGCTTGGAAATGTTCTGTATTAACTAAGGGAAGTATTTTTATCTGAAATGAACTGATAATTGGTGTAATTATGTCATGTACTACGCTATTTTGAATATCGATTATATTTTGCCGGTTAATATTATTTTGGTTATGCAATTTCAGAACGAATGACAATGCGTTATTTAAAGAAAAGTAATCTGTTATTGAAACAGAGTTAGTTTGTTTTGTTTCAAATTGCACTGAATCTTGTAAATATTCTGTAATGCAATTGGTATTGTCTATTATCGACGATTGTATGGAATTTGATGAACAAGCAGGAATGTGATATTCTATTTGATCTATATTTTGATTGTGATGCTTCTTTTCGTGTAAATTTTTTAAATGACGTTGGAATGAATAGCTTGTTTGAAAAAATTGATCACAGTTTTTTTGCATACACTGAAAGCGACCGCATCGATATAAACAGTGATCATTTATTAAATGTTTTAGTAAAATATTTGGGGATAAATGGACAGTTTTACAAATATAATATACAAACATGATTACGAATTAAGCCTTGTTATTAAATTAGATATATTCGAATTCTGTTGATCATAACTGTTGCAATATCAAAGAAATATTTCTGAATAAAAACCCAAACCGTCTGGCTCTGTTTCAGATATTCCAAATTAAGGACGTGAACATTTTTAAAACAAATGTCTAAACTCTTGAGAAATGAATAAACTTAAAAGTATAGCTATCAAATTTAACATAAAAATTTACTAAATCGTTGATTTCTTTACCTTCCACAAAGATGATGACTGCAACTTTAGTCCGCTAACTAACATTTTACTTTTCAATGAATCTTCTTTATGAGATAAATCACTTATATTTGTGCGATACATGATTCTTGACTATCGCTAATTGATGGTTGGATTATTCTTTTCTTACTATTAATCATCGATGTAATTTTAGTTGGGGATGAAACGGGATGAAAACTCCTTTTGATCTTAAAGACTGGGCCACATTTGAAGCTCGGTTGTAAAGCTTTCCTTTAGGATTTTCTCCTTTGTTCGCCGGAATAAAGTAATATTCCTATTTTTGAAATTTTATTATTAATTTGATAATATTGAAACAAAAAACATAATGATTTTTATTTATTTCTAATTGTTGTTTTACTTACTTTCGGTTCATTATGAAAAATATAAAATATTTGATGATTATATTCCAAAACGTCTTTAACTGTCATTCTGAGGTTTTTATCAGAAAATTCCTGCACAATAAGCTCTGTTAATTTTTTTTTATTATACTCGGGAAGCGGATTTGCATTCATTGTAAGGATCTTTCTTCCTGTACTACAATTTTGTAGAATGCTTTTTAATTTACTCGGCTTGGAAATATCTGTTGATTCAAAATTCAGAGTCACTTTTTCAAACTGATTATTTTTTTCCATCCATTTTTCTATAACCGAATTCATTGAAAGGGTATCATGGCTGCAAGTCCCTTGAATTGATACTGCATCATATCCCTAGTAGGTTTAATTATTAAAACCCTAATAATTATAGTTAACCTAAGGCTTAAATTATTTTGTAATTTGCAAATTTTCTTACATTATCTAAACGCCACTTCTCTAACTGCGATCGAAAAAATACCCGATCTCCGAGTGTTTGGCCTTCAAATAATTCTTTGATTTCTAAATAATTAACCAAGTTTGAAATCTCAACTGTAAAACCATCTTCTGCAAAAGTTGAAGCATATATTAATAAAAAGGTATACGTATAACTATCTAAATTTAATATTTACTGTATAGCAAATTAAAAACGGAATCACTTTGGTTCCAATTGATGCACGTTTTTAAAATATCTTTATCATTTTCATCCATTAATTATATGGAATTGTTGTCAATCGTACAACTTTTTTGTATGGGATTATTAAGAACAATAAATTCATTCAATATTTCACCGGTATGACGGTTAGAATCACATGTCTCATTTGAAAATATAATGTGCTCAACTTGTAACGGAATTCTAATTAAGGTGTGTGTTGAATTTGCATTCCGTTAACAGACTCTCCCTATGTTCCTTTATAGTCGCGACTGCAGAATTTTTGCCAGCTAGGTTTCGGCGGTGGGTCAGGTTCTTGTCGCTAAACATAGGGAGCTTGAGATGCTGCTTATAAAGAAAAAAACTGTAACCCCAAATTGACAACATTAGAAGAACAAATTATGGAACATTTGCAACGGTATTTTACACAAAAAAACTATTGCATTTAATTATTTTTGTCACAGCCATCCTTAAAGTGGCTAAGATTTACCACCACTAATGCACGCCTCCCTCCCCAATGGCAGTATCTGATTCATAATATGTACGATACGCCCCTGTATCACAATGTGTTAACTCGCACTACACGATCACAAACACTATTCACTCAATTCACTCATAGTTTTAAGTTACCGAACATTTTTTTTTTATGATAAACATTCCACGAAGCCAGATAGTTAAATCCCTTTAAGCAAGCAGACTCAAAAATGAGTCAAAAATGAAGTCGGCTCTATATGGGGGACTTCATTTATGAATCTTTTTCTCGATTCCATTTTGATTCGCTTCCGACTCAAGTGTTATATTTTAGACACAATTTTGAATTAGTTTTATGATTCGTTTTAAATTCAGAAAACTAATTTAAATATAAATCGGAAAGTTGAAACAGAATAGAAATTCAAACTTAACTCTTTTTCACTTCATAACATCGGTTCGGAATAGATTTGTCTGATCGAATGGTTTTTAATCGCACATATATAAAATATGTACATATTATTGAGAATAAAATATGAAATCCAAATGTAGTAAATTAAATTATTTATTAATTTTTTAAAATTGATCCATTTTTTGATACATTTTCCACAGAATTTTTATGAGTTTACATTTGTAAAGGAAATTCTACATAATACAATTATATAATTCTACATAATACAATTAACAGGATTTAATTTCTACCTATTAAAACTATAGAATATTATAATACATAAAAGATAAATATTAAAAATAAAATTAAAATATGACTTCATTAAAAAAAATAAAAATTAAAATCGAATTTCAAATTCTGCTAATAAATATTTTTTTTTAAACAAAGTTACATAGTTTAGGGTTTTCCCAATCTCCCTCTTGCATAATGGAACCATTTAGTTGCAATTGATACAAATTCACTTGGCTTTGTTGTCGGAAATTTTTTTAACGAACATTCTGAAATTATATAAACAATTTAAGTATCAAAGTGAAATGAGAAACTAAAACCGAGTTTGTACCTTTAATTATATTCATAGCTGCATATTCCTGTATTGCCGTTTTACATGTTGCCCCCTTTCCATATCATGAATAGCTAAGGGCCACTTCATTGGTCATGATCGCGCTTAGACAATGTGAGATATATTTATTTATGGATCGGTCACATTGATTGTCTAAAATTCCTTCCTGTTAAGTTTATTGAAATTATTAATAAAATGATACATACAAAAAATATATTATAGTACAAATCTATAATATAGTTTTCATGATTATATTTACCAGAGTATTGGCTCCGCTGATGTCAGAAAGTAATATTTTTTCTAATTCTTCGAAATCCTCTTTTTTTCTACAAGGTATATTAAGCTTCAATTTCCGTGACGACAAAGGAGTTAAACTGTTTTGTTGAAAATGGTTGACGTTTAAAGTTCTGAGCTCATTGACTTCGTGTCGAAGATATTTTACTTCTTTTATTGAATCCAAACAAAGTTTCTATGTAATGAAACTTATCTTGTTCCGGTGGGCTGTTTTGAATTTTTAATTCTCTGCTGTTACTAGCCAGTGTTTTGGATGTGTTTGTGACATAATTAGGCTCGATACATTTTTGTAATTGGCGGATTGGTTGGTGGGTTATATCCAAATTGGTTGGGGTAGTTTGAATTTCGTTTTGTATACCTGAGTTTGATACCTTTGTGAAGTTAGCCCGTAAAATCATCCCGTAAAATGATTATAGTTAAGTATGGCAACACCATTATATATGAAAGAAATTATAATGAAACTATAACTATCACGATATAAAACTATAACGATAGTAAGAAAAATTATTATGAAAAATAATACACGAAATGGCGGCCATTATAAATAAAAACCGATTAACAAATTTTAGCTTGCGCTATATATAGCTATAATGTATAGCTGACATTTAAATGACAAGAGGCAAAAGTTCTTTGATTTAGAGCTCCGCTATAGTCATTTGAATTCGTAGAAGAAGGCCATTACCAGAAACCAGACTATATAGGTTTTGTAGTTCAGGGATTGGCCTGTTTAAATAATAATAGGCAAAAAAAATCTATGATTGAGAGCCTCGCTATAGTCGTTTGAATTTAACTGACAAGAGGCAAAACAATTCTTTTATTTAGAGCTCCGCTATAGTCATTTGAATTCGTAGAAGAAGTCCATTACCAGAAACCGGACTATATAGGTTTTGTAGTTCAGGTATTGGCCTGTTTAAATAATAATAGGCAAAAAAAATTCTATGATTGAGAGCCTCGCTATAGTCGTTTGAATTCAAATGACAAGAGGCAAAACAATTCTTTGATTTAGAGCTCCGCTATAGTCATTTGAATTCGTAAAAGAAGGCCATTACCAGAAACCGGACTATATAGGTTTTGTAGTTCAGGGATTGGCCTGTTTAAATAATAAGAGGCAAACAAATTTTATGATTGAGAGCCTCGCTATAGTCGTTTGAATTTAAATGACAAGAGGCAAAAAATTCTTTGATTTAGAGCTCCGCTATAGCCGTCTGAGTTCCTAGTTGATGTCTATTACCAGAAACCGGACTATATAGGTTTTGTAGTTCAGGGATTGGCCTGGTTAAATAATAATAGGCAAAAAAATTCTATGATTGAGAGCCTCGCTATAGTCGTTTGAATTTAAATGACAAGAGGCAAAAAAATTCTTTGATTTAGAGCTCCGCTATAGTCATTTGAATTCGTAGAAGAAGTCCATTACCAGAAACCAGACTTAATAGGTTTTGTAGTTCAGAGATTGGCCTGTTTAAATAATAATAGGCAAAAAAAATTCCATGATTGAGAGCCTCGCTATAGTCGTTTGAATTTAAATGACAAGAGGCAAAAGTTCTTTGATTTAGAGCTCCGCTATAGTCATTTGAATTCGTAGAAGAAGGCCATTACCAGAAACCGGACTATACAGGTTTTGTAATTCAGGTATTGGCCTGTTTAAATAATAAGAGGCAAAAAAAATTCTATGATTGAGAGCCTCGCTATAGTCGTTTGAATTTAAATGACAAGAGGCAAAAGTTCTTTGATTTAGAGCTCCGCTATAGTCATTTGAATTCGTAGAAGAAGGCCATTACCAGAAACCGGACTATATAGGTTTTGTAATTCAGCCTGTTTAAATAATAATAGGCAAAAAAATTCTATGATTGAGAGCCTCGCTATAGTCGTTTGAATTTAACTGACAAGAGGCAAAAAAATTCTTTGATTTAGAGCTCCGCTATAGTCATTTGAATTCGTAGAAGAAGTCCATTACCAGAAACCGGACTATATAGGTTTTGTAGTTCAGGTATTGGCCTGTTTAAATTATAATAGGCAAAAAAAATCTATGATGGAGAGCCTCGCTATAGTCGTTTGAATTTAAATGACAAGATGCAAAAAAATTCTTTGATTTAGAGCTCCGCTATAGTCATTTGAATTCGTAGAAGAAGTCCATTACCAGAAACCGGACTATATAGGTTTTGTAGTTCAGGTATTGGCCTGTTTAAATTATAATAGGCAAAAAAAATTCTATGATTGAGAGCCTCGCTATAGTCGTTTGAATTTAAATGACAAGAGGCAAAAAAATTCTTTGATTTAGAGCTCCGCTATAGTCATTTGAATTCGTAGAAGAAGTCCATTACCAGAAACCAGACTATATAGGTTTTGTAGTTCAGGTATTGGCCTGTTTAAATTATAATAGGCAAAAAAAAATCTATGATTGAGAGCCTCGCTATAGTCGTTTGAATTTAAATGACAAGAGGCAAAAAAATTCTTTGATTTAGAGCTCCGCTATAGTCATTTGAATTCGTAGAAGAAGTCCATTACGAGAAACCGGACTATATAGGTTTTGAAGTTCAGGTATTGGCCTGTTTAAATTATAATAGGCAAAAAAAATTCTATGATTGAGAGCCTCGCTATAGTCGTTTGAATTTAAATGACAAGAGGCAAAAAAATTCTTTGATTTAGAGCTCCGCTATAGTCATTTGAATTCGTAGAAGAAGGCCATTACCAGAAACCGGACTATATAAGTTTTGTAGTTCAGGGATTGGCCTGTTTAAATAATAATAGGCAAAAAAAATTCTATGATTGAGAGCCTCGCTATAGTCGTTTGAATTTAAATGACAAGAGGCAAAAGTTCTTTGATTTAGAGCTCCGCTATAGTCATTTGAATTCGTAGAAGAAGTCCATTACCAGAAACCGGACTATATAGGTTTTGTAGTTCAGGGATTGGCCTGTTTAAATTATAATAGGCAAAAAAAAATCTATGATTGAGAGCCTCGCTATAGTCGTTTGAATTTAAATGACAAGAGGCAAAAAAATTCTTTGATTTAGAGCTCCGCTATAGTCATTTGAATTCGTAGAAGAAGGCCATTACCAGAAACCGGACTATAAAGGTTTTGTAGTTCAGGGATTGGCCTGTTTAAATAATAATAGGCCAAAAAAATTCTATGATTTAGAGCCTCGCTATAGTCGTTTGAATTTAAATAACAAGAGGCAAAAAAAATCTTTGATTTATAGCTCCGCTATAGCCGTCTGAATTCTTAGTAGATGTCCATTACCAGAAACCGGACTATATAGGCTTTGTAGTTCAGGGATTGGCCAGTTTAAATAATAAAAGGCAAAAAAATTCTATGATTGAGAGCTTCGCTATAGTCGTTTGAATTTAAATGACAAGAGGCAAAAAAATTCTTTGATTTAGAGCTCCGCTATAGTCATTTGAATTCGTAGAAGAAGTCCATTACCAGAAACCAGACTTTATAGGTTTTGTAGTTCAGGGATTGGCCTGTTTAAAATGTAATAGGCAAACAAATTCTATGATTGAGAGCCTCGCTATAGTCGTTTGAATTTAAATGGCAAGAGGCAAAAAAATTCTTTGATTTAGAGCTCCGCTATAGTCATTTGAATTCGTAGAAGAAGTCCATTACCAGAAACCGGATTATATAGGTTTTGTAGTTCAGGGATTGGCCTGTTTAAATAATAATAGGCAAAAAATTCTATGATTTAGAGCCTCGCTATAGTCGTTTGAATTTAAATGACAAGAGGCAAAAAAAATCTTTGATTTATAGCTCCGCTATAGCCGTCTGAATTCTTAGTAAATGTCCATTACCAGAAACCTAACTATATAGGCTTTGTAGTTCAGGGATTGGCCAGTTTTAATAATAATAGGCAAAAAAAGTCTATGATTAAAGGCTATTTGGCGAAAACTATTTGTGATACCCTTGACAGACTAGGGTTTAGCTAAACTAGTTTAGTTAATCTACTATAAAACCAATTAGATTGACACAAAATGAGGCTTAGCAAACCTTGTTTCAATAATAAAATACGGTAGCGCTATGATTGTCCGGAATCGGTATTAAACAAATGTCATTGTCATTGATCAGTTCTGAAGTACGAGTACTCCGTTAATATACAGAATTATACAGAACAACGATATTACAAGAAAACCATACAACTTGTATGTCTGATTTTTTTGGTTATAAATACATACATTTCTGTTAAATCAAAATTATTTAATTTAAAAAAATTAAATTTTAATTTTAAATTGAACCAATTAGATAATAGCTATCGCGAACTCTACTCGATTGTTTTATAAAAAAAACGCAGCTTTTATTTGTCATGGTATTAATACGCACTCTACGGTAACTGGTATGCACAAATGTGTATGTTGGGCCAAAACACATATAAAAATCAATTTTTGACATGATTTGTTTTCGTTACCCACACAATTGTGATGGCAGGTAGGAAAAGGGATATATCCTAGCTTGCCGAGTATACACAATTGTGTATGCCAATTTTGATTACGAGAAACGAATGTGTCAAACATAGAATTATGTATAAATTGAAGACCAGTATACAGATTTGTGTATACCGCTTAATTTTGTTTTGGTCAGAAAAATAACACTAACTATAATAATAATAAAATAATTAATATGTTATCAAAAACAAATAATTAATATCTTATATAATTTATGTGTTATCAAATTATTATGCCATTTTTTTAAGAATTCCCATTTAACTAAGATCCGTTAAAATACGGAAGACATTGCAACCTGTCATTATTTACGTACACATTTGTGTATGTTGAACTTAAATTGAAGCAAAAAAAATTGAACTCGAAAAGGAGAAGTAGCGGCATCTATCATTGTATTACAGCACTAAATGACATTGTCCTATTTCTAAATTTTAACCTTCATTGTTAGATGGCGCTCCCGCTAAACCCATTCCGCGGTTCCACACTTTAATTCTTTCAGCGTGATTCTTTCTTCGTTTCTTTCCCCTTCACCAACAAACTAGTTTTTTGGCGGGTAAATTTTTGATTCTTTTTCCGTCAATATTTTTTTTTTGATTCAACTGATTCTCGCATTACGACAAAGATAAATATTTCAAGAACACCTTGTTTATTTGTCGTTTTTGGGTTAATTTTAGTTTAATGTATGCTTCAAGTGAAAAAAATATATTTTTTCAACCAAGGAAGCAATTTTCGCAGCAAATAATAAATATTTTTTACTATACGAAATAAATCAAAAAACATAATTTTACGCACTTACATAAAAAAAGAAATATGCAAAGAAATCAAATGTAAACGTCGATTGATTTTTTGAAATCAGAGAATCACGACGAAAGAATTACAGTGTGGGTGAATAAATCAAAAAATATAATTTTACGCACATACATAAAAAAAGAAAGGCTATAGTAAAAAAAGGGTGTACCAAAAAATTCGTTTGTATTGTTTTGTTTGCTTATACATATTAACACATTACAGTCCACATGAATTTTCATTTTGTGTTGTATGGAGTCCACGTGAATTACGCAAAAACTTTTTTGGTAAAACCGATATAATTCCTAAACCAGCGAATCAACTAAAACGAAATTTTATAGGTGCGTTCAAGTTGGTCTACTTCTATATACATGAACAAAACAGCGGTTTGCAACCGGTGATACACGTACGACCGTGAAAAAAAAACAAACACAATTTTTAATGCAGAAATAACATGAATATAGATAAAAACCTACAAAGAAAATATTTTATAGATTTTTTTCTGAGGGATTTGGAGCGCGATTTTATGCGATTCTATGCAAACCGTTACACACATTAGTTTGTGAAGAACTAAACTGCATCATTCGTTGTGAGATGCAAAACAGATGTTCATTTTCTAAAATAGTCGGGACGTCAGAGTTTAGTGGTGTATCTGAAATTTTACTCGTACAGGTAATATGAAAAAAATTAACTAAACCTTTTTTACGAGTTTTTTTTACTCCGCAATATTGAAATAACACATGTGCGACTTGTTTATATGGTAAAAAAATATTTATTTTTTTATATGACCTGTGTTGTAATACCAAAAAAACACCGTTCAGTTGTGTTTAAAACCATTTTTTAGCAATAAAAACAATAGTTTTTTTATTTTTAGTTATTAAATAGTATTTTTTATATATATAGCAGCACCATATCTTGGTGTAACCAAAAAAAAAATTTAACTCGTTTACATTTTTTTTGTACCATAAAAATACATACAACGAAATACACGAACACGTGTACATGGACTCAGAGAAGAGCAGCGCGAAATACACGAAAACGTGTACATGGACCGTAATGAGTTAAAAATATAAATAGTTAATATAAAACTGTAATATTTAATTAATATATTTTATTTTAAATTATATATTAAATTGAACATAAATTATATTTTAAATTAATCATTTTTATTTCTATTTTTTATTATAAGCAAACAAAACTGTTCAATATGAACAGGGTCATTTAACTGCAACAATATGCAGTTTTACAGAATGTTAATTTTAATTTAGCTATAAATAAAATAATTAATTTTTACATGCAATTCTGCACTTTTGGAGTTTATAAAATATTAAAATATTGTAATTGATATATGATCATATGTAATGTAAAAAACAACAACAAGAAACTATCAAAATTGTATATAAACGACAAAAAATAAATGAACAACTCAGTTCTAATCAAACTCTACTATATGCTTTTATTACAATATTCCGGTATTAGCCCTCACCCGTGGAAAGCTCGGAATTAAAAGTGTATTAAAAGTGTTAAATTAGTTCAAGCTGAGGCTGAATTAAACAGTGGTCCTTCGAGCCATTAAGAACAGGCAAAAACAAACGCGTATTCTACATTAGAACAAGTAACACGCGATAATTAATCAACTGGCGAACGAGAACTGCCTAAATTCAAAAATGGAAACCCTTGCATTCAATCAAGAACAGCTTGCGACTCAGATTGATAAAATATGTATTAATTATAAGAAGGATGGCCCAGAGAGGAAAACAAAAACTTACCTCACCAACCGAATCCAACAATTAAAGGAGCTTTATACAAAGTTTCTAGAAACAGATGAGCAAATAAGGAAGCTGAAAGATGTCAACTTAGAGCACCCGTACTTTAAAACGGTAACAAGTGTAGTGGGAAAATATAATGAATTTATTACTATAATGCGTGCAAAACTAAACAACGGCCCACCACTTACACCGGTCCCAGATCATCGCAGTAGAAGCCAATCAGAGTCGAACACCAGTAACAACAAAGATGCAGGTTTGGAAACAATGAATCCAGAGTTGCAGCAATTAATAAAACGACAGACTATTCGGATGAGGAGTCTCTACAGGAAGATTGATGAGGCCGAAGACCTTGTCGTGACTGGGCCAAAACCGGCAATGAAACTGTCACTTGGAGTGATGCAAAAACTCATGGAACAAATAGATGAACTCCATGAGGAAATTTGCATGCTCGTTACTGATGAGGAAGAACAACGTATAAAGTACTTCACAGAACAGTACTTTGAGAACATTGATAGCAAGTGTCAATCAGTAATCCTTCAAATAACAACGAGGATAGATGAAACCGATAAAATTATACCAACAAACCAAACAACGGACATTCGGCTACCACGAATTCAAATCCCAATATTTGCTGGAGATTACCAGAAGTGGACTGGATTTCGTGACACATTCACCAAACTCATCCATGAGAATAGACAGATCAGTGATACCCATAAAATTAACTATCTAAAGGGTCAGTTAGAGGGTGCTGCGGCCAAATTAATCAACCACCTACAACCAACAGAAGAAAATTACCAAGCCGCCTGGGAAATTTTGAATAGCAGATATAACAACAGGAGACTACTGATTTCAACATATTTAAATACGTTACTCAGTCAAGTAAATATAAACATCGAGTCTGCAGCGGCACTGAGAAATCTTCACGATACAACAATTGAATGTTTGTACGGAATACGTAACGCAGGGGTAAGCATTGAATCGTGGAACTCAATAATAATCTTCATATTAACTAAAAAACTAGACAATGAGTCAAGGCGACTCTATGAGATCTCCTTAGAAGATCCAAGGGAATTCCAAACAACAACGGAATTTTTAAAATTTTTGGAAGGAAGGTTCAAATCATTAGAGGCCAATGGCAACCAAAAGCCATTAATCCTACCAACAACCGCCTCACGTGAAAACAAAGCTCAAATAGTTAAAAGGACCTTCTTAACAACAACAAATATCTGTGTCTACTGCCGAGGGGGACATAAAATTAATGATTGTGGAGGATTTAGGAAATTAAATTCCAGTGAAAGATCGCAAATGGCAATGCTTCATAAATTATGCAGAAACTGTTTATCAGCAGAACATGAAACATATGTATGCAGGCAGAAAAACCAATGTAACATATGCAATGGAAAGCATAACACAGGACTGCACATCGATTCAAACGCAGACATGCAACGAGTATCTAAAAGTTATTTAACAACACAATTAGGTCCTGCGATATTACCTACAGCTCTAATCGCATTAACAACAAGCGAGGGAAAATGCATGCTCTTTAGAGCATTAATTGACCCAGGCTCTCAGGCGTCATTCATATCCGCAAAGGCAGCAAATCTTCTTAAGGCTACGCAGAAACAAGTCAACACTAAAATCTCAGGAATGGGAGGAAAGGAAGCCGGAGCGTGCAGTCATAAGGTCGAACTAACTTTATCTTCAAGGCTTCAGAGTTCGTTTGAAATTAAGTTTGAAGCAATGGTGTTCAAAAAATTAACGGATAATATTCCAGACATCGACTTTGATACCAACAAATGGGCACATTTGCAGCATTTACAACTTGCAGATCCCCAATACAACAAGTCCAATAGCATTGACGTAATAATCGGGGTTGACTACTATCCTCTAATTGTAAACAGTAACATCATTAGAGGACACCCACAAGATCCAATTGCCCAAGAAACTGAGCTTGGTTGGATCATAATGGGCAGCACAGGCAATAACCAAGAAGATAAAATGTTGTCAATGGTCACAACCAAAACAATTAAGCAACAACTAGACTTATTAATTGAAAATGATGCCATTCCGCAAGAAAAAACACATACCCAGGAGGAAGCAATCGCTGAAAAGCTATATGCAGAAAGCACAACGCGACTACCAGATGGGAAATACATGGTACACTTACCGTTCAAAGTAGAACCGTCTATGCTAGGAGAATCCAGAAAAAAAGCAGTAGCACGATTACTGCAAATCGAAAGAAAATTTCTAAAAGATAAACCATTCGCTAAATTATATCACGAATTTATGGAAGACTATCTAGCGCAGGGGCATATGCAATTGGCAAAAGATGATCCAGATGAGAATCCAGTATACTATATACCACATCATGGAGTGATCAACCACGAAAGTACTACCACAAAGCTAAGAGTAGTATTCGATGCATCGAGCAAAACTACTTCGGGATTATCGTTAAATGACATAATGATGAACGGCCCCAAAATTCAAGGTGACCTAATTGACATCATCTTGAGGTGGCGAACACACAAATTCGTGCTAACAGCAGATGCGGAAAAGATGTTCCGGCAAATCTGGATGCATCATGGTCACCAGAACTTACAACGCATATTGTGGCGAAAAAATCCATCACAAACAATAGGAGAATACAAACTAAAAACGGTTACCTATGGAACAACGGCAGCGACGTTTCTTGCTGTAAGAACATTAATGCAATTGGCAGAAGATGAAAAGAACAACTATCCGACAGCTGCAAGGATCATGGAAAGAGATTTTTACGTGGATGATCTACTGACTGGGGGTGACAGCGTTGAGGAGGTCGTAACCATTCAACAACAGATGACAAGACTTGCACGGAGCGGAGGATTTCCATTGCACAAATGGGCGTCGAATTCAGCTGAAGTCATGACTAATGTTCCTGACCACCTACGAGCAAAAGGAATGATTAATTTAAAAATCAACCACATAATAAAAACACTAGGGATTCTCTATAGTCCTGAGGATGATACATTTGAATTTGACCTGACCAGGCTAAATCTTTCAACAGAAGAACCAACGAAACGTCTACTGTTGTCCGACTCTTCAAAATTATTTGATCCTGTCGGCTGGTTATCACCAATAACGATAACAGCAAAGCTGTTAATGCAAGACACTTGGAGAGCTGGTACACAGTGGGATGACAAGCTACCAGAAGCTATTGAAGCAAAATGGAAAAAGTATAAGAACGAATTAGATGAATTAAGCAAAATAAAGGTACCAAGATGGGTTAAAACAACGTCAACGCAAAAATCAGAGTTACATGGATTTGCAGATGCTTCGCAACAAGCATATGCAGCGGTGGTCTATTTAAGAACCACAAATACGTTCGAGCAAGTTACAACCAGTTTGCTAGTAGCAAAAACCAGAGTTGCTCCAATCAAAACAAAACTGACAGTTCCGAAGCTGGAACTAAACGCAGCGCATCTGTTATCTAGGCTTCTAAGATACGCTAAAAATACCATGAACATGCAGGATGTAAAGATGTTCGCTTGGACGGATTCCACCATAGTTTTAAGCTGGATAAGAGCTGATATCCCGAAGTTAGAAACCTTTGTAGCCAATCGGGTATCTCAGATTAAAGATAATTTACCTCAGCTACAATGGAATTACGTACCAACAAACCTAAACCCAGCTGATTTAGCAACAAGAGGATTGGCAGCGGCTACCATCACCTCACAAGGCTCGATCTGGTGGACGGGACCAACATTTTTGCAGGAAAATTCTGATGCATGGCCATCATCACCTTCGCACAAGGGTCCACAAATACAAGCTGATCACAACCAGGACAGCGCAGCGGATATCACTTGTCTTACAATAACCGCTGAATCTAAAGCAAACGCGCTACATGAATTAATTGATAAAATTTCAAACATTCATAAGTTGAAGCGTATATTGGTGTACTGCCAAAGGTTCATAAACGTGCATGTTCATAAACAACGGCGACAGTCGAAAGAAGTGACAGTACCAGAACTGAAACTCGCGGAAGTCCAAATAATTAGGATTGAACAACACCGATACTTCCGTAAAGAACTTCAGGCATTGATGAGTGGGATTTTATTAAATAAAAAATCCAAACTATCTGCGTTAAATCCAGTCATGAGCAAGGATGGGATATTACGATTACACGGACGTGTACAAAATTCGCAACTACCAATGAATCAAAAGCAACCAATTATATTACCGAAGGAAAGCTCAATCAGCAAGCGAATAATTGAAGATGCTCATACTACTACAACACTTCATGGGGGCATACAACTTACATTGGCAAATGTTCGCAATAAATTTTGGATAATTAATGGTAGAAATCTGACACGTCATATTATACAGAAATGTGTTACATGTATAAGATTTAAACAAGTAACCCTCAACCAACTAATGGGTGATTTACCGTCCTGCAGAGTAACTCCATCACGGCCATTCAGCAAGGTGGGTATTGATTATGCCGGGCCGATTCAACTGAGGAACAAGATAGGAAGAGGTCAAACCACGTACAAAGGATACATTGCGGTATTTGTCTGCCTGACCACCAAGGCCTTACATGTAGAAGTAGTCAGCGGATTAACAACAGATGCATTTATAGCAGCTTACCGCAGGTTCACATCTCGCAGGGGGTTGTGTAGAGAAATCTATTCGGATAATGGTACCAACTTTGTTGGTGCGGAACGAGTACTGAAACAACAACGCACGAAGATTGCAGCTCTAGAACCAGAAATTGCAAGGGTATTTCAACAAGATGAAACTACCTGGCACTTCATACCACCTGCTGCACCACACTTTGGTGGCATATGGGAGGCAGGGGTAAAGTCAGTAAAGACTCACATGAAGAAAGTCATAGGTGAGACCGCATTGACATTTGAAGAAGCAACAACATTAATGACTCAAATAGAGGCATGCTTAAACTCTCGACCATTGACTACCTTGTATGACCATCCGGAAAATTTAGAATCTTTAACACCTGCGCATTTTCTAATAGGCGGACCAATAAAGGTAGTTCCAGAAAGTAATGATGTTACTTGCACGCTAAGAACACGTTGGCATTTAGTACAAAAGATTGTAGATGACTTTTGGAAAAGATGGTCTAGAGACTACCTGCACCAGTTACAACAACGTACTAAATGGAGGGAACGTCAGCCCAATTTAGTTGTAGGGGATGTCGTTCTACTGAAGGAAGAATCACTGCCGCCGTCACGTTGGAAAATGGGGAGAGTACAGGAGGTGCATACTGGCTCAGATGGCTTGGTTCGTATTGCGTCCATAAAATGCAACCAGAATATCTATAAACGACCTATCACTAAGTTGTGCAAGCTACCAAGCGAAGAAGACAATTCATGGTCACAACAAATAATTAACGCAAATAAGACTCCAGATGCAAAACTAGCAACACCTAACATCAATGACCCAGTTAGACGCCAACCAGGAAGACAGGCGAAAGGGGGAATCAAGCTTCATCTGGCATTATTGGCCCTGATGAGCATTTGTTTTTCTACCACCAGCGCCAAAGAACTGATGCAGATTGAGAACTTCAAACATTCTACTGGCATATATCTTGAGGAAATCAGTAAGATGGAGCTAGTTGCCATGAGATGGACTTTGGTTGTGCGGTATAATTTAAATACGTATTGGGAAGAAACAACTCAAGCATACCGCTTAATAGATGAACTTGCAACTATGTGTAAAACAGTACATTCGGTAATAGATATGGAGAGGTTTAACTGTCAACTAGTAATCCAGCAATTACGATCTCAAATGAGTAGAATAGATGAAGGCAATCAATTACTGATGTCATCCAATAAAGAAGTAACCAGAGCGAAACGGGGGATTGGTGACACTACAGGTTTAGTGTTAGGTGACATGTTTGGAATATTAACGCAGAGAGAAGCAGATCAATATGAAGAACATTTTCAAACTATAGAAACCAATGAAGATCATTTATTACTGCTAATAAAGAATCAAACCTCCATGATTGATAACTCTGTAAAACTATTCAAGCACAGCCAAAATGCCACAGTACAGGCTATTAATAACATTCAGAGGAGGTTGCAGCACTTAGAAAAAAACATAAATAACACACGTGTAACGGAACAACAAGTATTAACTATTTTAATGACATCCCTTGAACTAGTCGTTGCCACGGGAAATTTACGGGATGTGCAGGAGGCAATACTAGAGGTTATTCACAATGCACATCTAAACATTCTACACCCACTTTTATTGAGCCCATCACAACTTGAAGAACAAATAGCATCCATAAGAAAACAAATACCAGTCTCCATTACAATTCCGGGTCACGGATTGCGCAAGTTAGACCACTTATTTAAAAGTATGACAACCAGGACTAGAGTGACAAAAGCATATGTGATAATCGAAATTTCAATTCCCTTATCATATGTTTGGTCCTATAACATTTATTCAGTAGTAGCTGTACCTAATATATTAGTAACTGAAAGGCGTGCACATATAGTGCCAACAACTGAATTTATCGCCGTTGATATTCAAAATGAACATTTTACGCAACTATCAGCCAGAGATATATCTAAATGCAACATTATCAATGATGATCATCTATTATGCGAGATACCAACAATACTGTCGGGTGTCAGGGAAGGAACCAACTGTGAAATCGCAATATTGCAACACAGGTCCAATTTACAAGACATATGTGAGATAAAATACCAAAATGTTACTTCAAACCTTTGGATAAAACTATACGCACCAAATCAATGGGTATTCGTAATGACAAAGGAAACAACTGTGACGGTTGTATGTGGATCAGTTACAAACCAAAAACAATTATCAGGGTCGGGAATAATAAAGCTAGAATCGGGATGCGCCCTTAGAGACAATCACTTAAGCATACTGGCCTCTGATAGATTTGAAACTACCATCGAGAATTTCGGAATTGCACCATACTTAAAGGGGATGCACTTAAAAGATTTAACAATAGAGATATCTAAACAAAACTATGAGGAAAATGAGCTATTAACCACTCCAGATACAAGGGGTTTAGAAGAACAAATCTCCCTTATGAAAGAGGTAGAAGAGAATACAACCAACGAGCACTTTCATCATATTCATCATTATACAGCAATACATCTTATCCTATGGATAGCACTTGCGGTTGGGATAACTGTCATAATTCGCCACATACGAAGAAACCGCCGTAACCAATCATCCGTTCTTCCAAGTCCCGTCCAAACCCGCGCCGCAAGATGTTCAATATGAACAGGGTCATTTAACTGCAACAATATGCAGTTTTACAGAATGTTAATTTTAATTTAGCTATAAATAAAATAATTAATTTTTACATGCAATTCTGCACTTTTGGAGTTTATAAAATATTAAAATATTGTAATTGATATATGATCATATGTAATGTAAAAAACAACAACAAGAAACTATCAAAATTGTATATAAACGACAAAAAATAAATGAACAACTCAGTTCTAATCAAACTCTACTATATGCTTTTATTACAATATTCCGGTATTAGCCCTCACCCGTGGAAAGCTCGGAATTAAAAGTGTATTAAAAGTGTTAAATTAGTTCAAGCTGAGGCTGAATTAAACAAAAACAATCCAAACGATTTTTTTGGTACACCCTTTTTTTTGCTATAGCCTTTCTTTTTTTATGTACGTGCGTAAAATTATATTTTTTGATTTATTCACCCACACTGTAATTCTTTCGTCGTGATTCTCTGATTTCAAAAAATCAATCGACGTTTACATTTGATTTCTTTGCATATTTCTTTTTTTATGTAAGTGCGTAAAATTATGTTTTTTGATTTATTTTGATTTTTTGATTTTTCGTATAGTAAAAAATATTTATTATTTGCTGCGAAAATTGCTTCCTTGGTTGAAAAAATATATTTTTTTCACTTGAAGCATACATTAAACTAAAATTAACCCAAAAACGACAAATAAACAAGGTGTTCTTGAAATATTTATCTTTGTCGTAATGCGAGAATCAGTTGAATCAAAAAAAAAATATTGACGGAAAAAGAATCAAAAATTTACCCGCCAAAAAACTAGTTTGTTGGTGAAGGGGAAAGAAACGAAGAAAGAATCACGCTGAAAGAATTAAAGTGTGGAACCGCGGAATGGGTTTAGCGGAAGCGCCATCTAACAATGAAGGTTAAAATTTAGAAATAGGACAATGTCATTTACTGCTGTAATACAATGAAAGATGCCGCTACTTCTCCTTTTCGAGTTCAATTTTTTTTGCTTCAATTTAAGTTCAACATACACAAATGTGTACGTAAATAATGACAGGTTGCAATGTCTTCCGTATTTTAACGGATCTTAGTTAAATGGGAATTCTTAAAAAAGTGCATAATAATTTGATAACACATAAATTATATAAGATATTAATTATTTGTTTTTGGTAACATATTAATTATTTTATTATTATTATAGTTAGTGTTATTTTTCTGACCAAAACAAAATTAAGCGGTATACACAAATCTGTATACTGGTCTTCAATTTATACATAATTCTATGTTTGACACATTCGTTTCTCGTAATCAAAATTGGCATACACAATTGTGTATACTAGGCAAGCTAGGATCTATCCCTTTTCCTACCTGCCATCACAATTGTGTGGGTAACGAAAACAAATCATGTCAAAAATTGATTTTTATATGTGTTTTGGCCCAACATACACATTTGTGCATACCAGTTACCGTAGAGTGCGTATTAATACCATGACAAATAAAAGCTGCGTTTTGTTTATAAAACAATCGAGTAGAGTTCGCGATACCTATTATCTAATTGGTCCAATTTAAAATTAAAATTTAATTTTTTTAAATTAAATAATTTTGATTTATAGAAATGTATGTGTAACCAAAAAAATCAGACATACAAGTTGTATGGTTTTCTTGTAATATCGTTGTTCTGTATAATTCTGTATAATGACAGAGTACTTCGGAACTGAGCAATGACAATGACATTTGTTTAATACCGATTCCGGACAATCATAGCGCTACCGTATTTTATTATTGAAACAGGGTTTGCTAAGCCTCATTTTGTGTCAATCTAATTGGTTTTATAGTAGATTAACTAAACTAGTTTAGCTAAACCCTAGTCTGTCAAGGGTATCACAAATAGTTTTCGCCAAATAGCCTTTAATCATAGACTTTTTTTGCCTATTATTATTAAAACTGGCCAATCCCTGAACTACAAAGCCTATATAGTTAGGTTTCTGGTAATGGACATTTACTAAGAATTCAGACGGCTATAGCGGAGCTATAAATCAAAGATTTTTTTTGCCTCTTGTCATTTAAATTCAAACGACTATAGCGAGGCTCTAAATCATAGAATTTTTTGCCTATTATTATTTAAACAGGCCAATCCCTGAACTACAAAACCTATATAATCCGGTTTCTGGTAATGGACTTCTTCTACGAATTCAAATGACTATAGCGGAGCTCTAAATCAAAGATTTTTTTTGCCTCTTGCCATTTAAATTCAAACGACTATAGCGAGGCTCTCAATCATAGAATTTGTTTGCCTATTACTTTTTAAACAGGCCAATCCCTGAACTAGAAAACCTATAAAGTCTGGTTTCTGGTAATGGACTTCTTCTACGAACTCAAATGACTATAGCGGAGCTCTAAATCAAAGAATTTTTTTGCCTCTTGTCATTTAAATTCAAACGACTATAGCGAAGCTCTCAATCATAGAACTTTTTTGCCTATTATTATTTAAACAGGCCAATACCTGAACTACAAAACCTATATAGTCCGGTTTCTGGTAATGGCCTTCTTCTACGAATTCAAATGACTATAGCGGAGCTCTAAATCAAAGAATGTTTTTGCCTCTTGTCATTTAAATTCAAACGACTATAGCGAGGCTCTGAATCATAGAATTTTTTTGGCCTATTATTATTTAAACAGGCCAATCCCTGAGCTACAAAACCTATATAGTCCGGTTTCTGGTAATGGACTTCTTCTACGAATTCAAATGACTATAGCGGAGCTCTAAATCAAAGAATTGTTTTGCTTCTTGTCATTTAAATTCAAACGACTATAGCGAGGCTCTCAATCATAGAATTTTTTTTGCCTATTACTATTTAAACAGGCCAATACCTGAACTACAAAACTTATATAGTCCGGTTTCTGGTAATGGACTTCTTCTACGAATTCAAATGACTATAGCGGAGCTCTAAATCAAAGAATTTTTTTGCATCTTGTCATTTAAATTCAAACGACTATAGCGAGGCTCTCAATCATAGAATTTTTTTTGCCTTTTATTATTTAAATAGGCCAATCCCTGAACTACAAAACCTATATAGTCCGGTTTCTGGTAATGGACTTCTTCTACGAATTCAAATGACTATAGCGGAGCTCTAAATCAAAGAACTTTTGCCTCTTGTCATTTAAATTCAAACGACTATAGCGAGGCTCTCAATCATGGAATTTTTTTTGCCTATTATTATTTAAACAGGCCAATCTCTGAACTACAAAACCTATTAAGTCTGGTTTCTGGTAATGGACTTCTTCTACGAATTCAAATGACTATAGCGGAGCTCTAAATCAAAGAATTTTTTTGCCTCTTGTCATTTAAATTCAAACGACTATAGCGAGGCTCTCAATCATAGAATTTTTTTGCCTATTATTATTTAAACAGGCCAATACCTGAACTACAAAACCTATATAGTCCGGTTTCTGGTAATAGACATCAACTAGGAACTCAGACGGCTATAGCGGAGCTCTAAATCAAAGAATTTTTTGCCTCTTGTCATTTAAATTCAAACGACTATAGCGAGGCTCTCAATCATAAAATTTGTTTGCCTCTTATTATTTAAACAGGCCAATTCCTGAACTACAAAACCTATATAGTCCGGTTTCTGGTAATGGACTTCTTCTACGAATTCAAATGACTATAGCGGAGCTCTAAATCAAAGATTTTTTTGCCTTATGTTATTTAAATTCAAACGACTCTAAATCATAGAAGTTTTTTCCAATTATATTATTATTTTGGTTTGTTTTTTGTTTTCCTACTCCTGTATTTAATTTTCCTATATTATTAACTTTATATATCATTTCATGTTTTTTTGATATTATACACGTTTTTTATTTTCAAAAATTAATTATTTTTTTGTTAGAAAATTTATTGTGACATAATCTTTTCCGGGTTGACATCAGTTTTTAAAACAAATTGTTTATAAATTTTTATGAATTGATACAGTAAAAAACTGTCATGACATTTTTTTTCCGGGATGACATTCAAAAATATCGTGATATAAATATTTTTTCGGGATGACATTGAAAAATGTCGTGATATTTGTATGTTAGTGTTGCCATCGCATTTTTCCGGGATCGTTTACGGGCTAACTTCACAGACATGAGTTTGATGTGCTTGGAATATATTTTATTTTCTTTAAAGGTGTTACTGTAGGCGTATATGCAGACGAATGGCGTTTGGGTTTGTTTGTAGAATTATGCACTACCTGACATTTTTCTGTTTTTGTCATTTGCGTACTAGTCGCGGGTTTTATGTTAGGATTAATTGTTAAAAATTCATGATAATTCTCACTTTCATCAATCCCGAATTCTGTTGAATCACAGTACAATACATATTCTGCAATAATCCAAAAAATTATTCAATAAACAATATAATTAAATTGATTGTAATTAGCTTACCTGCGGCTGCAATTTGTGTCTCTTGCATCTCTGGATCCACGTTCTCGTCACTAATCATTTTCGGAGGGCTACATCAAATAATGGAACAAAAAAAAACACATTCCATTATTACATCTTTAAATTTAAGAATGTTGCATTCTAATATAGATATATTTTGTTTCTATAGTCAGTTTTACGATTTTTTTAACATTATTGATATTAAATTTCTCTTGTTTAGGTAAGTAACTTTCTGTTTTACTGCTCCAAATTTCTAAGTCACATGAGTTTAAAGGATATTCAAAGAAATTTTCTGTGATACTAAGAACCTGGCCTATTAGAATATCATTTTTTATCTCGTTGATTTTAACTATTTTCCCATGAGCTAAGCAGTAATTGTTGGGATATTTGGTGGATAATGGAATGAAGTTTGAATATTTTGGAATTTCAACTGGTTTCAGGTGATGATCTTTTTCATTCAAACGATTAGTTATTTGTTGAAGAGGAAGTGCGCCTTTTTTAACCATTTTCTTTAAAGTTTGCATAAAATTTTCAAATTTGAAAGCACTATATTTAATTAAATGTCCGTATTCTTTTACATCATTTGCCAAGTGAAGCAAACTATGAACGTTATAGATCAAATTTTCCTCTCCATATAATACCGTGAATTTTTCCACAAATTCATTTAATAATTGTGCGGCATATTCATTATTTGTCTTACAATCATCTGGATCTGAAAGAATTCGAATAGCGCAAAGTAATTATAAAAAATAATCGTAATATTGTTTTTCCAATATGCCGTGGAATGCTACCGTTCCAGTATATAACAGAATCATTCGAAACTCTACAGCTTTCCAATGTTCTATTTCATTGAAACTTCGCTGTTTTCGCGCGAATTCTACCGGTAAACAGCTTCGGATGGTTTTAAGGCGCGCGTTCATTGCAGTTATTGCATTCGTTTTTAATGAAAATGGCTTCTTTTTCATTTTTAGGAATAAGTATAACATTTGCCGCATAACACCTAATAATACGCAATGCATATAGTCTATGGGGAAACTAGTTACACATCCAATGCCTAGTTCTTCTAATTTCACGTTGAAATGATTATGGTGCTCCTTTTGCGTCTTATTTTTGAAATGTTCGTCCGTTCGGAGAGGATTATTGAGTCCCGGGAAACACACACGATTTTCTTTGTAGACACCTTTTATAGTGCATTTTGTGCAGGCATAATAACCTGAATGTCCTTTCACACCTAGATTTAAAAAAATAAAAATAAATTTTTACGTATTTTTTGTTTTATTCAGAACATACCCAATATAAATGATCTGGCAGGAACATCACAGGTAAAACAACGTAATTTCACCGTGAATTTACGATTTTCAAAAATAATGCCATTGTCAAAAATTTCATTCATTTCATCTATGAAACTTTTCAAAAAAACATTGGCACAAAATGGTTTTTTGTGGCCGTGGAAAATTCCAATTAGGAAAACGTAATCGTATGGAATAATACTTCCGAGAATAGGCCATAATTGGCTATTCGAGCTCTTTGCTATGGGAACACCATCAATTCCAATGTCTAAACTAATTATTGGATTTGAAATTGAATTTAATTTTAAAAAATTTAAGATATTTTTTGACACTCCAATATGTGTATAAAATCCATTCCCCATAGGCACAATTTCGCTTGAACTGCGTTCTGTTTTTTTCAGTGTTCTGATGTCCTTTGGTAAGTTTGGGTGGTATTTCCTTAAAATTTTAAGCAGCGAATTGGCTGCTTCGTTGGTAATGAAATTCGCAACACTCCATTCGGCAATATCACTTGCAATATTTTGGATACAAAGGTTTTCCATCTGTGTTGTCATGTCAGATGCGAATGAAGAAAACTCGCTTTCATTCCCGCATTCATCACCAAAATATTCAGCATTTTCCACCAGACTTTCATTTACAATATTATGTCCAATATTAGCTGGCAAATTTAAATTTTTATCCACTTCACTTTTACTATCTGGAGTAACACATATTTTTTTTGCTCGATTAAATAATTCGCGAACTTTTTTATCGGTTTCATAATATTTTTTTTTGTTCATATTGCAAATTTTTTTATATAATATATATATATATATATATATATTATATATGTTATATATATGTATAATAATTATATTTATATATTGACTATATAAATGTAATGTTTATATATTGTACTAAAAAATATTAAATATTAACTCACCAAAAAAATACTCTTAAACAAAATGAAACTCTTCTGTAAGAATGTTAAACACAAATGATAATTTAACAGCGTTAGTACAGCTATACCAAAACACGGGTTATTCCCCTAACATTTTCATTTTTATACAGCAACACATAAAAAGTTGAAGGTAAAGTTGCGGTAGTAAAAATACGACTCAGAAACAGTTCAATTTAAACTCAGAAAACTGAGTGAGAATGGTGCTTAAAGGGAAAAATACGACTCAGAAACAGTTCAATTTAAACTCAGAAAACTGAGTCAGAATGGTGCTTAAAGGGATGAATATTAATTTAATCAAAATCACGCTAATTCAGTGAGAACCCAACAATGTACGTCACACTACGAAGGACCAGCATAAGAATAAGATACGCTTCGAAACGGATTGGTTGTTGATACCAATATTATTAATACATATGGAATATACATAAGACAATGAATTTTTTTTTTTTATTTAAGAAAACATATTTTGTAAACTATAATTATTGGGGATCCGCGGTCCTCTAAAACAACAGAAACTTAAAGATAATAGTTTATATACAGTACCGAGAAAAATTGTTTTACTGATATTTATAGTACCGATGTTATTAGTTACACACTATATATAAATATATACTAATGCACGTAAATAAATTAAATATTTAAATTAAATTATTAAATAAATAATAATAAATTATATACTATAAATCAGATGTAAAATATAATCATATAGTAAATATTATAAATAAAAATGAAATTAATTAATAAACGGAAGTTATATCCAATTTATTATAACGGACACTTAGCTTTATTGTGGTTACATGTGATTCGTGGTGATGACCATCAAATCAACGTTATTATACAGTTCCTTTATTCCTTTTTTTGTCCTTATTACAGTATTGGTTTCTGCGGCTTTCTAATTAGTCTTCGCGCCAATTTGCAACGCGTCTACAATCGCGATCTTGGAAAATGTTTTTCTTTCCGGTAACCCGCACAATATTTTACGGGATTTGCTATTCGATCTTTTTTTTTATTCAACAATCGAATTACCGATACCGACAAAAAAAAATTTGTCGCGGAACAGTGCCTTTAATAAGTAAAAAAAAGGAGAAAAACTAGAATATGAATCAATAACGCAAAATCAAAATGTTCACCAACAACAAAATCAGTTCAAGTTAAGTTTTTAATAAAAATCAAAAAAAAAAATTTGTTACCTTTCCGCGACAACTTAAAACTTATAGAAAGGTATCAATGTGGAAGTACACAATGTCAGCCACTCAACAAGACCTTCCGTTTGGAGGCACTATGATTCTACACCGTATTTAAAACAAAGAAAATCTTTAATTAATTTTAATTATTCACTACACTGGTTCACTATATTATTACCTCTTGTGTCCGCTTCACGTACAAAAATTAAGTGACTGATCAAAATTTGTTATTGATTACATTTCGAAAATTTTGTTCTTCTTCTTTTTCGTTTTTTTTCTTTTTTTTTTGTTGGCAATTCGAAAAGAGATTACAAAAACCAATGTTAACTAGATGATCACCACCATCTATCACATTTTAGGACTAATTATAATTATACGTTATCAACAATCAAACAGTCATGGGCACATCATTAGCCACGCACCACCAAAATGCGACGGCCAGTTATTATCTGACAACATACCGATTATACCAACAACTGGCAAATTCAACCATCTGGCCCTCCTGGAACATTACCCAAATGTTACAAACTTCACTTTCCATATTTACACTAAATTGAGAAGCAATTTCTTTTTCGGTTAGTTCACTATTATTACTCATAATTTATATAAAATAACGCAAAAAACTACTGAAAGAATTTTAGTTTTTTAATAAAATAAAAACTTGCACTATGAACACTACAGGTTAAATTTCTAGATCAAACTGTATACAATTTCTGCTTAGTGTTACAGTTATACAAAATAACGGATCAATTGCAATGCAATATTTAAAACATACAATTTCTATTTGATCACAGATTACAATAATATGGATTAACGGTTATTTCTATCTGAAAATATATGATTTTTACTATAATAATTTTTTGGTATTTTGTTTTCAAATGTAAAAATTTAGGTTTCATGCCTTTTTCAGTTAAATTTCAAATGTTTATGCCAGCTGTTTGTAACAGTTAATCAATAGTCAAATAATTTTAATTGATGTGGATTAACTGTGATTGCTAAAAGAATAATCTGTACTTCGAAGGCATACAACACCATTTGAAAATAAATTTTTCAGAGGTGTATGAATATAGGTCCAGATACTGCCTTTTGTCTCTATCGGAAACTGCACATCGTGTTATTTCAAATATGGGAACCGTAAGGACTTTAAGGTTACATAGTTTCATATTCCATTAGAAAGAGAATTAAACATAATGAAACACAAAGTGGACAGTTCATTTTGTAAAAAAAAATTGGACATAGTGATGTATTCATCCGGGTATTCTTCTTCAGTAGATTAACAATATTCCATAGAAAAATTCATATAGAAAATTCTGTTTATTAGTAATTTTAAAACTACACGAATTTTAATGTTAAAATCACAATATCATACAATTTGAATTTTAAAGTGAACTAGCTGAAAATAATAGTTTTTATATAAATTTCATATCATTATAAATGATTTTAAACTTTTAACTATTATTTTGACATGCATTTTATAATAAAATACCAGACACTTTAATTTAATGTGGTCTTTTTTTCTCAGTGTGGTAGATCCAAATGACCAGGTAATGCACGTTGGATATACTGTAGTTGCTCACTTAGTAGGTGGGGTGTAAATAGTAAGGTGTTGATGAGCCCATGGTGCACATCTGAGATTATATCGATTAAAGCTTTTTGTATATCCTTAAAGGATATAACTGCTATAATGATTCGTATTGTGGCATCTATGAATTCTTCATGAAACATGATTGTTGATGAGGATCATTTAACAGGACAGGTTGTTCTGGATTTGGAATTGCAGATCATTGTAGCCAGTTTGATCCATGCCACCATAATGGATGTGTTTGTAGTTGTTAGGGATTCACACCTCTATTCGCACCGTCTGCTGGATTCTCAGTTGATTTGACATTATACCATTGCGGCTGTGTAATTGTCTAGATTTGTGCCACTCTATTCGCCAAGGTTTTGTATTTGTTAGCTCGTAAGTGTACGTAGGCGTCTCATTGAAACCCATGTTTTCTTTAATTGAATGCAAAAGTTTGGAGAGTAGCAAAGTTCCACATAATTCTAGTTTTGGTAGCGATATCTTGGTTTTCATTAGGGCTACCTTTGTTTTAGCTGATATTAGTGACGTGGAACTGATATTTTCATCTATAGTTACATAATAAACTACGGCAGCGTAGGCCTTCTTTGGTGCATCACAAAATCCAGGAATTCATCCAGTTTTGTGGCTTTTGTGCTTCATCCAACGAACTTATACGAATTTGTTCTATGCATGGAAGTGTTTTCTTGAACCTTGTTCATTTTTTTTCTATTTCTTTTGGTAATTCTTCGTCCCATGATACTCCTGCCATCCATAATTCTTGCATTAATAATTTTGCTTGAATAACTGTTGGTGATAGCCAGCCCAATGGATCAAATAATTTAGATGCCTCTGATAGTAGTTGCCTCTTGATTGTATTAGTGCAGTTATTGTTGATGTTGACCTTAAATTCAAAGTTGTCGCCTTCTGGATGCCAATAAATTCCAAGAGTTTTTTATTTTATTATCTGACTGGATTGGTAACTTTTCATCATGCTGCAGGTTTTTTGGTGTGTTTGACAAAACGTGGGAATTGTTGCTGGCCCATTTATGTAACTTAAAACCACCGCCCTTCAATATTTGAATCAGTTCTTGTTGTGTTTTTAGAATTTCTTCTAAATTATCACCTCCACAAATGAGGTCGTCAACATAAAAATCTTTTAATATTATTTTAGCCGCCCTTGAATATTTTTCTTAATCATCTTCGGCTAATTGTTTTAAAGTTCTTATTGCTAGGTATGGCGCCGAAGCCATCCCAAATGTCACTGTTGTTAATTGTTATTCATTGATTGGCTCTATTTTTATTCGCAGGTACATTTTTTCAATGTCGGCTGTTATTGCATATTTATAGCTCCTAAATCGCTTTAGAATTGGCATTAAATCATCTTGAATAGTAGGACCCACGAGTTGATTGTCATTAAGACTTATTCCATTTGATGTTTTGGCGGACGCGTTGATCAGAATTCTTAGTTTTGTTGTTATACTTTTTTCCTTGGTAACTACATGGTGGGGGATGTAGTAGTTTTTGTGTTATGATGGTTTTTTTTTACAAATTTTCATATGCCCCAAGTCTAACTATTCCTGGATGCATTATTTATATGCTACCGCCATTGTCTTAGATTTGTTTAGTTTTTTTTCTTCTAATTGTTAAAACCTTCCTAACGCCTGATTTCTTGACTGTCCTAATGGATTTGAGTGCGATTTGAAGGGAATTCTTACTACGTACGTCCCTGTTGGTTCTGGGGAATGCGTTCTTATAAAATGTTCTTCGAATTGCTGTTCTTGTTGTGTTAAACCCCGTTTTTCTTGGAGTTCTTTTATAGTTCCCAGAGTTTGTTTAGATTTTCATCGATTTATGTGAGTGTTATTAAAGATTGAAACCGCATTGTTTATTGGTAAGTATTCATCACTTAGTATTATCATTGGATAATAATCAGCCCCTAATAGAATGTCGATCTACTGATGTATTTGGCTCTGATACCATTCTACATCGCCTTGCAGTCATTGGGGCTAATTAATAAAGCGTTGCCCACTTCTGCCCATTTAACATGTCTAATTGTATTATTTTTATAGAGTGGATGCTTTAGCTGCCACAGCATTTCTCTTCCGCTCTTTTTCATTTCGTTTTGAAATGAAAGAATACAAATTAAGTATTCTTCTTCTGAAATATTGATCCTAAAATTATTAAGTTGATTAATAAATTAAATAATTTAATTAAGAACAATATATATATTAAACATTTAAAATTTTATCTATTTTTACACATCTTTCGCTTACCGTTTCCTATTTTTTTAACTATTGTATTTTTTACTACACAGTAAAAATTTTTTATATGATTTATGGAAATTTACATACATTTAATGGTAAAATATTTACATCATTTATGTAAAAATTTTGTTTCCATAACAAGTGACGGAATAGTCAGTAAACCAGTATGTAAATTAAAGAACTCCACAGAATATACTGAACAAGTTTTTATTTTATGTATAGATTAACAACCTGTATATGTAATTTTAAGTATCATATAGAATTTTGCATCATTTTGAAAGAAAATTACATCTTTCCTAAAATATTCCATAATTATTATGTAGAATATTGTCGGAGATAAATACGACAGATGAGAAATCTACGAGCAAGAATAAATGTGACGCGTAATTATTTTGTTTAATGTGATATAATTCGCCAAATCGATATGTTCTTTTGTTATACTTAGTATAAAGCAAGATTTGAATTTTTGCAGATTAGTGGTGGCAACTTGCAAGGGCAACCTGATAAGTAGAACGAAACAACCTTTTATCAGTACGAGACCAAACTGACAAGAAAGAACTTGTGGTGGTTCTAATGTTTTGTAAGCAATGAGATTCTTCATAGTTTATGTAATTTTTAGCCAAATTTTATAAATTTCAATATTTAAATATGGAATATTACCTTTATCCAAACCAGTATACAAAATTACATAATGGTTTATTGAAAATTATATATCTGCATTGTTGAATTTTACATAAATCAGAAAATGAAAATTCCATGTCTTATGTACGGTACATACCATACGTGAAATTTAAATACATTTACGAGGCATTTTGTTTACCCTTAAAAATATGTAATTTTTTTTTTACTGTGTACGTAAATAGTACATACTATGCAATTGTTGTTGTAAATATGCTAACAACGGCATTTCTATTTTCATAAAGAGTTAAATAATTATTTAGAGCAACAAGAAATAGCAAAAAATAAAAGTTGGTACCACCGTTTTGAGATCACACATTTTTAACTTTGTCTAGCTCGAGACACTTTTCATGCGGCAGCGTTAAATGTGCCTGTAAAGGTACACAAAGTACCTTCAAACTGGTCGTGTTCATTAAAAGTTCAATACTTTTGATTTGTTACCAATATCATCCCTGCCCAGCAACACAAACGTTGATAGCAGTATGAAACAGATTGAACCATTTGCAAACGTCGAAGTGAGAAAAAAAATATAAATTTACTTCGGTTTCTTTTATACAGCGCATATACCCCCACTTAATTTCTTGTTTATAAATTTCATTTAGGCATTTTTTTTATTTCATTTTTATCATTCTGCAGATTTCATTTGACGTGTGAGTTGATGTGTAAAATATTCATTATGCATGGTATGATGTTTATTTTACATAAGTGTTTTCAGATGGATATATGGACAACAAATAAATGAGTATGCAAAATTCAAAATATGTAGTTGTATATACAACAAAACATAAATAAAAAATATTATAGTTAAACCGTTAAGTTAACATGGGGAAACAAAACCGATTTTTTTTTCGGCAAAAATACGAATAGAATGAAATTAGGTCGTGCATCAATTTGAAGAAAAATTTGAGCGCTCCATTTTTTAATGATGTTTATGCGCTGATTGATCGCTGCTTTGTTCTACTGGGTGTATGGATTTTCCGTTTATTCTGATATTTTCGTACCATCCCCCACCACGAGTATTTTGTTCTACCGTGTCAACAAATATGATAGATCGTCATTGAGTTTCATCTAAGTTATCTACTTTTTCATTTTTACTTCATGAGATCATCGTCATTCATTTCCACAAATTTATCTGGCTGAATACAGGAAAATAGTTTCGTTATTTCTTCCATAGCTTTAAATCTCTCACCCAGGTGATTGACGACGACATGTAAGAGTTTCAAAAAAACATTAATTCGAAAAATTTCCTCACTCATATTGAAACAGTGATCTCTGGCTAATTCTGCAAAATGCTTTTTAACAAATTTTCTTCTTTTTTGTGCGAATATTGCAGTGATCTCCCATTTCTTTGCTATTTCTATTGCTTTTTCTTTTGCATTTTCTAAAGATATCGATACGGTCAAAAGATCTAAATTGTTCCTTTGCAGAATTTTTGATGGTACATTTATCACGCTTAATATTTTAGACAAAAATACACACATGAAAACAAATTCAAATTAGCTCATATTCTTTTGGATTCTAAGAGCTTCATCGCATTTTGAACTTGTTAAATTTATTTCGGATAACGCTTTCATTATATCGACAAACCGAATATTAATACTTAAAAGTGAAGTATACCATCTGTCATGAAGTTACATATATACATATTATATGATTGAGGTTCATAGGGTAAAATTACATAATTGGTAACAGGGTAGATTAGTGGTATTATAACCAGCATGAAGAAAAGATGTAAAAATGGTTATGTAATAGAATTTAATTGTTTTAAATTAAAACTGAAATATTAAATAATAATAAATATTAGAAATTAAAATTAAAACATTTTAATTGAAACAGCCAATCAAATTATGACATGGCGCAGCCGGATGGTTAAGAAAATCAGAGATATAATTAAGCACATGATGAAATAAAATAAAAGTACTTGGTGGTGCATAGAAAAGGAAAACGTGGAGAGTGAAAAAAAAAAAAAAATAAATTCGATAAATAAGCCAAATCCATTTCAATTTGATGGTAATACGCATGAAAACTTTGAAAAATGGATAAATAAATTTGAAAATTACTTAACGGCGATAGAAGCTGATGAAAAAAGCAATAAAGTGAAAACTGCAATATTTTTTAATTTGATTGGCGATGAAGCAGTAGAAAAATTCAACACAATGGATTTAGACGACGATAAAAAACAAAATTATAAACAAGTGATTGAAGCTTATAAAGTATATTGTGGAAAAAAGAAAAACTCAGATAGTTTGAGCCTATATATGTTTTTTCAAAGAAGACAACAACCGAGTGAGACGCTCACAAAATATATTAATCAATTACAAAAGATGAGTTTCAACTATAAATTTGATAAACTAAGAGAGGAATTAGTAAAAGATCAAATAATAGGTGGAATTAATAACAATGGTTTGAAGCAGAAGTTATTAAAAGAGGAAGACATGAATTTAGATCGATGTATAGGTATACGCATATGTCAAATAACAGAGCTCGCTGAAGAGCAACTTATACAGCTTAAACAATTGCAAGTTACGGTTGACATGGTACATACGCAAAGGGTGCGCACCAGCTCTTCAAAATTTAGCAACAATCAACATATATCAAATAATCGAAGCTGTAATAAATGTGGGTACGATCATGAGTTGAAAAGGTGTCCAGTGTTCAATAAGATGTGTTCAATTTGTCATCGAATAGGTCATTTTAAGGTAAAGTGTTATTTTAATCAAAATCAAGATAATTATAATAGAAATAAGAATGATCATAATTATAGTAGTAATAATTTTAATAGAAAAATAGAAAATCAAATAAATCAAAATGGAAATGTCAGTAAAATAAATAATGAAAATAATAAGAAAGACATATAAATTTAGAAAATAATGAAAAGCATGAAAATATTGGGGGTACAAATTGAAAATGCGGGATTGATAACAGATGGCGTTACTAACGCTATACGCATCAGGCAGTACTGTGACTATGTTCATGTCAAAGCTACGTCTTATAGCTTTTATTTTCAGTATGTGTCAATTTGTCGCAGTGTCAAATTCATAGTTTTTTTGAGCTCTCAATATGTCGAGTTTCGTGCCAACAAAGCAGCATTTGCGGGAAGTTTTAATTTACTTCTTTAATTTGAAGAAAAGTGCTGCTGAAGCACATCGATTGGTCTCCGAGGCTTATCCGAGTCATGTTCCATCGGTTTCAACGTGCGAGAGATGGTTTGTGCGGTTTAGAAGTGGTGATTTTGACGTTGAGGACAAAGAGCGGCCGGGCCAAGTGAAAAAGTTTGAGAATGCTGAATTGGAGGCAATACTCAATGAAGACTCGTGTCAAACTCAACAAGAGCTCGCAGATTCATTGGGAGTGACACAACAAGCCATTTCCCATCGTATAAAAGCCCTCGGAATGATCCAAAAGCAAGGACATTGGGTGCCGTATGAGCTGAAGCCGAGAGACGTCGAGCGCCGTTTTTTTGCATGCGAACTGCTGCTCGAACGGCAAAAACGGAAGGGTTTTTTGCATCGCATTGTCACTGGTGATGAAAAGTGGATCCATTACGATAACCCGAAGCGCAAAAAATCATATGGTTACCCCGGCCATGCATCATCATCGACGGCCAAACCAAATATTCACGGCGCCAAGCTCATGCTCTGTATTTGGTGGGACCAGCTGGGTGTGGTGTATTATGAGCTATTGAAATCGAACGAAACCATCACAGGAGCACTATACCGAACTCAATTGAGCCGCGCACTCAAAGAAAAACGGCCACAATACGAGCAAAGACACGACAAAGTAATTTTGCAACATGACAACGCTCGGCCACATGTTGCAGCGCCGGTCAAAACATACCTACAAACGCTGAAATGGGAAGTCTTACCCCACCCGCCGTATAGCCCAGATATTGCTCCTTCCGATTACCACCTTTTCCGATCGATGACACATGACCTAGCTGACCAGCGCTTCCATTCTTACGAAGAAGCCCAAAAATGGGTCGATGACTGGATAGCAGCCAAGCCGGCCGAATTTTTTCGCGACGGTATCCGTAAATTGCCAGAAAGATGGGAAAAAGTTGTGGCTAGCGATGGACAATATTTTGAATAATTCATTTGTTACCATTTTTTCAGAATAAACGTTCAAAAATAGCAAAAAATCCCGCATTTTCAATTTGTACCCCCAATAAATTTCTGGGATCCGTTACCATAAAATCAATTAACTCAATAGGAAATAATTTTAAGGGGTGGTTCGAAAATGTAAATTTATTAGATTTAAATAAGTCAATATCATTCAAGATAGATACAGGAGCAGAATGTAACGTAATTAGTTCTGATGTAATTAAAAATTATAATTGTCAATTAAAAGAAAGTGCATCAAAACTGGTAACGTACAAGACAACGGTGATGAGTTAAGTGTATTAGGTACAGTCGTACTTAAATCAAAAATAAGAGAAATTATAGAAAAAATTGAATATTATGTAATAGGAGATAATGCCATACCGATTTTAGAGTTAGAAACTATAGAGACATTTAATTTAATAAAAAGAATTGATAACATTGATTTTGGCAATATTTTTGATAGATTTGAGGATGTTTTTAGCGGTCTGGGTCAGATATTGAATTTTACATATGAACTAGAATTGAAACGTGATTACATACCTAAAATTGAAAATCTTAGATATATACCATTTAAAATTAGAGACAAAATAAAAAACGAGTTAGATCAAATGGAAGAACAGGGAATAATAAGAAAGGTGACGGAACCGACAGAATTTGCGAGTAATTTAGTTATAATAAAGAAACAGGATTGAAAACTGAGAATATGCTTAGACCCTAAAAATTTAAATGATTGTTTACTTCGACGACATTATCCAATGCCAATATTTGATAGTATAGCAAGTCGTATGAAAAACTCGAAATACTATGGTACATTTGATTGCAAAACAGCATTTTATCAAGTGAAATTAAATGACACAAGTGCTCTATTGTAATGTTTGCACACGGATTATGGAGGATTATCTTGATTAATTAACACTGTTCCATTTTTCTTATCTTTATTCAGGCATGCTAACTACACGAATGACTTCACTTGAAGTTAGTTATGATATACAAAATATATTATGGCAAGGGTGCGTTCATTCACATATGTTTATAGTTACATACATCACATCCTCCTGCCAAGTTAACTGTTACATTACTTAAATGATTAAGAATTAATTTCAAAATGTTTAATAATATTACAACATATTTTAAGAGAATAATAAATAAAAATTAAATACTACAAGTACATAGTTATTTCAATTACCGGAAACTTGTTTCTAATCTTCATAACGAATTGGTTTCCTTATACTTCTTTTTGGTCTAGTATTATTACCCACACTTGATAGTGTAGTGTTATCAACGTTGGTTGGTGTACCATTTTGATTACTATTACTATTTACATTGACATTTAAATTATCATTTCCTTGATTACTATCATTTAATCTATCGCTTTGATTTACAAATCTTTTAATAATAATAGGATTTTTAGCAAACGTTACTTTTTTTATATTTGAATCATCATTTAAATTTTTCGGGATACTTCTCAATTCACTTTCGGTTACTACGTTCTCATTTCCCGAATCCCTTATTTGATTTACATGTCTTTTTATAATTACATTATTGCTTAGTTTACACAAATAACTACGCAGTCCAATTACTTTGACAATGGTTGCGTCCACCCACTTCCTATGATTAGGATCCGAATAATTCATAACAATAACATTCTCCCCAACAAGATACTGCTTTGCTCGTTTACCTTTATAGTTTCGAACTTGACTACACTGCGCATTCTCCACTATTTTTCTTGGCCTGGAGGTCGCAATAAATTGAATACCGTTTTCAATTCCCTACTAAACATTAATTTCGAAGGGGTTTCATTTGTCGTACAGTGTTTTGTTGTTCTGTAACTAAACAAAAATCTATTCAAATGTAAATCTAAATTACCATTACTATTGCCTCTACATGAATTTTCATCAACAATACACTTAACGGTTTTCTTAAAAGTTTTTACCATATTTTCAGCTTCGCCATTCGTTGCTGGATGTCCAGGTGCCGTTAAAATATGTTTAATTCCGTTAAGCTTCAAAAATTGCTCCATTTCACCAGAACAAAATTGGCTACCGTTGTCGGTTACCAAAACATCCGGTAGACCAAAGCGACTAAATATTTCCCTAAATTTGACTTTTGTCATTTCTGTTGTAACTGAGCTAATCCTGAATATTTCTACCCATTTGGTGTATGCATCGACTATAATTAAAAAGTTGTTTTTATAAAACAGACCTGCAAAGTCAGCATGTATACGGCTCCAAGGTTTTCCTGGGCTTTCCCATGGTACCAATGCTGCTTTGGGAGGATTAGGTTGCATATATCTACAAGATCTGCAGTTTTTTATTGCTCGCTCAATATCGGCATCTATTTTCGGCCACCACATGTAGGATCTTGCTATTGATTTAGTCTTCACAATGCCGAAATGTGAAGCATGTAATTCTTTTATAATACTCTCCCGTAGGCTTTCCGGTATCACGACTCTACACCCTCTTAATAGAATGTCTTGTTCCACGGTTAACTCATTTCGGATATTCGCAAACGCCCTATATTCCTCTTCACGTAAATCGTTTAAACCTCCGAACCTAACTGCTGCTAAAATTTTAGACAATATCTTGTCTTTTTGGGTTTCTAGTTTAACATTCTTTTAATTCAAAGTAACATCTTTACCTTTATCTATAAAATGTAAATCATTTGTTTTACCCTCACATATATCATCCTTTTCATTCTCGTAATTATCTAATGGGAGTCTAGATAAAATATCAGCGCTGTTGTCACCACTTTTTACATATTCTAATTTATAATTAAATCCTGATAAAAAATGAGCCCATCTTTGCATTCTACTGGCAGCAATTTGGGGTAGTCCCTTTTTCTCTCCAAACAATGCCAGTAGAGGCTTATGGTCTGTTCTCAATAAAAATTCATTTCCTATCAAATACTGAAATAGTTTCTTTACAGCATAATAAATTGCCAATGCCTCTTTATCAATAATGCCGTAGTTTTGTTCAGCGCCAGTAAATGTTCTAGAGATGAACGCGATCGGTCTCTCTGTCCCATTTGAATATCTATGCGCGAGCACCGCACCTATTCCTTTCTGTGATGCATCACAAGTCAAAATAATTGGTAGACTTGGATCAAAATGTACTAAAACAACATCCGAAACTATTTCTCGTTTTACTCTTTTTACTGCTTCTTCGCATTCTATTGTCCATTTAAATGTTTCTGACTTTCGTAACAGGTTATATAAAGGATTCATAATCGTGGCTAAGTTACTTATGAATTTCCCATAATAATAAATAAGGCCACAAAATGCCCTAACCTCTGTTACATTACTTGGATCCTTTGCATGCAAAATTGCATTAATTCGGTTCTGCGTTTTACAAAGACCTTGCTCATTTACTATATATCCGAGATATTCTATATTGTCTTTGAAAAATTCGCACTTTTTTTTGTTCAATCTTAAACCGGCCTTGCTTAAACGATCACAAACCTGCTGTAAATTGTGCAGATGCTCTTGATCGTCAACACCTGTCACAACTATATCGTCTATAAATACAGTGACCCCATTAAGACCTAACAACAACTTTTCCATATTAAATTGAAAAATCCCGCTTGCTGGTTTAATTCCATATGGCAGACGATTCATTTGAAGTATGCCTTTATGTGTACTCCATGTTACATACTTCTTGCTTTCGTCATCTAACTCCATTTGATTATATGCGCATGCAAGGTCTAGTTTAGAAAAATTTTTTCCTCCACGCAATGAATTAACGACTTCCTCTATTCTCGGAAGTGGATAATTGAAATCTTTAAAAAATTTGTTTACGCTAACTTTATAATCTCGCATATCCTTACCCTTCCGTCAGCTTTTAATATTGGTACTAGTGGAGTGCCAAAATCTGAATTCTCTATTGGCGTTAAGATACTTTCCCTAACCAATTTCTCAAGTTCATCCTCAATCTTTTGTTTCAAAGCGTAAGGAACTGGCCTAGGCTTACAAAAAATTGGAGAAATATTGTCCATAACTTCCAAATGAATTTTGCTGAACCGGAACTTTCCTAACCCATCTCTGAATAGATCTTGATATTTAGTTAATATTGATTCTAAATCTAGTTGTTGTTCTACACTATTTATATTCGACAATCCGATATCAAAAATTCTTAAAAAATCTCGACCTAATATGGGTGGACCGCCATTTTCAATGACCGCAAATTTCATCAAATTATTTTTATTTTTATAACTGACATTTGATTCGATACAACCTAGCACTTTGAGAGTTTCACCCGAATAGCTTTGCAATATTATATTCTCTTGAGATAAAACTAAATTTGAAAATAATTGATCATACAAACTCTTTGACATGGCCGACACACTGGCTCCTGTGTCAATTTGCATGTTCAGATTTAAATTATTTATATAAATTTCAATCGTTAATGGTCTATCTCTCTTATTATCTAAATTATAAATTACATCGTTCTCAGTCGTATTGATACTTTCCATCTGTTTACTCACTTCATTGACATTACTTTGGTCGATTAAAAAAACTTTATCTTTGACCCTATTACACATTCTTGAACTATGTCCCTTTTTTTTGCACGTATTACAATTCAATGAAATGAATAAACATTGGTCATGTGTGTGATTTGTCTTACCACATCGATAACATTTAATAGAATTTCTGCCTGGTGTTGGAGATCTCTTGTTGAAAGTACGCCTTCTCGTTGGACTTCTACTTCCCTGGTTGGCTGGTTTCGTCGAAACATTTCCCTTTTTTATTAAATGTACACTGGAAACGTTTTTCTTTTCTATGCGTGTTGCAATTTCCACAGCTTTTGTTAATGTTAAAGTTTCGTCTTCTTCGATAAGCCGCTCGTAAATTTTTGAGCCGACGCTTGTCACAAATTTATTTACTAAATTGTGTTCCAAATGTGCTTCAAACAAACATTTTGATGCTAATCCTTTTAGCCTTGCACAGTAATCATTAGCTGATTCACCATCCGCTTTTCGGGCAGCAAAAAACTCCATTCTCTCTTTGAATACTACTACAGCTGGTGTGTAATGCTTGTCCAAGATGTCACATAGCTCCTTATATGATTTTTCTTTAGGTAATTTCGGTGAACATAAATCTCTAAGCAATTTATATACCACTGTATCCAGATAATTAATTAAAGCATTTCTCTTTCTATCCTCATCTTTTATAAAATTTGTTTCGAAGAAAAAATCCAATTTCTCTTGGAAAATGCTCCATTCTTCATTTTCAGGATTAAACGTGTTGAATTGTGCTTGAATTATTTGCACCTCCGTCATTTTCGATAATAAATTTTTTACTATATTAATTTGTATGTGGTGAACAAATCTTACTTTTATTTGTTAATCCCACTCTTATTTTTTTAATCCTCGTCGCCAATTGTAATGTTTGCACACGGATTATGGAGGATTATCTTGATTAATTAACACTGTTCCATTTTTCTTATCTTTATTCAGGCATGCTAACTACACGAATGACTTCACTTGAAGTTAGTTATGATATACAAAATATATTATGGCAAGGGTGCGTTCATTCACATATGTTTATAGTTACATACATCACATCTATTAACAACTTTCATCACACCGTATGGTAGATACTGTTTCGAGCGTATGCCATATGGTATAAAAACTGCAACCGAGATTTATCAGAAACAGTTTTAGGATATTTTCAGCGATATTCCAAATATAGAAATCTATGTTGATGAAATTATTACACGGTCAGAATCAAGAGAGGACCATTACAAAACATTGGAAAATTTTTTAGACAGAGCAAGGGAATTCAATATAAGATTCAATAAAGACAAGTGTAAATTTGCACAGAATTCAATAAAGTTTTTAGGTCACGTTTTTGATCGTAATGGTATACAATTGGATGAATAAAAAATTAAGGCAATTAAAGACATGCCAAAACCAAAAGATAAGAAAGCAGTTGAAAGGTTCTTGGGCACGATTACTTATTTGTCAAGGTTTATACCAAATACATCTCAACTGACTGAATCACTACGAAATTTAATAAAAAAACAAACAGAATTTGAATGGAAAGAAGAACACGACCAAGCGTTTAAAACATTAAAAGATTGTATTTCATCAAACCCAGTGCTGGCATATTATGATGAAAATGAACATTGCGTTATAAATGTAGACACATCAAGTACCGGAGTAGGAGCCGTACTATTGCAAAAAAGGAGACCAATTGCATACCGTTCCAAGTCATTCACTGAGTCACAAAAGAATTGGGCTCAAATTGAAAAAGAATTAAACGCGGTGGTGTTCGGTTGTATACAATTTCATCAGTACGTAGCAGGAAACGATTTTACTGTTGAAACAGATCATAGCCCACTGATAACAATTTTAAAGAATAGTTTGGCAGACGTACCAGTGAGACTGCAGAAGATGAGAATGAAATTGCAACCTTATGACATGAATTTAATTTACAAACCCGGAAAGAAAATGTGGATATCAGATATGCTCTCAAGATCTCATTTGGAAGAAGAAGATGTTGATGAAGAGATGAATGAAATGGCAATTTTAATGCTGAACTTAGAAGAAAATACATCTGACACTGTTCGGGCCCTATGTAAAATCTGTATGTACTTGCAAACAAAACAAATCAAAACAAAAATTGTGAACAAAAATTGTTGATCGGCTGTCATAATTTCGTTTAACGCAAATACAAGGATGGACTAGATTTGGGTGCGCGCAGTCTATTCGTAATATCTTTAGTACTTTTTTTGTGTATTTTTTATTAGTACATTTTTTTTGTTGTTGAAAAAAAAAGAAGAAAAAGTGAAAAAAGGCTATTCGTGTCAAAGCCATCCATCGTGAAACATAAAAATAAAATAAAAGTTAGAAATTTAATAAATTCGGTGTATCATTCAAAAAAACCAAGTGGGATTTAAGTTTACCAATTGTGGTGCCTTAAGCAAATACAGGAACGAGCATACACGCCCTGTCAATGGTCCTTCGAGCCGGATAAGGGGCCACAGTAAGAAAATCCAACCTCGTCGAGAAATTTCTACACGTGGTAACGATATTGGTACATTACAATACCGCTACTTTTACATTGTGCAGTTAGTCGAAACAAGAGTTACATTTAACTCAGTGGTACCGAAGCGCAGTTTAGTGGTTAATCAAAATACATAGTGCAGCCAATATATAGTCCGATGGATGGTTTAAAAAGACAACGCTCTGCTTGCAAAGGTGGTTTAACGAAAATCATGAAATTTGCCAATGACCTAACAGATGGTTCAGAGGTGCCGGTGGACGAGATCAAAACTAAAATGGCGTATGCAAGAGATTTGCTCGATCGGTTTCTCAAGGTAGAAGCAACAATACTAGAAGACGCTGCTGAAGAATCACAACTCGGTGACTTTGAAGATGAATATCTATCAGCAATATCTAAGTTAAGTGCTGAATTACGCAAACGTCAAGCGCTACCACGTAAAGAATCACTCGCAGGCAACAACGATGACACCCTCCACCTCTCCATGCAACAACCAATCAATATCGTCAAGTATGCGAAAGTCGATATTCCTAAGTTTTCGGGCGATCCAACTGAGTTCCAAAGCTTTATGGACCTATTCAACGCTGCTGTTCATAATATGGAAATGTATACGCAGTCACAAAAATTTCAATTGCTGAAGCGATGTTTGTCTGGTGAAGCCGCTGCGCTGGTACGCCATCTCCCTATCACGGACGCAAACTATGCAGCAGCCATGAAACGTTTAAATCATCGCTATGATCGTAAAAAACCAATAATTTACGCATTCATTCGGAAGTTCCTCAGCATACCAAAACTGTCAAGGGCAACTGCATCAAACGTAAGATCAGCACATGATACAGCAGATGAAGTATTGCGGGGTCTAAATGGTGGTTAATATACCTGTTAACTGAAAGGATGGATGATGAAACGAAGTCGTTATGGGCGCAGGAAACAGTCAACAAAGATACACTCGAATTTGGCGATTTTCTAAAATTTCTGGACACACGAGGAGAAGCTCTTGAGGCAGTCCAAGTACCAAACAAATCCACAGCTGCTGTTACGAAAAAGGTTATATATCCCACTTTAAAATCAACTGCGCTTACCACATCTGCAGAGCCAGTTGAGGCAAAATCCAGTTCGTGCCCACTTTGCTTGAAGGAAACTCACCGGTTGATTGATTGCTCAAAATACAACGCCATGGAAGCTAAAGAACGGCAAGAACACCTGATTTCACAAAACCGATGCTTCAACTGTCTCAACGCTGGGCATCGGGTTAAGTTTTGCAACTCGAAGAGCAGATGTGCTATTTGCCACCGGAGACACCATAAGACGTTACATATTGAAGAAAACCACACCGCCACTGATTCAAAGCCAGAAACCGTCACTTCAGCTTTGACTCAGCCGAGTACACAATTTCTGCAAACAGCCTCAAAAGTTATGGCAGTTCTACCGACCGCTATGGTTTGGGTAGTCGACAATCATGGAATTGAGCGAGAATTCAGAGCATTACTCGATTTCGGATCACAAGCGTCGTTTATAACAGAGTCATGTTCACAACAACTCGGACTAAAGCGATCCAACGGTCGAATCAATATTGCGGGTATTGGAAATACATCAGCTGGCACCTCTCGAGGCATCGTCACAATTTGCATAAAACCTAGACTACAAAATAAGTCTGAGGAAATGACCATAAACGCTCTAGTAATTCCGAAAATAGCAGCTAAACTGCCTGAATTGATGAACCGTGACGACGTGAAGTGGTTATCTACCGTGCAGCTTGCAGATCCGAGGTGCTATCAGACGAGAAGCCTTGACATATTGCTGGGGGCAGATGTATTCTTTGACATCTTAGAAGACGGTCGGATCAAATCGCCCAATAGTAATCTGGTCGCGCAAAATACCAAATTTGGGTGGATAATTGGGGGAAGTGCAGTCACCAAAGCCAAAGAGATCCAAACGTACTGTACTCTCTTCGACGTAGACAGAACGTTGCGGCGATTCTGGGAGATAGAGGATGCAGGGGACAGCAAGCAAGAGGTATTGACCACAGAAGAAGAAGCCTGTATCAAACACTACAAGGAAACTACAACGCGCTCCGAAGATGGACGCTTCATCACGCGATTGCCGTTTAAATCTGATATAACCAAGATTCCAACCAATTACCAGATAGCCGTTTCTCAACTAAATGCATTATACAGACGATTCAAACGCGAGCCAGAACTTCATCGTCTCTATAATGAGTTTCTGGATGAATACAGCAAGCTAGGTCACATGAGAAAGGTTGATGGTCCCGTTGATCCCAACGCTTACTTTATGCCGCATCATGGAGTTTCAAAACAGCAAAATATTACCACTAAGCTAAGGGTAGTATTCAACGCCTCATCTAAAACTGGTCAGAACCCGTCGCTCAACGACATGCTTATGATTGGCCCAACCGTCCAATCTACCCTGTGGGCCATTCTTCTACGTTTTCGCCTGTATAAATACGTCTTCTCCGCAGACATCGAGAAGATGTACCGGCAGGTGTCTGTACACGAGTTGGATCAGCCATACCAGTTAATCCTTTGGCGAGACGATGAGAATAACTTATGCACCTATAAACTCACGACCGTTACCTAAGGAACATCATCGGCTCCCTTTGTCGCTACAAACACGTTGAACGAGTTGGCCTCCTATTTTTCGCGAGTATATCCAAAGGCCACCAAGGCGATACAAGAAGATGTTTACGTAGATGATGTTTTCAAGGGCGCAAATACAATCGAAGAGCTGATCACGTTGAGAAGGGACATATGTGCTATCTTGCAAAGTGGCAAATTTCATTTAAGGAAATTTGTAAGCAATCATCCAGAAATCCATGATCCGTCACAAACCAACAATGTAAAATTGTTAGATGAGCATAAGGATACAATCAAGGTGCTTGGAATCCAGTGGGATCCAATTCAAGACGAGTTTCGCTTCACGACACACCTTCCATTTAGAAAGCTTCACACCAAACGATCGATCCTCTCTGAAGCGAGTCAAGTATTCGACCCGTTTGGATGGCTGTCTCCGCTGCTAATAAGGTCAAAAATCGTTCTACAAAAATTGTGGCGCAGTAGTGTAGATTGGGACGACAATCTACCAGAAGATATACTCAACGAGTGGCTCAAATTACGAGGAGAAATTGAAAACTCAAACTCCATTCAGCTGAACAGATGGTTGGGTAGTACATTTAACGAAGATGAGGAACTCGAACTACATGGCTTCAGCGATGCGAGTGAGATGGCTTACTCAGCAGTGGTTTTTCTGCGTGTCATCCGAACCAACCAAGTTACTTGTCGCATAATCAGTTCCAAAACAAAGGTCGCACCGCTGAAACCTGTGAGCTTACGAAGGCTAGAACTTTTGGGTTCAGAACTCCTTGCTAGTCATGTACAGTCGGTGATCAACGAAAGCAAGCTGAAACTATCACGTATCATTCTTTGGACTGACTCCAAAATAGTGTTGGACTGGCTGTCCAGCCAACCAAGAAGATTGGCTACGTTTGTCGCCAATAGAGTAGGAAAAATCACAAGCCTGTTCAAAAGAAGTTGTTGGCGCCACATTCCTTCGCAATTCAATCCAGCAGATTGCGCGAGTCGTGGTATATCTTTAAAGGAATTAAAGAATCATCCGTTATGGTGGACTGGACCAAGCTTCTTAACCGAACCAGAACACTATTGGCCGGTACAGGCAAGCCTTGACGTATCCCAACACATTGAAGAGAAATCATCGAAGGTTGCCAGCAACATAGTAACCCATGGTAAGCAAGATACAGGAGAACATGGCAGGGAAAACAAAACACTACACTATCTCTTCGCAAAATTTTCAAGCTATAAGAAAATTCTTCGCGTCAGTTCATATGTTCGTCGGATTTGTAGTCCTGTCAAACCTAATACAACCGTGCTAAGTGTTGACGAAATCAACCAAACAGAAGCCATATTATGTAGAGAGATGCAACGCATAGAGTTTTCGAACGAGTATAAACTGTTGTTGCATCACAAGCCGTTAGTCAACAAAAGTCATCTACTACAATATGCACCCTTCCTAGATGATGACTTGGTCATGAGAGTGGGTGGTCGAATTAAGAATAGTTTGGCACCATACAGCACGAAGCACCCTATCATATTGTCGTCGAAATGGACAATAAGTCAACGTATCGTATATCAAGTCCACAAGGATCATTGTCATCCCGGACCTGCACTGTTAATGGCCATGATTCAAGAAAAGTATTGCATCATAGGAGCACGAAATTTAGTACGCCAAACATTCCAAAGGTGTATTGGATGCATAAAACAACGCCCACGCTTGGAGACACAAATCATGGGAGACTTGCCAAGGGAACGTGTGAATATATCTGCTCCGTTTGCCTGTGTCGGTATAGATTTCGCAGGCCCATTCAGAGTTCACACCATCCGCAAAAGAGGATACAATCCGCAGAGCAAAGCATATTTGTGTGTTTTTGTTTGTATGGCAACTCGAGCCATTCATTTGGAACTATGCCTACAACTGACTACCAAGTCCTTTCTGGCGGCATTGAAACGCTTTGTTGGCAGACGTGGATTGTGTCACACCATCTTCTGTGACAATGGGACCAATTTCGTTGGAGCTGCCAATTTTTTGAAGGAAATGCAAAATTTTTTTAAACTTAATCAAAACGCAATCACCAATAACTTGATGGACCAAAGAATTCGGTTTAAGTTCAACCCACCGGGTGCTCCTCATATGGGCGGCCTATGGGAATCAGCGGTCCGACTGGCAAAATTTCATCTACACCGTACCATCGGAGAACAAATTCTCACCATCGAAGAATTCAGCACATTACTAGTCGAAATTGAATCAGCTTTGAACAGTCGTCCTCTGTGTTCTTCATTATCATCGACTGAATTGGTACTTACACCTTCGCATTTTATTTTGCATCGTCCAGCACAGCAAGTACCTGATGTAGTTGATGAGAATGATTGGTCATCAAATGATCGATGGGATTTGGTTCGCAGAATCACTCTAGACTTTTGGCATCGGTGGCAACGGGAATATCTTATATCTTTAGAAACACGGTCAAAGTGGAAGCACTCGCAACAGAACCTGAAAGAAAACGATATCGTCATGATTTGTGAACCAAATTTACCACCCGGGAAGTGGATGACAGGACGAGTTACTGAAGTGTATCCTGGTAAGGATGGCAAGGTACGTGTAATCCAAATGAAAACGTCAAATGGAACGACCCTGGAACGTCTAATATCCAAGGTTTGCAAATTACCAGTTAATGAATCAATTGATTCATGGCCGGCGGGATGTTCGGGCCCTATGTAAAACCTGTATGTACTTGCAAACAAAACAAATCAAAACAAAAATTGTAAACAAAAATTGTTGATCGGCTGTCATAATTTCGTTTAACGCAAATACAAGGATGGACTAGATTTGGGTGCGCGCAGTCTATTCGTAATATCTTTAGTACTTTTTTTGTGTATTTTTTATTAGTACATTTTTGTTGTTGTTGAAAAAAAAAGAAGAAAAAGTGAAAAAAGGCTATTCGTGTCAAAGTAATCCATCGTGAAACATAAAAATAAAATAAAAGTTAGAAATTTAATAAATTCGGTGTATCATTCAAAAAAACCAAGTGGGATTTAAGTTTCCCAATTGTGGTGCCTTAAGCAAATACAGAAACGAGCATACACGCCCTGTCAGACACAAAACTTGAAAAGTTAAAAGCTGAATCGAGGTCAGATGAAGAAATGCTAAAATTAAAAAGTTTAATTATAAATGGATGGCCTGATAAAAAACAACAAATACCTGAGGTTGTGAGACCATATCACACGTTCAAAGAAGCATTATACGTCGAAGGAGATCTGGTATGGAAAGTTAATTGCGTGGTAGTGCCAATAAAATTACGAAGGAAAATGTTAGAGAAGATGCATTACAACCATATGGGAAGACAAAAAACGGAAAATAGAGCACGGCAAATTGTTTTTTGGCCTGGAATGAGCAGTGAAATTGAACAAATGATTGAAAATTGCTCAACTGGTTTAAATTTTCAAAAAGCTAATGTTAAAGAAATATTAATTCCGATGGAAATACCAGAAGGCCCATGGCAAATAGTAGGAACCGATTTATTATGTTTTAAAAATAAGAATTATATAATAGTTGTGGATTATTTTTCCAAATTTATTGAAGTATCACCATTATCAGATATGTCAAGTACTACAACGATAGATGCGTTAAAGTCCATTTTTTCTCGTTATGAAATACCATATGAAGTACATAGTGATGGAGGACCACAGTACAGTTCTAAACAGTTTAAGGATTTTGCTGAACTTTATAATTTTAAACACATCGTATCCAGCCCTCATTATCCTCGTAGTAATGGGATGGCTGAGAGGCATATTCAAAATCTAAAAAACATGTTAAAGAAAGTAGATTTTGATAATAAGGATATCTATTCAGCTTTATTAGAATATCGCAATACTCCTATTTCAAACGAAATAGAATCTCCAAATGTATTAATGTTCGGAAGACCGATCAGAGGAATACTACCTAGTTTTCAGACATATGATAACAATTATAGATTGACGCGACAGAAATTGAAGGATAGGCAGTATAAACAAAAAGAATTCTATGACAGAAATGCTAAAGATTTACCTGAATTTAATGTAGGAGATAAAGTTAGAGTTAATAGGAATCGGCAATGGGATAATGCCATAATTCAACAAAAGACAAATAATCCTAGACCGTACAAAGTTTTAAGATATGACAATAAAATTTTAACTAGAAATAGATATCATTTGAGAAAGGGTACAGGTAGAGAAGTTGATTTATTACCAGACATTATTGAAATAAAAACACCACAATTAGACGTAAATGTTAATAATGATAATGATATTGTGATGAATAATGGAAATAATGTAATATCATAGACAAACGAAAATAAGACCCCTAAACCAATGGAAAATTTATGTTTAAATCAAATTCTCGATGTCGTTACAAATGGAGAATTATTTCTAGTGGCTATTAGCAGAAATGCTTAGCTAATACTCAAACCCAATGTGCTCAATATACATATTTCTCGCTCAATATATTTTTTCAATACGCACGCGACAAATAAAATTTTTTATATTTGTGTATATAGTAAAAAAGAAACAAACGGAAAAATAAGAAATTCAACTTATTTTTTATTTTCATTTGAAAGTATCCTTTCTCTTATTCTAATATATATGTATGATTTATATTTTAATAAAACAGAATGAAATGAACCTAAAACGCACGTATTATGTATATACATACTCGTATATACATACACACAGAAAAATATTTTGTCCATAATTAAGAATAGCCAATCTTATTTGTGGATTTTTTCAAATATAAGATTTTATTTTAAAATATAGCTTATAATTCTATTAGAAAAAATATTTACACTGGCATTTAGTACAATAAAACATAACATTTTATTTCAAGTGTTCTTAAAATATAAATAATACTCTTACTACAAGAATGGCTGAGAAAACTTTCCCTAAGCATATCTATCTGAAATATAATATAACCATACTTTGTGTTAGATATGAAATCTTTAAATAAGCATTTCGTTTTTAAAAAAAAGTAAACTTCTGGGCAGAAAATTGTTCTCTCTTGATGCAAAAAAAACTATTAAAAGAAAGAAGTTTATTCTTGCGCTGAGCACATTACTGATTTACATTCTTAAAAAAAGTTTTTTTTTCCTAAACAAATTTCTAGGTTTAATGGAAATTTCTTGCGCTCTCATCGAGAATTTATTGCAAAAATGAATAATGACAAATTTTTGGGAATTTAAAACGTTAAAAATTCAAGAACAACCATTCTTATTTGTCTGTTGGTTTTTTAAAAAATATTCTTAAGCTACAGAAAAATCAAATTCTAATCGCCCCTTCTTTAGTTGTGGCTTGTGCTTCTCAATGATTACGTCGCCTCATTTAAATCGTGTCATTTAAATTCAGTGAATCAGTGGACATTTTTAATTTGTGATTTTAGTTGTGTAGAAAAAAGAAAAATAATTTTGAAAACAAATCATTTAATTTAAGTGAAACTAAAATAGTAGTGACATAGAAGAATATTTATGATAAGTTAATATTCTTTGTTTTAAAGCAGTGTATTAAAAAATGGTTTTGCTTGTGAATCTAAAATTAAAAATGGCACTAGCGTCGTTTTAATTGAAAAAAATAATTGAAACTTTGTGCAAGGTGATTCATTTGTTTTTAATAATTTTTATAATTTAAGTTATTAAGTTATTATCGAGTTTAAAAAATTAAATTTTGTGTTCTTTTTCATTATTTTAATTTAACAGAAAATGGAAAGAAAATTGAGTAGAGCGTCATTACAATATTATCGAATTTTAATAATTTAAAATTTTAACTTTATTTTTTTTTATATATTAAAATATTTTTTAGCTATGTATAATTGCAGTTTTTGTAAAAATATATAAACGTGCTACTAACTAATTTTAATAAGTGCTAATAACTAAGTTAATCTTAAAAATATACTAAAATTTAATTATATGAAATTACACTAAGTTATGTAAATATTGTATGTATGTAATGTTGGTAATGTATTTGGATTACAAATATAATATGCTAAAGATATCGTTTGATAAAGTTGATGTGTTTATGTCAGTTTTTTTATATAATACCAATAAATTCTTCCAAAAAATTTTGTTTTATTTTACGCTTAAAATTATTTCAGTTTGAGAATTTTTATTTTATATGTAAGTATGGTGTTAATCAAATGGGCTTAAGTGAAGAGTAATATGATGTTCCAATGCACATATCAAGTTCTTAATAGAAGATAAATTGAAATAAATGAAAGAATCAAATTTTTCTAGTAATATTTGTTTATGGATTAAGCACGTAAGTTATGTACCTAAGGGCATACAAATTGTATGTTAAACTGAACGTTCTGAATATTGTGGTTCTACGTGGAATTGTTTCAATTCTTCATATAAGAAATTTTATCTTAACTGTAGCAAATGTTTTGCTTTTAGTATCCTTTTATATGTTTATTTAAAGAAAAATCATCTTCTATTAAAATTATGTAAATTGATTACTCTTATTGGAACAATATTACAATACTATTTCATTTGCTTATAGGACGTTTAAAATTTTCTACTTCTTAGTATTGAATTTCTTTAATAAAGAATTACATTGTCATTATGCATAATATAAGAATTACACCAAAGAAATCCGCAAGTATAATAATACTCACAACAAAAATTTTATGCTACAACATAGCATGAATTTTTCTGCGTATAGTACAACTTTAGATTCTTTTAGCAAGAATAACATTCTACTAAATCTAAAAACATTAAATAAAACTGAAGATATTTTTTAAGTAGTGTTTACACTTTCTCCAAGAATTTCTTTACTCGATCGGCCCGCATGGATAACAAACCTTAAGAGTAGCCTGTTATTATGATATTTCCCTGTGTGTATGTACTATTTAAAATAATGTTTGTGCACGATCAATAATTTCTTGTTTAGATATTGTTACGATTTTGCCTTGTCACTCAAGGTTCGAATCACTGGATTGTGAATAAATACAACTGCTTCAAATTTGTACTCACACAATTTATTTTGCACAACACAATTTATTATACAATACAAAAATTCACAATTAATTATTATAATTATAACACACTATTTAATTATCACTTTAATAATCGCTTTAATAATCACTTTAATAATCTTTCTATTTAACCTTCACTGTATCACTTTTAAAATAAGACTCAGCATTCCACGTCAACGCGCGCCTTTATATACCAAAATATTTGTTTCTAGAATAATCCTAAATGCGCATCGAGCAAATATGTTAGTATAGAAATGACTCCTAACCCTGGAGATATACTCGACGCGACCGACGTGACTAAGTAAAAATAAAAAGTTAAACTATGAGAATTTATACTAAAGCAATTATACTCGACGTGATTCAGACGTGATACAAAAAAAGTTGATTTAACTTTAACTTTTTGTTGTTGTTTAGTACTAAAGTGACATCTTACAGAAATTTAATGAAATAATTAACCAATTTTATTTTATTTTTTGTTACCATTTTGACCTTTTGAAAAATCAACTGCGCGTTTTTCTTTCAACTACCAACTTTTAATATTTTAAATTTTTATTATTTCGCAAAAAATGAAATTCAAAAGTTGACCCTTTCGTTAAAAGTGTACATACCGCGGTACATAGACTTTGGTTGCATTTTATCCTAAGTAGAACAAAATTTTTGGAAAAGAGATACACTCATTTTGTTGCGCAATTTATTGTTTATCTTTTTTTCTGACAGTTTATTTTAAATAGAGTGGCATAATTCATTTAGTTGTAACTTGTAATGTGAGAGGTGTGCGTCAGTGTTGTTTCTGCCAATCTTGGAATTTCCTTGGGCCATTTTAAACGGTAAGAATTGAAAACTTGTAGTATCTATTAGTGATTTTTTTAAATTTATAGTTTAAATACAATATAGAAACAAAGAAAACATTAAAAATAATTACGGAATATTCGATTTTTTGCTTCTAAAAGCATGTACATCACTATGTACAACAGTGTTTAACAGTAATGTACATTACCATGTACATAATTATAAATGTACAGTGTCATGTACAAATGTTATTAACGGGTGTTTAATTTTACTTTTATAGCAGGACAACAACGGTTATATTTTCTATAAATTTGCAATAAACGCCCTAATTTTTCTAATAAATAAATTAACTTTCTCATAGATATTAACATAAATTTTTAAATATTTGTAGAGTCTCTCTCTCGCTCTGGCACTATACCCCATCAAGGGATTTGGCCGCCTCAAATGAAGTTTCATAATCATATTTTCATTTCGGATAATAAGTGATTAATTCATTGATCCTAAACCAGCCGTGACATTTTTCCTTTTCACCACCGGGAATCGATCCCGGGACCTCCGGTCGCTGGAGCAAGCATGCTGACCACTTTGCCACCTGGGCGGTGGCAGTTTGTAGAGTCGCCGTACAGAAAAATTTTCCGAAGAGGAGATTTTACGATTGCCAATGGAAAGTGAAGGTGAGTCGCCGTAAAATGAAATTAGTGGAAGATTTTGGGACTTTCCAGAACATCATGTGCCCGAAATCATGAAATTGACGTTACTCGAAGTGAAATTAAAACACAACAAAAACTCGTGTCGAAATAGAACAAGAAATAGATGTTGGAAATAATATTATTACTTTAGAGGCAGGGTCAACCCCGCTGAACCTGAACCCGAAAAATCGCAAGCCAATTCCAAAAGAATGAAACAAAAATTTCGATCGATCAGGGAAGCACAACATGATGGGTTTAATCACTTCCCTTGCAAGCAGAGTCAGTCTGCGAAGGAAGAACTCATATTTATTGTGAAATATGCAAGGTGCAATTATGCTGTTTGGCCAAGCGGAATTGTTTTTATGAATTTCATTCCAAATAGGTGCGAATCCTACAGTACTATGACTATTATAGTATAATACAAAAGAACCAAATTAATATTTTGTGATTTAATTTAAATTTTATTAGATTTTTACATATATTTTTTGTTATTTATTTGTTTTATTTACTATGAATAAATTATTATTTGTTAATATCGAAATATAAAGAAATATTATGAATAATAAAATTTTTTAATTTCAATGTAAAATTTACCACCACTTTGTTACTTCTGTACATTACAATGTACATTTTGAAAACCCGGGAAATCGGAAAAATGTGCCAAATATTTTTGTATATTTGAAATCAGCGTACCTCCAGCTATAAAAAAACACAAATAATATTTTTTTGTTCACCCGGTATGGAAAAAGTTCTGAAAGGGTTAATGTCAAAAACGTGAATTCATATATTGAGTTTATCTTGGGTTTACTCGTAAGCGCGTTTTTGACATTTCGAAGCTTCTGAGTAACGTCGAGTATATCTCCAGCATAAACGTTGAGTATAAATCATAAATGCAATTGAACTATTAATGAAATTAACTTATTCTATTCTAATCTAGGTGTCACCGTAACAATATATAGAATTTAAACACGTGGTAACCATGAAAAGAAAGAAGATCTATTTTAGATGTAAGTATGTAGCTACGATGATTGTTTTGGTGTGCTGCATGAAGTATAATTTAAAAAACGAATATTTGGAGGAGATGATAAGAAACATCAAAAATTTATCAACGAAAGGGAAAAATATTATAATTAAATGGTTTTTTAATGATCGCAGAAAACAATTACATATACATATTACATATTTGTGTTTGGTTACATTATGTATATTTTATATGCGTATCTATACTGGTTTGTCCAAATTAAATACATTCATGACTAAATTTTCCCTAAGTATACTATTAAGGATGATGCATGATTTAAATTCGATAATTTTAAAACACCTAATAATTTTATTCTTGAGAAAATGAATAAAATCAGCTTACACCGGAAAGTTCTTCTTTTGGAAAATATACTATGTATTTGGATTTGCCTCCAAAAAAATTGGTCAAGCATACAAATTTTTGTTAACGTTTTCCCCTTATTCCATATTATCTGAAGCATGGTAGGACTTGGTTTGTTTCAACTAGCTCTTGCAAACATTTTAAGACGTCGAAAATAAAAGCTAGTTTTTGATTTAAACTAAATTTGCAAAAACATTAATATTTCGATTGCGGTTGTGGTATATACATATATAGAATTATGAGTATACACAATATCCGTGCAATTCCATTTTTAATCTGCTAACCCCAAATTAAAATCATCCTAAGGTTTTAAAATGACAATATTTAAGTATTTCGTTGTTCGTTGTTGTCAATTGATTTACAAGCTCACATTAAAAGTACACTGCAATTTTTCAGATACCAACCATCCCTTATCATGAAAACTACCCCAAATTTCTCTAGAATAAATGACCACTTTGAAAATTTCAAAAATAGACTATTCAATATCGGATAATGGGTATCGGTTTGTAATCCACATCAGAAATGCAATTCGATTGTTAAGTTGTAATTTTAAATCATGGACACAAATATATTTAACCACCCACTTTATTTATTAGGTGTATAACAATTTCTACAGATTTTTTTATCGCGCTTAAAATTATATATAAAATAGAAATTTTTTCACGGTATTTTGTGATTTTTACAGGATCGTGAGTTACATTACCTCTCAGAATGGCAGAGTTTACAATGGCAACTGATAAACACCACATTCGGCACTGCATTCTATACGAATTCCAATAAGGAAAAAAAGCTTCTAAAGCACGGGAATCAATTTGTAGTGTTCTTGGTGCCGACCTTGTGTCTTATGAAATGTGTAATTATTGGTACAAACATTTTAGAAGTGGTGATTTCGATCTTAGCGACAGCCTCGAAAGTTTGAAGATGTGCGAGCTAACCTGGAATCTACAACAGCAACAGGCATAACTCAGAAAACACCTAATACCTAAATAAAATAATGTGTAATAATTGGATTCACATTAGTTTTCAATTCCTATAAAAATGATAAACATTTGATAGTTTAAATTCTCCTAAACTTCTGAAAATTTAAATGAATTGTAAGAAATATGTACTATGGACTTGAAGGATATAAAAATTAACTAAATAGAGTAAAATATTTTCTGGACAGTTATTTTTCAGTAAGTATCTTCTCCTGTACTAAATATTAATTTATTGCATTAATATGCCCAGTACCAAGTGAATTTTCTAAAACTGGTTATGTAAATCTATTTAATTAATGTGTAATAATCCATCATCATTAGTCATACATACTTTAATCGTATATAGTCCAATGAGTTGTCACAGATTTTAGTGAGGCCTCATTAAACCTTATATGAAACATGTCTTTGTTTTCGGTAACACTTCAGTGGGCTGAACTTGCTCGACATGTTTAAAGAGTTCGTAGTATAAATATTTTTTGTATATAAAATCAATAAGGACTTCTGCCTGATGACCTAAATCAAGGACAGGATCACGAACGCCGCACGGAAGTCCTAGAAAATATTCGTACCCAATTCAAACAAAATTAATTATAAACGGAACACGCACTCTAAATTTAATAAAATGAAAAACATTTCGCACTAACATGTGTTTTTTTAGAGGTTCACAATTTAGAATTAAAATAGAACATAGAAAAATATTTTGAATATCAGTGAAACTAGCTTTATTGGATAGATAATTTTATGCCATTAATGCTTGAATATGATTTCGGCCATGTGGCCACAGCGTCTGGCGCGTAGATGGCGCAATCTGGGTGTTCAATTTTTATACACTTTACGCAGCAATTTTGCAAAGCAATTCTCAATTTTTCTTTTCGCCGGATGTTGTGTTTCTAGAGTACAATCGTCTCTGGTTTACCAGCGTTGACAAGTGACTTAACATATCCCCAAAGAAAATAATCTAATGGAGTTAGATCACACGATCTCGGTGACCAATTAACAGGACCATTACGTGAAATTAGTCTTTTATCAAATATTCCGCACTGTGTGGCATGTGGCACCGTCTTGTTGGAGCCACATATCAGCTATATTTATGGCAACCAATTGGGGTACAACAAAGTTAGAAATCATGTCCCTATACCGTTCACTGTAACATTCTGCCCTTCATCGTTTTTGAAAACATGTAGACCAATGAATCCGACAGCCCATGAAGCGCACCAAATAGTGATTGACTATATGGATGTAATGATGTTTCGGCAAAGGCTTGTGGATTACAATTACAATTTTTACAGAAATTATAATGTAAACATTTGTTTTTAGCTTACCAAAATATGGAGAATTGAAAAAGCAATGGTTGAAAGCAATTGGCTTCGGTGAACAAGATGTACTAAGTGCATGATTATTCCATGCCACAGACAAAAGAGAACCAGAGGAGTTTTTTAAGAAAATCAGCCATTCTCATCTTGTTCATTTACGAATCAACTTGTGGATTTGACGTCATTGAAAATTATCTTAAAAATACATGCCCCCCAATATTAATCAAACCGTAATTTCATATCATACTGAAAAAACATGTTTGTTTGAAAATTTGTTTCCCAAGACGTTTATCCAACTTCTATAAATGATGCTAACAATATTATTGGGGCCAATTTAGAAGTTTCTTCTCAAGTTGAGGAAGATCCAATCTATTCGTTGGACTTATTAAATGATTTGGCAATCAAGTCGTTGCGTTTAAATAAAACTAATAAAGACCATGACCAGGATTATTTACCACCAATTGACGAAGTACCTGAACTGATGGTATTCGGAACTAATATAGATTTATATAACGATAATATATGTGATTTAAACAAAGGTCCTTCGAAATTGCAAACCATTACAAAAATCTCAAATAGTTCACCTCTTGGTGCTAGCAATCGTAGTAGTACTACTTCTTCTTATTTTGTTAATAAAAGTATAAAACCTTCTTACATATACAAACAATTTAATAAAATAACGTTAAAGCGAACAATGGCCTCATCACGTGCTGATCTTTCTACGAGTTCAAGAAGGACTTCTTTAAGGACAAAATACAACAAACACAAAATAATAAGGATCTACGACAAACAAGTATGAGATAAAGAAGAAAAAAATATTATTTTGGGCCACCTGATAGACGAACTTGAAGAAAATTTTTTTATTAGTTCTTGCCAGAAGGATAATTTTTTAAACCCTTCTGAAATTCAATTTTTTGAGATAAAATTAAAAATCAAAAGTTAGGCAGAAAAGATTCAGAAGAAATACGGAAGTTTGCTTTAAATTTAAACTTTTATTCTCCGAAGGCATAGGCCATATGTTCGAAAACAATTTAAAAACTGCTTGCCTCATTCTCATACACTTGCTTATTGGTATAAAGTAGTAAATGGGCATCCAGGTTTTACTTCAGAATCTTTTCATACTTTAAAGTTGCTGGTCCGATCAAAAAAGGAAACAGATGAGGTCGTTATTGAAAATGTATGCTTGGATGAGTTGTCCATTCATCCAAAATGCGAGTATGATTTCCACACTAATAGAATACAGGTAACCCTCCAAGAACACGGCGTTCAAAAAACACGGTTTCGAAGAACACGGATACCCATTTCCTCAAATTCCACGGTTTCAAACAACTCGATTTTCGTAATTCTCTTTTATTTTGTGTTTTGTATATCACAACAAAAAATAAAACGTAACGTTTTTTTTATTTTGTTTTTTGTAGTATTGAACAACACGATTTCAAAGAACACGGAACGAATTAATCGTGTTCTTGGAGGGGTTCCAGTATCACTTAGATTATATAGATAACGTACCAGTACAAATTTCAATACAAAACACAAGCGAAACTAGAAGTACTAAAAATGAATGGGTAAACGAGAGGTACATATACATAAAATAGAGAAACACAGATGAGGTGAAAAATGGAAAATTTTCGTTATTTTAAAGTGTTTTTTGGTTGTGATTGATGTGAATGAAAACTATTTAGTTTACAATAAATAAGTGAATAATCAAGTGCTCTATTATACTAAAATAACCAAGTGTAGTGTGTTCCAGTGTGAAAACACACGATTATCAAGAAAAAAGGAAATTTCTTTTCACAAGTAACTTTTTTGACAGTGTTTACAAACTCTTTAATTGCTTTTTCTGATTAACCTTCTAATTGATTTTAATAATATTCCACAAATTTATAGTATATACTCGTATATGCATAATTAAATATGTTCAGTGATAAAGGTGATTTATTTTAAATTTAATTGAATACAAATAAGTGAAACATTCGGATTTAAAAACAAACACGGGAAAAAGTTGCTCTTCATTTTAGAAAATAACAGTAAATAAATCGTAAATTGTCATTGAAAATCCAGTGGCGTTGCTAAAATTCTTATATTTCATTTTTATGGGGCAGCGATTCGCTATTTAGTGGTATTAAATTTTGTGATTTATTTTCTTTTTTAATTCGTTTAATTTCAAGTATAGTGAATTAATATGCATATAGTATATGATTTACAAATATTCAAAATCAGTTATGAATTTTAATAGTAAAAGTATATTGTTGATATTAATCGATTAATTTTAACGATACAGGATATTTTAATATGGTTTAAATAATTTAGCATAACATTAGAAATAACATAGGTATAATATTATGATCTTTATTAGAATGTTTTAATCTATGTGTACATACTTATTTAACGTAATGAAATATCTTATGTTAGTTACCTATAACTTATACTTATTGTATTATTTTTAAAAGTTTTATTTAATATTATACAATTATTATTTTATTATTATAATGCATTAATAAAAAAATTTAAAAATAAAATAATTTTCATTTAATTTATTTTTTGCCCCCGAAATTGAATGAAATTTATAATGTTGTCATCCCGTATTCTTCTTTCTCTTTTCCAAAAAAATATCAAAACAATAATAAAAACATTACAAAATTGATACTTCAAAACAATACTGTCGGTATTCTATCTATAGTATAATCTAAGCTGTATCATGATATGCCTAGTTTGAAGGTAGTGACCCAAATGATAATACTTTAGCTACCCAAGTAATTGTGGTTATGTTTGTTAGTTGTACTGCTCGTTGTAAAATTACTCTTGCATATTTCTCTAGTAGTAGCTTAACATCTATACAAAAGAAAAATATGATAGAGTTTCATTTACCTTTATTACACAATATTGGGGTCGTAACAACTGAAACAAGCATAAAATTATCTATCCTATAAAGCTAGTTTCACTGATATTCAAAATATTTTTCTTTGTTCTATTTTAATTCTAAATTGTGAACCTCTAAAAAAACACCTTTTATGTTAGCGCAAAATGTTTTTCATTTTATTAAATTTAGAGTGCGTGTTCCGTTTATAATTAATTTTGTTTGAATTGGGTTCGAATATTTTCTAGGACTTCCGTGCGGCGTTCGTGATCCTGTCCTTGATTTAGGTCATCAGGCAGAAGTCCTTATTGATTTTATATACAAAAAATATTTATACTACGAACTCTTTAAACATGTCGAGCAAGTTCAGCCCACTGAAGTGTTACCGAAAACAAAGACATGTTTCATATAAGGTTTAATGAGGCCTCACTAAAATCTGTGACAACTCATTGGACTATATACGATTAAAGTATGTATGACTAATGATGATGGATTATTACACATTAATTAAATAGATTTACATAACCAGTTTTAGAAAATTCACTTGGTACTGGGCATATTAATGCAATAAATTAATATTTGGTACAGGAGAAGATACTTACTGAAAAATAACTGTCCAGAAAATATTTTACTCTATTTAGTTAATTTTTATATCCTTCAAGTCCATAGTACATATTTCTTACAATTCATTTAAATTTTCAGAAGTTTAGGAGAATTTAAACTATCAAATGTTTATCATTTTTATAGGAATTGAAAACTAATGTGAATCCAATTATTACACATTATTTTATTTAGGTATTAGGTGTTTTCTGAGTTATGCCTGTTGCTGTTGTAGATTCCAGGTTAGCTCGCACATCTTCAAACTTTCGAGGCTGTCGCTAAGATCGAAATCACCACTTCTAAAATGTTTGTACCAATAATTACAAATTTCATAAGACACAAGGTCGGCACCAAGAACACTACAAATTGATTCCCGTGCTTTAGAAGCTTTTTTTCCTTATTGGGATTTGTATAGAATGCAGTGCCGAATGTGGTGTTTATCAGTTGCCATTGTAAACTCTGCCATTCTGAGAGGTAATGTAACTCACGATCCTGTAAAAATCACAAAATACCGTGAAAAAATTTCTATTTTAAATATAATTTTAAGCTCGAAGAAAAAATCTGTAGAAATTAAGTTATACACCTAATAAATAAAGTGGGTGGCTAATAAATTTGTGTCCATGATTTAAAGTTACAACTTAACAATTGAATTGCATTTCTATGAGGATTATAAAGCGATACCCATTATCCGATATTGAATAGTCTATTTTTGTAATTTTCAAAGAAGTGGTCATTTATTCTAGAGAAATTTGGGGTAGTTTTCATGATAAGGGGTGGTTGGTATCTAAAAAATTGCAGTGTACTTTTAATGTGAGCTAGCTTGTAAATCAATTGACAACAACGAACAACGAAATATTTATATATTGTCATTTTAAAACCTTAGGATGATTTTAATTTGGGGTTAGCAGTTTAAAAATGGAATTGCAAGGATATCGTGTATACTCATAATTCTATTTACCACAACCGCCATCCAAATATTAATTTATTATAATATTAATGTTTTTGCAAATTTAGTTTAAATCAAAAGCTAGTTTTTATTTTCGACGTCTTAAAATATTTGCAAAAGCTATAGTTGAAACAAATCAAGTCCTACCATGCTTCAGATAATATGGAGGAAGGGGAAAACGTTAACAAAAATGTGTATGCTTGACCAAATTTTTGGAGGCAAATCCAAATACATAGTACATTTTCCCAAAGACATCTTTCCGGTGTAAGCTGATTTTATTCATTTTCTCAAAAATAAAATCATTTATAAAATTATTAGGTATTTTAAAATTATTGAATATAAATCATGCATCATCCTTAATAGTACACTTAGGGAAAATAAAATCATGAATGTATTTAATTTGGACAAACCAGTATACTTAGGCATATAAAATATACATAATGTAACCAAGCACAAATATGTAATATGTGTATGTAATTGTTTTCTGCGATCATTAAAAAACCATTTAATTGTAATATTTTTCCCTTTCGTTCATAAGTTTTTGATGTTTCTTTTCCCTTTCGTTCATAAGTTTTTGATATTTGATTTCCTCAGTGCCTTCTATAGTACTGGCCTGTGACAACATTCATTTTTTGCTGATGACGACAACGTAAGTCGACAACCAGATGTCAGCATAATTAAGTAAAAATAATACACTTTGCCTCCTTATTACGACGGCAATAAATTTCACAAACTTAACAAATAAAAATCGGGCGGAATCATGAAATACGACCGGAAAAATTTAAACGGATTTAAAAATATTTTCAAATTTTATAGATTAAAAGTATTCAAATTTACCATGATGGATGCAGACTGATGTATAAATGCAACTTCTATAATGTTTTAAGAGCATTGGTTAATCTCCTACAAGATTTTCGAAATTCATTTCGAATTTCAAATTTCTTGTCCCAGGTTCGTCGCCACTTCATTTTATGAGATGGCATTGAAGTCTTTTGTATTTCAAAATTGTAAAAATTCCGGAAATATATAATTATTTTGATGTATACAGGGGCAAGATCATGAAATCCGACCGGAAAAATGAATTGTTAGAAAATATTTCAATGGACAAACACAAAATATTCGAAAGATGGTCAAAGTTGGCAAAGTAGATATTTTGTATGAAAACTCAAATACATGAAAGTTTACATAAAAATTTAATTCGACAACTATTTCATAGTCGAGCAGTTTTAAACGGAAATGTTGTACCGGTAAAAAATGAATTTCGAAAATCTTGTAGAAGATTAGCCATTGTTCTTCAAATATTATAGAAGTTGCATTTATAAATCAGTCTGCATCCATCATGGTAAATTTGAATACTTTTAATCTAATAAGTTTGAAAATATTTTTAAATCCGTTTAAATTTTCCGGTCGTATTTCATGATTTCGCCCCTGAATTATTATACAAATGCAATTATTTAGATAACGTAATACAAAGTTCTAGTGTATTCCACTACAAAAATATAAATAAAACCGTGAGAGCAGAGAATATTATGTGATCATTTTGTTTCTATTTTGTCATTTCATTTTTGTATTTTATTGCCATTTTCATTTAGTGTCACATAATTAGTCGAAGCCGTACGGTACGATGCATTTTTTCTGTATTTTACATGATATCCGTACTTCTTTTCCTATTTTTATTGAATCTACGTACCAATTACAACAATTTTCAATTAGATGATATTACAAATCGACTTATGTTGGATAAAAATGACAAAAAAAATGCCAAAATCTAAAATAAAAATGTACATTCATTACTAGAAAAATTAAAAAACGAATATCCTTCGGCTTCAACAGTTTGTTCGAAACTAAACAAATTAACAAAATTACAAAACAACTGGAGAGAGAAGTAATATTTTATTGTTTTGTAATTTTGAAAGACGAAATTTATTTTGGTTTTATGAGAACGAGGCGGAGCCAAAAACTAGAAAAAACTGGAAAACGGAAATAAAAAAATAATAACCTTCTACTTCGATGTAATAATTGCAACTAAATATATTTTGTGATGTAATTTTCCTTTTTAAAATTTATCTGCCATCTAGTTGAACCGTCGACTTAGCGTGTCGTCATCAGTTGGTGTAAGCGGCCAGTAGTTTAGAAGGCATTGATTTCCTCCATAGATTTGTTTTTTAAATTATACTTCATGCAGCACACCAAAACAATCATCGTAGCTACATATGTACTTACATCTAAAATAGATCCTCTTCCTTTTCATGGTCACCACGTGTTTTAAATTCTATGTATCTAAACAAGAAATTATCGATCGTGCACAAACACAAACATTATTTTAAATAGTACATATGGATATACGAGTATGTATATACATAATACGTGCGTTTTAGTTTCATTTTATTCTGTTTTATTAAAATATAAATCATACATATATATTAGAATAAGAGAAAGGATACTTTTCAAACGAAAATAAAAAATAAGTTGAATTTGTTATTTTCCCGTTTGTTTCTTTTTTACTGTATACACAAATATAAAATTTTTTATTTGTCGCGCGCGTATTGAAAACATATATTGAGCGAGAAATATGTATTGCGCTCATAATGTAGACCAAAATAGGGCTTGAGTATTAACTAATATTTCTACTAACGGCCGCTAGAAAAAATTTTCCATTTGTAACGACATCGAGAATTTGATTTAAACATATATTTTCCATTTTTTTAGCAGTCTTATTTTCATTTGTCTATGGTAACATACTTATCTTTTCATTCTCTAGTAAATAAAATACAAATACAATTTATTATTGTATTTTTTAAAGATTGAAAGAAAATCATCTCAATTTCGTACACACCACTACGAAATATTGATAGTTTCACAGCTGTACATCGATAATGTTCTTTTGCTTTTATCTTCCATATACATACATATGTACACAAATAGATATACATCGAAACATTTGAAAACAATACTGAGTTTTATTACTGTGCGTGGAAACTAGCGACATCTGTTGTATTCTGGTAAAACTAATTAGGAATAAAATCAATAAATTTTACCGATTGGTTCTTTTACTTTCTTTTTTTTACCAAAGGAATTTGGTTTTTTTCTAATTTTTCGGTTAATACTTAAAATTTAGCAAAACGCCACCGTCAATCGTCTCAGATTTTTTTTCTGCGTCTTTTGATATATTACAATCTAAGTTTTGTTGACTAATAACGTCGCAATGGTACCAAACCTTTTGCGATTTTTTCGAATATTGTTTGCTTTGTAATGCCATAGCGGAAAATCTAGAGGAAAAAATGGAAAAAGCCACCGTCAATTTTCCTAAAAAACTTCAATTAAAATTTTAAGATATAAATGTTGGCGATCTGTTGGTTAGTTTTTATGCAATGGTACCACAAAAAGTCGTGTTTTTGCAAAATACGTGAAGAGGGGCCTTTCAATTCGTTGGTCAGGGTCTCTTTTAAAGTATCGATAATATCATCAGGATCATTATCTTCTTCTTTAAGTTTTTCCGAACGAGCTTTCCGCAAAACATCCAACGATTTCACTAGGGTGATCTTTGAATTTTCAAGATATTTAGGATCTTCTTTAACAACCATGTTTTCAAACACGTCAGATGCAGTTTTGCTAATAATAACTTCTTTTATTGCTTTTCTTTCTAAACCTCTTAATTGTCTAGTTTTAATTTTCGTATGAACTATGGGGCCCACGGTGCTTCTTATTTCAAATAAACCACATTTCACGTTATTATTAATCAATTTGTATTTTTTACAATTTTTGTGACTTGATGTTAATTAAGCAATCTACTTTAGTTATCAATAAATTTAAAATAATATTTGGATATGCCTCAGAATCTAATTTCTTTGAAGTGCTATCATAAATAGTATTCCAGGTTATAAGCGGAATTTCAATATGACCATTAACTTCAGTATAAATGTTTGGCTTGGAAATTTTGCAATTTTTATAGTAGAATGACGTTTATAAATTTTCTTTGGTTCAAAACAGTCACTTTCGTCAATATAGTTATTTAGTGACTTTTCAAGATAATCTTACCTTTGTGATTGGCGCTACAGGCTCATATTTGAATGGGCCAATACATTTGACAGGGATTTGCTTGAATAGCTCCTGGAATTAAAGAGTTCCGGAAACCAAACCTAATAGTAATGACTTGTCATTATACTTTCTACGTACCCTACAAATTTCAAGAAAATCGTACCGTTCCGATTGGCGCTACAGGTGCACACGTGTTGGGCCCAATATATAAAATATTTTACTCCTTGGTTCCCAGAAACCGCTAGTTCCGGAAATTAAATCTAACAGTAACCACTTATAATCATGTCCGTTACTGACCATTAAAATCTCAAGATAATCCTACCTTTGTGATTGGCGCTACAGGCTCATATTTGAATGGGCCAATACATTTGACAGGGATTTGCTTGAATAGCTCCTGGAATCAAAGAGTTCCGGAAACCAAACCTTAAAGTAATGACTTGTCATTATACTTTCTACGTACCCTACAAATTTCAAGTAAAAAGTACCGTTCCGATTGGCGCTACAGGTGCACACGTGTTGGGCCCAATATATAAAATATTTTACTCCTTGGTTCCCAGACACCCCTAATTCCGGAAATTAAATCTAGTAGGAACTACTTATAATCATGTCCGTCACTGACCATTAAAATTTCAAGATAATCTTACCTTTGTGATTGGCGCTACAGGCTCATATTTGAATGGGCCAATACATTTGACAGGGATTTGCTTGAATAGCTCCTGGAATCAAAAAGTTCCGGAAACCAAACCTTCAAGTAATGACTTGTCATTGTACTTTCTACGTACCCTACAAATTTCAAGAAAATCGTACCGTTCCGATTGGCGCTACAGGTGCACACGTGTTGGGCCCAATATATAAAATATTTTACTCCTTGGTTCCCAGACACCGCTAATTCCGGAAATTAAATCTAGTAGGAACTACTTATAATCATGTCCGTTACTGACCATTAAAATCTCAAAATAATCCTACCGTTGTGACTGGCGCTACAGGCTCATATTTGAATGGGCCAATACATTTGACAGGGATTTGCTTGAATAGCTCCTGGAATCAAAGAGTTCCGGAAACCAAACCTAATAGTAATGACTTGTCATTATACTTTCTACGTATCCTACAAATTTCAAGAAAATCGTACCGTTCCGATTGGCGCTACAGGTGCACACGTGTTGGGCCCAATATATAAAATATTTTACTCCTTGGTTCCCAGAAACCGCTAGTTCCGGAAATTAAATCTAGCAGTAACCACTTATAATCATGTTCGTTACCGACCATTAAAATTGCAAGATAATCCTACCGTTGTGATTGGCGCTACAGGCTCATATTTGAATGGGCCAATACATTTGACAGGGATTTGCTTGAAGAGCTCCTGGAATCAAAGAGTTCCGGAAACCAAACCTTCAAGTAATGACTTGTCATTATACTTTCTACGTACCCTACAAATTTCAAGAAAATCGTACCGTTCCGATTGGCGCTACAGGTGCACACGTGTTGGGCCCAATATATAAAATATTTTACTCCTTGGTTCCCAGACACCGCTAGTTCCGGAAATTAAATCTAGTAGGAACTACTTATAATCATGTCCGTTACTGACCATTAAAATTTCAAGATAATCTTACCGTTGTGATTGGCGCTACAGGCTCATATTTGAATGGGCCAATACATTTGACAGGGATTTGCTTGAATAGCTCCTGGAATCAAAGAGTTCCGGAAACCAAACCTAATAGTAATGACTTGTCATTATAATTTCTACGTACCCTACAAATTTCAAGAAAATCGTACCGTTCCGATTGGCGCTACAGGTGCACACGTGTTGGGCCCAATATATAAAATATTTTACTCCTTGGTTCCCAGACACCGCTAGTTCCGGAAATTAAATCTAGCAGTAACCACTAATAATCATGTCCGTTACCGACCATTAAAATTTCAAGATAATCTTACCGTTGTGATTGGCGCTACAGGCTCATATTTGAATGGGCCAATACATTTGACAGGGATTTGCTTGAATAGCTCCTGGAATCAAAGAGTTCCGGAAACCAAACCTAATAGTAATGACTTGTCATTATAATTTCTACGTACCCTACAAATTTCAAGAAAATCGTACCGTTCCGATTGGCGCTACAGGTGCACACGTGTTGGGCCCAATATATAAAATATTTTACTCCTTGGTTCCCAGACACCGCTAGTTCCGGAAATTAAATCTAACAGTAACCACTAATAATCATGTCCGTTACCGACCATTAAAATTTTAAGATAATCTTACCGTTGTGATTGGCGCTACAGGCTCATATTTGAATGGGCCAATACATTTGACAGGGATTTGCTTGAAGAGCTCCTGGAATCAAAGAGTTCCGGAAACCAAACCTTAAAGTAATGACTTGTCATTATAATTTCTACGTACCCTACAAATTTCATGTAAAAAGTACCGTTCCGATTCTCGCTACAGGTGCACACGTGTTGGGCCCAATATATAAAATATTTTACTCCTTGGTTCCCAGACACCGCTAATTCCGGAAATTAAATCTAGTAGGAACTACTTATAATCATGTCCGTTACTGACCATTAAAATTTCAAGATAATCTTACCGTTGTGATTGGCGCTACAGGCTCATATTTGAATGGGCCAATACATTTGACAGGGATTTGCTTGAATAGCTCCTGGAATCAAAAAGTTCCGGAAACCAAACCTTCAAGTAATGACTTGTCATTGTACTTTCTACGTACCCTACAAATTTCAAGAAAATCGTACCGTTCCGATTGGCGCTACAGGTGCACACGTGTTGGGCCCAATATATAAAATATTTTACTCCTTGGTTCCCAGACACCGCTAATTCCGGAAATTAAATCTAGTAGGAACTACTTATAATCATGTCCGTTACTGACCATTAAAATCTCAAAATAATCCTACCGTTGTGATGGGCGCTACAGGCTCATATTTGAATGGGCCAATACATTTGACAGGGATTTGCTTGAATAGCTCCTGGAATCAAAGAGTTCCGGAAACCAAACCTAATAGTAATGACTTGTCATTATACTTTATACGTACCCTACAAATTTCAAGAAAATCGTACCGTTCCGATTGGCGCTACAGGTGCAAACGTGTTGGGCCCAATATATAAAATATTTTACTCCTTGGTCCCCAGAAACCGCTAATTCCGGAAATTAAATCTAGCAGTAACCACTTATAATCATGTCCGTTACCGACCATTAAAATTTCAAGATAATCCTACGGGTGTGATTGGCGCTACAGGCTCATATTTGAATGGGCCAATACATTTGACAGGGATTTGCTTGAATAGCTCCTGGAATCAAAAAGTTCCGGAAACCAAACCTTATAGTTATGACTTGTCATTATACTTTCTACGTACCCTACAAATTTCAAGAAAATCGTACCGTTCCGATTGGCGCTACAGGTGCACACGTGTTGGGCCCAATATATAAAATATTTTACTCCTTTGTTCCCAGACACCGCTAGTTCCGGAAATTAAATCTAGTAGGAACTACTTATAATCATGTCCGTTACTGACCATTAAAATTTCAAGATAATCTTACCGTTGTGATTGGCGCTACAGGCTCATATTTGAATGGGCCAATACATTTGACAGGGATTTGCTTGAATAGCTCCTGGAATCAAAGAGTTCCGGAAACCAAACCTAATAGTAATGACTTGTCATTATACTTTATACGTACCCTACAAATTTCAAGAAAATCGTACCGTTCCGATTGGCGCTACAGGTGCAAACGTGTTGGGCCCAATATATAAAATATTTTACTCCTTGGTCCCCAGAAACCGCTAGTTCCGGAAATTAAATCTAGCAGTAACCACTTATAATCATGTCCTTTACCGACCATTAAAATTTCAAGATAATCCTACGGGTGTGATTGGCGCTACAGGCTCATATTTGAATGGGCCAATACATTTGACAGGGATTTGCTTGAATAGCTCCTGGAATCAAAAAGTTCCAGAAACCAAACCTTATAGTAATGACTTGTCATTATACTTTCTACGTACCCTACAAATTTCCAGAAAATCGTACCGTTCCGATTGGCGCTACAGGTGCACACGTGTTGGGCCCAATATATAAAATATTTTACTCCTTTGTTCCCAGACACCGCTAGTTCCGGAAATTAAATCTAGTAGGAACTACTTATAATCATGTCCGTTACTGACCATTAAAATTTCAAGATAATCTTACCGTTGTGATTGGCGCTACAGGCTCATATTTGAATGGGCCAATACATTTGACAGGGATTTGCTTGAATAGCTCCTGGAATCAAAGAGTTCCGGAAACCAAACCTAATAGTAATGACTTGTCATTATACTTTATACGTACCCTACAAATTTCAAGAAAATTGTACCGTTCCGATTGGCGCTACAGGTGCAAACGTGTTGGGCCCAATATATAAAATATTTTACTCTTTGGTTCCCACAAACCGCTAGTTCCGGACATTAAATCTAGCAGTAACCACTTATAATCATGTCCGTTACCGACCATTAAAATTTCAAGATAATCCTCTAGTTGTGACTGATACTATAATCTCAGTGTAATGTAATTATTTGAAAATTTTTCGGTTAAATATGGCTGGGCGCTGAATATATTTTTTCTTTTCATGCAATATGTTTTATTACGAGGTTTTCATATTTCTTGGGCTGAACTAATACCAATTTAATTAATTTTAGTGAAATCCTGGGCTGGTATATAAATATATAACTTTAGTGTTGCCTGATGCAAAAATTTATTTTTTCTGGGATGACTTTCTGGGCTAACTTCACATACATCGAAATGGGCCAGCAAATGTGGATTAGGGATCAACCCCTCCAAGACAGAGCTGGTACTATTTACTAAGAAATATAAAATTCCGGTAGTTAGCCCTCCTACCGTGAACGGCATTAGACTGGCTTTTGTTGACAGAGCGAGATTTTTGGGCATAATCTTGGACAGTAAGCTCAGCTGGACGCCTAACATTGTAGAAACGGTGAATAAGGCTAATGTAGCCATTTACTCGTGTAGAAACGCCATTGGGAAGAAATGGGGTTGGAAACCAGAGCTGGTACACTGGCTCTATACCGCAGTGGTAAGGTCTGTGCTGATGTAGGGGGTGGGCGTGTGGTGGCCAGCTCTGGTAAAGGTAACCTACATAAGGATGTTGGAGAAGGTGCAAAGAACGGCCTGTATGCTTATAAGTTGGGCGCTTAGGACAACACCTACACGCGCTTGAGAGGTTATGTTCCATCTTAATCCAATCGAATATTTTGGTAAGCAGATGGCAGCCAATGTGGCTACAAGGCTCTCGGCTGTCTCTCAGTGGAAGTGTCTTCAGGCGGGACACTCGACGATAGTTAGATCACTAAGGGAAGAACTGGTGAATCTGGATTATATTAAACCAACGTTGTGCTTCGATAAAGGTTTCCGGGTCATCTGTCCTTCTAGGGAATCCTGGAGGAACGGATCAATACTGGAAAACGAGGCACTGAAATTTTTCACGGATGGCTCTAAGCTAGACGGCAAAGTAGGAGCCGGAGTCTTCTGTGAGAAGCTCAATGTTAATTTTACTTTGGTTTTTATCAAGTGTAATGGTGTATTGTGATTGTTCCGTATATTGGTCTATTTCAGCACTCTCGAATTAATACCGATATACGGAACAATCACAATACACCATTACAATTGATAAAACCAAAGTAAAATATAAAAAATTCGTGAATTCGAAAAGTTAATTGTTAAAATAGAATATGGATGGAAATGTGAAAGAATCAAAATTTCGTACGCTACGCAGTAATTCGCTAGTAGTACAACTACATGGTATTGCTCTATATATATAGAAAATATTTCAATGTAATAAACAACACCAGTCGTCGCGACCTGATGAGAAGACTGATTTTTTCAAATCATTAATCTCGTCTGTTCGAAACTGATTGTTGTGATTCTTACACATTAGCCATCTATAAGTCGAAAAAAAATTCAAATCAATGTTAATATTTCTGCTCGTCTCCCTGACTACTGCAGCGTGTTTGGGGTCGTTATCTTGTTGATAATAATAATCAGCAGACAAACCTAATCTTTCTGCAGTTGGGCGCACATTTCTTTTGAAAATTTCTAGATATCCTGTTTTATTTATAGTTGTTTCTATAAATTTCATATTTCAAAACTCCACTCGCAGCCATAGAACCCCATAACATAACGGATCCTCCTCCATGTTTTATTGTTGAAACTAAGTTCTTCATTTTCAAAAATTCATTCGGCTTTTTCCAAACAATTTTCCTCCCGTCTGAGACAAACAAATTTACTTTAGTTTCATCTGTGAATTTTACCTTATCCCAGAAACTTTGAGGCTCCTTGATGTATGTTTTAGCAAATTCAAGCATTTCTGGATATATATGGTTGACAACAATGGTTTTTTGCAAGCAATTCGATCGTTCAAATTGTTCTTGCGTAAAGCACGGTGAACAGTTTCTGTTGATATGGCTTTTTGTGTAGCTTCTGACATTTTCAATATAAGCTTTGGAACACTAGCATTTGGATGTTTTTTCATCTCACGTAAAATAAATTGCTCGTCCTGCTCACTCAAAATTCTTTTTCTGCCTCTACCTTGTTTATTTTTTTAGCGTTCCCTCATATTCCTATTTGTTTATAATTTTCTATACTGTAGAATGACGTCGGCCGACAATTTCGCCAATTTCACGAAACGATTTTCCCTGACTACACGATTTAATGACCAATTTTCGAGTACATTGATCGACTTCTCTTCATTTGCTTCCCATTTTTAAATTTTTAATTTTACTGAGATCATCGTAATGGCTCTTAATCGAAATTTTCACAAATAAATTGTAAAAGGATCCTTCCAACGTAAAACTCGCTATACAAAAAACGTTTTTAAGAAATTACGCAATTTAAATGGAAAATTTGGGTCTCATACGAAACGACACATTTCACAACAGGATCTGCTAAAACAGGATGTCACAAAACAGGATATCACAAAACAGTACATGGTACGTGTTCAATCACGGGTTTGAACATGGCATAATTTATTATATATTTAATGACAACTTGCACTTTTTATTATATATATGAAACGACCGTCGCATTAATTGCATTAACTATATAAGCATTTTTTATATGTAATACTTATTCTTAACCGCTTACTATGCAATTGATTTGTATAAAAGAAAAACATATTTGTATAATAAAGCAGAAGTTAATTAACCACGAAAAACACTCTTCTCATTACTATCTACTAGACCTCACCAGTGGTAATCTAGTAGGTAGCCAAAACATTAAATTATCCAAAGCCAAGTTTACGCCTTGGCCAAACCTTGGAGATTTAACATTGGTCCTTCGACGCCAAAACAACAACCGGCGGACTATATAAATTTCGAGCCAATAACCAACAGGCATCGAACCTAACAACCACAAAAACAGGCGGTATACAAAATACTTCGAGCTACTGGTCATAATCATTTCGAGCCACATTACAATAAAAATATGGATGCTTTATATAAAAAGCAATGTACGCGTGTCGAACAACTGCAGCGGTTAAAAACCAATTACAGCAAGGATTCCGAAAGTAGACGGACAACTGTTTACTTAGAAGATAAACTGGATAAACTAGATGACTAGTGGTCCAGTTACACAGATGCAGACAACGAAATGAAAGACCAACACTTCGACAACGATCCAATGCATAGTTACTGGGCTGAGCGGGAGACACAGTATAAAACAACTGTACACAACGTTCAAACGTGAGATAGAAAGGAAACTCGAAATAGCAACACGAGAGGCAATTCCAACGGGATCACCAACAAAAAAAACATTAACAACCGACCATAGTAGTGCTACAAACGATAGTAGTACCAACAGCAACCGTAGTACTACGAACAACTACGCGCTTGTACCAGAACAAGCACATCGGTACAAAACACAAGAGGTCAAAATGCGTCTTTGCTATAAGTTAATAGCCGATACAAATGAGCTATTAGGAAAGCAGGGCAATCATGTCCAACTACAACATAAGCTGCAACAGCTGAATGCAAGGATAGCACAAATAGAACAACTACACGAAGACATATTGGTGCACGCAAATGCAGGTGAAGAAGAGCGTACAATTTACTTTACCGACGATTATTACTCTGCATTGGTCAACGAAAGTGAAACATTACGTTGTAAATTGGTTAAAAATGAACGCGGACAACAAACAACCGATAGTGAAAAAAGCAAGATAAAATTAAAACGGATTGAGATCCCGCAGTTTTACGGAGAAACTCTGAAATGGGCAGCTTTCTACGATTTATTTAGAAAGTTGGTTCACGAAAATGACGATTTAAGCGAAACTGTCAAGAGGCACCAACTAAAAACAACAGTCCAAGGTAGTGCAGCTAGAATCATTGGTCATCTGGAAGCAACAGGGGTGAATTACCAAGATGCTTGGAAGCTATTGGTAAATCGGTACCAAAATAAGCGGCAAATGGCAACAACACATATCAACCACATTTTGAATTTCCCCAGCATGCATGCAGAATCAGCAACGACTATGAAATCGTTATACGATACATTAACAGAAAGCATGCATGCCATCAAAAACTTGGGCGTAATAACCATATCTTGGAATTACATAGTAATTCCAATTGTAATCAGAAAACTAGATAATGAAAGTTTGAGGCTGTTTGAGATGACCATTCCTGATCCTCGTGAGATGCCAACAATAGAGGAATTTCTGGCATTTTTGGAACGCAGATTCCAAGCCTTAGAAGCCGCCAGACCAAAATCACTCACCTTTCGCAATTCCGGACCAACTCAACAACTAGGCACCACTCCACAATTACCAAGACTTAAAAATCTACACGTAAAAGGTCAACGGACATGCATTAATTGCAAGCAGACACATGAACTTCAAGACTGCTTGAAGTTTCAACAAATGTCTACATTGGAACGTAGCAGATTGATCAATCAACACAATCTGTGTAAAATATGTTTGGAAAAATTTCATCAACCGTGTTTAAAATCAACACGATGTTTAGTATGCAAAGGAGCCCACCACACTCTCCTACACTCTAATAATCACCCACAACGTACAATGCTTACCAAAAGGGTGGATGACAATCCAAAAAAGGGAGCAAACGAAACATGCATTGTGACTAATCATTTGTAAACCAATTTGAACAACCATCTGGTACACTATTGGCCACAGCAATGGTTGAGGTACAAAATGGAAAGCAACAACCAACCCTGTTACGAATGTTAATAGATCCCGGTTCACAAATCTCATTTATCACCAACGAGGCATCGAAGAAAATCAAACAACCGCCGATAAAAACGCATGTGGAGATTAGTGGCTTAAATGATAGCGATATCACGACTGCCACAAAATTAGTCACTTTTCGAGTAGGAGCACGATTTTCTTCAAACTTCTCCATGGAAATGGAAGCATTAGTATTGCCGAATATAACTCGGCCACTACCTGAACAACATTTCGATAATCAAAGATGGGAACATTTAAATAATCTACTGTGGGCGGATCCAACTTACAACCAACCAAATAAAATTGACATTTTATTAGGTGCGGATTATTACCCAAATATCCTGATGAACCAAGTTATAAAAGGAAATCAAGGCGAACCAATCGCCCAACAAACGGAGCTAGGATGGATCATATTTGGAAATATTGTAAACGAAAAATTCCCGAGCGTCCAATCCATGGTTACCTTGGTAGATATTGAAAACCAGTTTCTGGGAAGTGGAAGAGATATCACCCAAAAACTTTATGACAGAAGAAGAAAGGATGTGTGAAGAACATTATCGACAGAATAACTGTCGAACCACCGACGGCCGCTACATGGTACGTATTCCGTTTCAACAAAACATAACATCAATCGGTTCATCCAAACAACGAGCACTGGCTAGGTTCATTCAACTAGAACGACGTTTGTCAGTAGTTAATGAATTTTCTACTAGATATCGAGAGTGTATAGAAGGGTATTTCAACCAGGGACACCTCATTGAAAGAAATGGACATACGCAGAACGAATATTACATTCCTCACCACGCAGTAGTCAAAACCACCAGCACTACAACAAAATTAAGGGTAGTATTTGACGCATCAGCTAAGACCGATAAAAACGTTAGCCTAAATGAAACTCAACTCGTGGGCCCAAAATTACAAGAAGATCTGATGTCAATTTTAATTCGATGGAGAAAATACAAGGTGGCGTACACAGCAGATATAGAACAAATGTATAGACAGGTAAAGGTACATCCCGATGATCAACAATATCAGAAAATATTATGGAGGAAGACGCCAGATGAAGTTATAAAATCATACCAGCTAACAACCGTAACTTTCGGTATGTCATCTGCGCCATATCTGGCTATCAAGACATTGCAGCAGTTAGCAACAGATGAAAAAGTGAAATTTCCGATTGCGGCCAACATAATAATGAGCGACTTCTACGTGGATGACGTATTATCAGGAGGTAACACCCTTGAAGAAGCTCAAAAAGCACAAAACCAACTTATCAGTGCACTTAAAACCGGAGGATTTAATCTAAGAAAATGGGCGTCTAATTATCCTCAACTATTAGAAGCTGTCGGTTCAGAGTCGAGAGCTCTCGAGCCTATCATAGTTAACGACGATGCTGTAAAAACATTAGGATTGCTGTGGAACCCTACAACCGATACCTTCGAATTCAAGGTGAACCTTAACGAAAAAAATGGTATCATGACAAAAAGAAAGATGTTATCCGAATCATCAAAGGTTTTCGATCCATTAGGATGGTTGTCTCCAACCTTAATAAATACAAGCCAAAATTTTAATGCAAACTCTATGGATCTCAGGCGTTACGTGGGATAAGAAGCTGCCTGAAGACGTCGAAAATAAATGCTGCCAATACTATGCCTCTCTCCCGAAGCTAGAGGCGATCAAAATCCCAAGGTGGATCAACTTCAACTCTACGTTACCAGGAGAGTTGCATGGATTTTGTGATGCTTCAGAAGCGGCTTATGCAGCAGTAATATATTTTTACGATAGATCGTTAAATAAGGCAACTTTGTTAACATCAAAAACCCGGGTGGCACCAATAGCAACCAAGTTAACGCTACCAAGGCTAGAGTTATGTGGAGCCAGTCTGCTTGCTAATCTAATGAGCAAGGTACAACAGGATATGAAATTCGATAAAACACCAACCTATTTTTGGACGGATTCTATGATTGTTTTGGGATGGGTGAAAAACAAGCCTCACAAATTTAAAACATTTGTAGCAAATCGAATCTCGGGAATCCAGAAGTTAACTGCCTCATCTCAATGGTTTTATGTAAAATCATCCGACAATCCCGCAGATTGTGCATCCCGGGGTATTGAAGCCAATCAATTAATCATATACAATTTATGGTGGAACGGTCCTCAACACGTCTTCAAAACGGCAATCCAACTAACACCAATGAAACTAGAAGGAACGCCAGATCAATTGGAGCTGAAACAACCGAGTGTTGGGGCCACGACAGTGACATCAAATAACCCGATTGAGAATTTATATCGAAGGCATTCCAATTTCGATACAATAAAAAGGATTCTAGTATATGTATTGAGATTTATTGACAAAAGCCGAAGGAATAAGAAGAACTAAAAAAAGCTACGCAAGTATTGATTAAACTGGCACAGAGGCAACGCTTCAGGAACGAAATTTACGATCTTACAAACCAGAAAGGAGTGGCAAATAAAAGTAAGATTAAATCTTTGTCTCCTTTCATGCAGGATGATATCTTACGCGTTGGTGGCCGAGTCCAAAACACAACCTCTTGGAGCTACGACGAGAAACATCCGATTATTGTCCCAAGAGATCATCCCATTACTAAACTATTGATTGAACAAGCACATAAACAAACAATGCATGGAGGAACACAATTCACCCTGGCTCATCTTCGCACCAGGTACTGGATCATCCACGGTCGGAATCTAACAAGACATTTCATATCGAAATGTACAAGATGTCATCGTTTCAATACAAAAACAGGAACACAGCTAATGGGTAATTTACCAGCCGCCCGGATTACTCCCGGAAGACCATTTTTGAGAACTGGAGTTGACTATGCGGGACCTCTTCTGATTCGAACAACAAAGGGAAGAGGTCACAAGGCACACAAGGGTTATTTAGCGATTTTTGTTTGTATGACAACCAAGGCCATACACATTGAGCCAGTCAGTGATCTAACTAGTGAAGCATTCATCGTGGCATACAAAAGATTCACTGCACGTAGAGGATTATGCAGTGATTTGTATAGCGACAATGGTACCAACTTTGTCGGTGCTAAAAATCAACTTGAGCGCGAATTAGCTGCACTAATTCGTAATTCAAATAAGGAAATTGCACAATTATTAGCAAATGATGAAACAACATGGCATTTTATACCACCGGCTGCACCACATTTTGGAGGACTATGGGAAGCGGCAGTTAAGTCAGTAAAAAGATGCTTAATAAAAGTCATTAGAGAAGCAACATTGACTTTTGAAGAATTATCAATGGTTACTTCACTAATAGAAGCTTGCTTAAATTCAAGACCACTGGCACCACTATCAACCGATCCTACAGATGTTACCTTCTTAACGCCTGGACACTTTTTAATCGGTGCACCTCTCAAAGCAATTCCACAAGATGCAATAGCAGAAACAACCATTCACGGCATAACACGTTGGAAACTTGTAAAAAAAATTAAACAAGATTTCTGGAGAAGATGGCATAGCGAGTACTTAAATCAATTTCAACATAGAAGAAAATGGTCAGATGAACAACCAAACATGAAGATAGGGGACCTGGTTCTCATCAAAGAGGACAAAATTCCTCCATTAAAGTGGCTAACTGGTCGGGTGATGGAAATACATCCAGGCATAGACCAAAAGGTTCGAGTAGTCTCACTTCGTGGCCCGGGAGGGACTCTTATAAACGACCGATTCACAAACTTTCACGACTACCAATAGAACATGAGAACGAAACCAACCAAACGAATACACATTCACCGGTCGAGCAACCTCAACAACCAACGATACCTTTACGTGTTCAACCTCCCCGAGAAGTTAAAAAGAAAAGACAAGTATATCACAATAAGGTAATATTCAAAAAAGGACCAACGATGAGACTAATAATCTTGATGCTCGGCATGATGCAAGGGCTTTTCTCCCTTGGAACATCTGAAAGCACTGTAGAACCGCTACCAACGGACGCCGGCATATATTTCCACAACACCGGAACTGTTAACCTGTAGGCATTGCGGTGGAAAATAATTGTAAACTACAACCTATCAGGATATTGGGACGACATCAGCGCTATAGAATACTACATCAGTCATCTAAATAACACTTGTCAAACGGGGTGAACGGGGGGGAAGAGACCAAAACTCTGTGATGTAGTGGTACACCAGCTAACTGAACAAATGCAGGAAATTACATCGCAAAATGCCCTACTCATGTCAACGAAACTTATAACTTTACAACAACTTGATTTTTAAAAAAAAGATATTTTTTCTCATTTATTTATCTTTTCTTTTATTTTATTTAACTTTATCTTTTTTATTCAATTTTATTATTTTATTTATTTAATTTTAGAAGATACAATATTCCACTGAGACTACTACTTAACAACTAACTTACAATAATGAATTAATCTAACATGTTGACATCTGATCCTAAAATATGCATAAATGCATAGACATGCATTTATGCGAATCTTGCACTTTTTGTAATACTCCGCGCGTGTTTGAAAAGTAGATCTCATCGTATGTGTTGTTATTGTTGTATCACAATGTTATGTTGTTGTAGTGTTATGTGTAGAGGAACGTAACTCCTCCCGCCGAAGAGAAGGCCATAAGGATTTATTTCGTGTGGCCGGTTGTGAATTTGATGATGGTGTCTCGTCGGATGTTGTGTTGATTTTCGTTGAATTGTAGAATCTCTTCCAGATGTAATAAACCACGATTGCTACGATGATGATTGTAGCAATCCCAGTTGTGCTATGGTTTATAATTGAATTAGAAAAAGTTTGTTCTTGTAAGAGTTGGATTTGGTTTCTATTTTGTAGCGTCCAATTTGTCATTTTTGGTATGGACAACGATGGTATACGGTGTTGACTCTCAACATCATGGTATGGTAATATAATGGTTAAGTCTTCCTCGTAGATATATTTGTTGCTGTTATATGTGATTCCTAGGATGGTAACTTCACAGTTGTCGAATTCCATCAGAGATTGTCCTTGGATGGATTTTATTCTTTGATGGCATGTAGATGTAAATTGTAGCTCTTCTGTTGTAGCTATATAGAGTTTTCCGCTTATGAGCTCGCTGATTTCGTTTTCCAGATCGAAGTTAGTGTGGTTACATTTCGCCGGCTTTTGCAATACTATGTTTGGTATACACGAGTGCGATGTTGGTCGAAGCGACTGTTTGTTGCAATAGTGTACGTTTTCCACCTCGTTGCATGGTTGAAGAATGAATTGGTAATTTTGTTCATCTAGGATGATGTTGGATGAGGTAATAGGGGTGATCATCAGGTTTTTGGAGGGAATAGGTTTGATATTATAATAACTAAATATTGATTTTAAAAACTTTGGTACTTGTATACTAAGTACGATTTTGGATTGATTATAGTATCCTTGTAGAGTCAGTAAGTCGTAAATATTGTTAGGGTTTAAAATTTCTACTTTATCATGGGATAGTATGTCGTTTACGAAATGAATTTCGTTATTAGTCAGTAGGTGTCTTGAAATTCGTCGATGTTTGGCTGAACTGAGTGCGTCTAATATGTCGTCGATATGCTGGGAGAGTGTGTCTATTGTGTTTATTAACTTGAATATATGTTGGTCTATTTTAAACATGTGTAGTCCTATTTCGGTTACGTTTGCTAGTCGATTTAGTTCGTTTGTAATTTTGTCGTTGCTGATTTTTACGTATTTCTGTATATAGTTGAACCTATCGATCATACCTTGGTTGATTGCAATTTGGGCGTTATTTTGTTCGTTTAATTTGATTTTCGTGAAGATTGTGAATAGCGTTACTAATTTCTTCTAAGTCGTGTTGGTCCAGATTTCCTGTGATATCTTTGATTAGTGATCCTAATCCATTAATGAGCCCTCTTTTGGTCCGTGTAGGTTTCAAAAGGTTGACGTTTTCTTGTAACTCCCTAGTTTTGTGTTCAAGGATTTCCATTTTAGTTTTGAAAGCGTATGAATACTCTTTACTATTATTTATGGATTTCCCAACTAGATAAACATTGTCCTGGATAGTGCGGAAGTGTTCTTCGTAATGATGGATATCGATTACGTGGATGATGCGAGCATAACTACTGATTACTCGGGCCTGGCCTAGCTTGATTGGTATAAGCCTCTTGTTGTTCTCTAGGTTGGTCACCTTGAGTGTTTGGCTCCGGATTAGAGAGAACCTGAAATGGTTGTTTAATCAGTTTTTTGTGGTATTTGCCGTCTTTAGTTACGACAGTGACGTTATTATTTTTGAGAACTTTTCTTACGACATAACCTGGTTTGATTTTCGAACGTCTTTTGTTAGGAGCATGGATTACCTGGTTTGCTTTTAAGACTGGAGGTTTAACTCGATTAATATTGAGTTTATTGATCAGCTCGGTTTTCTTAGTGTGAGTTTTCTCATAAATTTTCTTACATAATTCATCATATGATAAAGTATGATTGAACAAGTATTCTTGCGCATTTGAGAATGCAAGATTTGTCGATTGCCCTAAGATAGTATAATGACCCGTTAAAAGCTCAAACGGTGTGAATTTCGTAGCCAAATGTATGGTAAGAAAGAATGCAATTATGCATTAAGGTTTTAATGTTTTCTCGAGGCTTTTCGATATGAGCGATTTTTATAAATTCTTGCAATGTTGAATGCAATCGTTCTACGGGGGCATTTCCTGTCGAAGAATATAACGAAGTATGGTGTAATTGTATGTCATATTCTTGTAAGAAAGCTCTAAAAGATAGAGTGTTCATGTTGCCTTCATTGTCTGCTATTATTTTTAAAGGCTTACCGTGAACGCTGAAGAACTGAATAAGTCTCTTTTGGACTTCTTTACTGGTGCGCGACTTCATGTAGAAGGCTGACGCAAATTTGGAAAATTTGTCCAGTACCGTGACAAATACGTTGTTTTCAAAGAAGCAGAAATCTATATGCAAGATCTCCATTGGCCTTTTGGGCGTTTCCGTAATCTCATATTCGATCTTCAGTGGATGTCTATCGTATTTTGTCTGCAAGCATATATTGCAGTTATTGATGTATGTTGTTATGAGGTTTTTCATATTTGGGAAATAGTGGGTCCTTTTAATGAATTCGTAATTTTCTAGTATTCCCCGGTGGTGATTCTCTTCGTGTCTTTTTTGTATCATCGCATTCTGATCTTCTTCGTTTAGTACGTCCGTTAGGAGAACATGCGATCTCACTAAATAGTGCTTTGAAGCGGTTCCAAATTTTTCCCTATAAGCTTCTTTGGCGATTTCGAATATTAAGTCATCACACATGATGCCTGTGACTCGATATTTCGTTACCAGTGCGCCAATGCTACGTTTGACGGTTGGTGCGTGGTAGTTAGGCATGTAGATTATTACTCGGTGTTTTCCGAATGGGTATTCGTTAATAGTGTTTATTCCATGCATTTCAGGGTCGATCGTTATTATTATTTGTGAACTGAAATGGTTTATGGGGGAATTTGTTGTTGGTACTAGATTTTCGATTTCGTCCTCAATTTCTGGTTCCATTGAGGATTCGGAAACTTCCGAAGTGTTAATATTATTAACAGTGAGAGATTCGGGCTGTATCCTCGATAATGCGTCTGCATTGGTGTTCTTAACACCCTTTTTATATATGATTTCGTAATCATATTCTTCGAGTTTCAGCCTCCATCGTATTAGTTTCGAATTGGGCTCCTTAAGATTGAAAAGCCAAGTCAATGGCTTGTGGTCTGTTACAATTTTGAATTTCTGACCAAAGAGGTATGGCCTAAAATACTTTGTGGACCAGGCAATCACCAGAAGCTCCTTTTCGATGGTGGAGTAGTTCTGCTCCGTAACCGTTAAGGTTCTAGAAGCATAGCAGACTGGTTTGTCTTTACCTATGGGGCCTTGTGAGAGGACGGCTCCAATGGCGACATTGCTGGCGTCGGTAGTAAGGACGAACTCCTTGGAGAAGTCGGGATACTGTAGAATTGGCTCGTTGCACAATAAATTTTTACAGTATTCGAAGCACTCTAAATATCTTTCATTAAGGATTATTTCTTTTCCTTTCCTCAGACATTCCGTTAAGGGTTTGGTTACATCGGAGAAATTTTTTATAAATTTTCGGTAGTAGCCCAGAAGGCCCAAAAAGCTCTTAATTTGCTTCTCCGTTCTCGGAACGGGGAATCCCTTAATGGCTTTTATTTTCTCGGGATTGGGTTTAACTCCATCACGTGTAACGATGTGACCCAAGAATGAGATTTCTCGGTGTAGGAACTCGGATTTGTCTATTTGTACCTTCAAGTTAGCTTTTCGTAGTTTCTCGAAGACTTGCCTAAGATTTTCAATGTGCTCCTGGAGTGACGTGGAGAAGACTATTATGTCGTCCATGTAGCACAGGCAGGATTTACCCTGGATATCCCCTAGGACATTGTCCATAACCCTCTGAAACGTTGAAGGTGCATTCCTTAGACCAAACGGCATTCTAACATACTAGTAGTGTCCGTGGTCAACAGAAAATGCAGTTTTGGGTATATCTTGTTGCCTTACTTCTATCTGATGAAAACCAGATGCCAAGTCTAATGTTGAGAAGTACATGCATTTTCCCAGCTTATCGAGTATGTCGGTAATATTTGGTAAGGGATACCGATCCTCGATTGTTTTTTCGTTAAGTTTGCGATAGTCTATCACTAATCGCCACTTCGTTTTTCCACTGGCGTCAGCCTTTTTGGGTACGATCCAAATAGGTGATGACCATGGTGAGAAGCTGGGACGTATAATGCCGTCCTGTAACATTTTGCTTATTTGTTTCTGTACCTCCTCTTTATGAATGTGAGGGTATCTATAACTTTTCGAAAAGACATGTTTCTCGTCCTTAATATTTATCTCATGTTTAACAGCGTTTGTGAAGGACAATTGCTGCTCGGTTCTAAGAAATAATTCTTCGTACCGATGACATAACTTTAGGATTGCTGCCTTTTCCTCACCGTTAAGGTGTTGTGTTCTAATTAAATCAGAAATTTTTTCGTTCGGGGTGGTATTATCGCATTCCTGGATGTTATAATGGTTGAGTTCGGCACGGTAATTCTTTTTAAACATCGTGGCTTTGATTGGTTGTTCGATCACGAAGGTCTGTGGTTTGTTGCCGTAGTTAATAATTTCGAAAACTGCGTACCAATTTTTACAATGATAGATTCCTTCCGGGATAATTAATTTTTCATTGATGGTTGTTGGGGTGACGTATATATCGCCATTTTCCACATCTACCGGAAGCTCGGCAGTGAGTTTGCTTCTAGGTAGTATGGTATAGACTCTTGAGGCATAATTAGGTTTAAATATAAGGGGGATTTTGACCTTGTCTGTCTTGAGGATTGATTTCCCGAGATCTAATGTGACACCTAATTGTTGCATCGTGTCTAATCCTAGGAGGCCATCAAAATATTTGTGGAATTTAAAAAGGAGGAATTCCAAGGGTTCCTTTGTTTTGAACTCCGTGAGTCCTTGGATGACGATTTTTTGATTTACCTGGTGGTTGTTGAACATGGTTTTAATGTTCACTGGGGGTATGTAGCGTATCCGTGAAGGATGGACGAATTCGGGATTTAAGAAAGATTTGTTTGAACCCGTATCTACTAGAAATTTTAATATTTTTGACTTATTCAGGCGTAATTGTATGTAAGGGAGTGCATACGTTTGATGTTTATTAACATCTACGTAGCCGATTCCGACGGGGAGGCATCTTGATGACAATTTCCATCGTCTACCTCAACTTCGTCAAGATCTTGGAAGTACGGTTGTGACTGTTCTTCGCAGATTTCTTCCTGTTGGTTGTCTATTGGTGGGTACGGTTCTTGCAGATCCTCAGAGGTATACAATTCTTGAGCTCGCACTCTTGGTGGACCCATTGATTGAAATCGATAGTTATTCGTTGGGTTTATACTCGAGAATTGCTTATAGTTGTTATGGTCAGATCTTGTGTCCATTTGTTCCGCTTTTCTTGGGGGAACCATAGGAGGCTTGAATGTGAATCTGTTGTAAGTTGGGCTCATTCCATTTGACCCTGGGTTTTGTTTAGTGAAAGGACGGTGGTTGTAATACTGTGGAGCGGGCTGATAGTTATGACTAGGGCCAGTCTTTGGTTGAGATATTGGTGGACCACTAGTGTAGTAATTCCGTGGAGGATTGCCTTGATTTCCGTGTAGGATCCTAGGCATTGTTGTTCTCGCGGGAACGGGTATAGTGCTATAATTATTTTGAGTTGAACCTTTTCTCAGGTAAGTCATATTTTGTTCTTTCAAACAATGCGTGAAGGCTTCGGTTAGACTACTGGGCTGCATTGCCCGAATCATTGAGCCCATCGGTTCTCGTAGTCCCGCCAGGAATGTGTTGAGGCACATTTCCTGGTATAGGTCATTTTTGGCTCTTATCACTATAGCGTTTGTTTCATTTAACTTTGTGTGGTTAATGATTGTGCTCTGTATATCAATTATACGAGCGAAATACTTCTCTACTTTGTCAGCCCCTTGTGATATACCGTATAGGTCTCTAATGAGGTTTGTTTCGTTACGCTTGTCCACATAATGCGTGATTAAGTTGTCTTTGATGGCTTCCCACTCTAGGGGAGTGCCATACATCGTGAGTACTTCGTTTGCCTCACCTTGGATCTTATTTCGTAGCGCCCGAAGGAAGATTTTTGAGCAAGGATGCCCATCTATATTGTTACACAGTGTGAGGATTTCCTCAACGTTTTCAATGAATTCGTAAAGAGTGTGTCTACTCCCTTCGTAGTGGGGTAGATCTTTGATCGCGTCTGGGATCCTGAGACTCTTGAACAAATTGTCAACGCCATTATCAACGTGATTATCTTCGTCAAATGACATTTTAATTTTGTTCGAATTTCGTGTTGGATGATCAATATTTTCAACTGTTAGTTTAGTGAGATTTTCTGTGATTTCGTCGATAGATACTAATAGTTTTTGTGATTTGAAAATTCTATATACCGTAGAATTTCCTTGAGTTGTTAAGCGTGGATTAAGTCTTAATGGATTGAATGAATTTGGATTTATCATATAGGTTTTTAAGGAATTTACCAAATCAAAAAACGCTTACCATGCGATGGTGATGATGATTTGTATTGCAGACATCGATGAACCGTCGATCCTGTTGATTTTTCCCTCTTTCGTTTATTTTTTCTGTTGTTCTAATTTTTATTTTTATTTTTTATTTTTTTTTCACTGTTCCGGTATATACGCCGGGTCGTCTTTTTATAGTATTTATTAGGGCTCTATTTCACTTACCGTTGGTCGGGGTGAGATAGATTCAGAAAAAAAAATGTATTATTAAGTTGATTTTATTTATTTCACTTGTTTATTATTTTTTACTATTTGTATTATTCTTGTTACATTCAGTTAATATCGATAATCCTTCGACACGAGCGTTTTTTATGCTCCGAATGTAGACACAATAATTTCACTTAAAAAAAAATTTTTTTGTAACACGCTAATCGTAGGATTTTTGGATATTAAAAAATATCCTCTAGCAACTGCGCCACTTATAACTTTACAACAACTTGATTTTAAAAAAAAAGATATTTTTTCTCATTTATTTATCTTTTCTTTTATTTTATTTAACTTTATCTTTTTTATTCAATTTTATTATTTTATTTATTTAATTTTAGAAGATACAATATTCCACTGAGACTACTACTTAACGACTAACTTACAATAATGAATTAATCTAACATGTTGACATCTGATCCTAAAATATGCATAAATGCATAGACATGCATTTATGCGAATCTTGCACTTTTTGTTGCTGCATTTATGCGAATCTTGCACTTTTTTTTGCGCGTCGTTTTCGATGTAATACTCCGCGCGTGTTTGAAAAGTAGATCTCATCGTATGTGTTGTTGTTGTTGTATCACAATGTTATGTTGTTGTAGTGTTATGTGTAGAGGAACGTAACTCGAACAAGGACCACTCTCTGAGGAAACGTGACATAGGTGATACAATAGGATACATTCTCGGTGATGCGTTCGGCATCATGAATCAAAGAGATGCTTCACATATAGAGAATCAACTGGAAAAGGCAGAAGATAATGAGGAATAATTATTGGCATTAATCCAAAATCAAACGTCAATCATAGACTCAACAATAAATGTATTTAAACACGACAGAGAGACGACTGCTAATCATTTTAAAATTATCGCCAAGCAGTTCTTATATCTCGATGGAAAAATCCAACAATTATCCATAAATGGTGATCATTATGACAGGGTACAATCTATTACAACATATACTATTCAAATAATGATGATCATGAGGCGAATAGCAGATAAACAACGTGTTATTATCGATGTTATTATAAATGCCCATCAAGGACATATCCATCCAGCCCTGTTGGCCCCTCAACAATTGAAAGAGGAAATCAACCGAATTAAGGATTATATTTCACCAACCATGATGATCCCTGAAGGCGATGACGATAATAGCCTTGGGCACATTTACAACCTACTAACCGTGCAGACAAGAGTCACGAATAATCATATCCTCTTTCTCATCCAGATGCCTTTAGCATATTCGGAGACGTATCAATTATTTCACATAGTACCAATCCCAAAAATCGAAAATGGTCAATTACACATAATAATGCGAACAACAGAATACCTCATAGTAAATATGCATCGAGAACGTTTCGCTCCTCTAACTAACGATGAACTACAACAATGCGCTCAAATTAAAAATAATGGATATTTATGTACAATTTCTCCAAATTACAACATACAATCAAATCAATCACAATGTGAAATGAACCTATTAAGACATGTAGCGCAGAATTTGAACGGTTTTACAACAACTATATTGCACCAACTGAACTATTGGATGCCAGTAGACACAAACAAATGGCTATTTTCAGTAACAGCACCAAAAATCGTTGATCTAATATGTGATCGTCAGATAACCACAATGAAGCTGCAAAATTCTGGGATATTCAGTCTGGATCGGAAATGTACTTTAAAAAACGGGCATTTCTATCTCACAACTATCGATGAAAAATCCTGTATGATTAATTCTTCTTTTGCTGCATCAATAAAGATTCAGAGTGAACTGAAAAATTCATCATATTTATTGGAGCTACCGACGATTCCATCAGAGAGAGGCACCAACAGTTCAGCGGACCTCAGTTTAAATAAGGACATAATTAATCTTGAAACGGCCATTGCACAACAAAAATTAAAGGAAACGACCTTACCTAAATCAATGGACTCTTCTAATGTCGGGCATCACATTCATCATTACGTGATGACTTACACCATGGTGATCATAGGAGTGGTCATAATTTTGTTATATCTCTGCAGACGCAAGACAAATCACCGGGTTTCCTCCGAAGACATGTCACCACCACAACGGCCAACGCCACGGCCAAGGTCTCTCAATTGTACAGCCCCGCAGTATGTTCAATAACGGGTTTGAACATGGCATAATTTACTATATATTTAATGACAACTTGCACTTTTTATTATATATATGCAACGACCGTCGCATTAATTGCATTAACTATATAAGCATTTTTTATATGTAATACTTATTCTTAACCGCTTACTATGCAATTGATTTGTATAAAAGAAAAACATATTTGTATAATAAAGCAGAAGTTAATTAACCACGAAAAAACACTCTTCTCATTACTATCTACTAGACCTCACCAGTGGTAATCTAGTAGGTAGCCAAAACATTAAATTATCCAAAGCCAAGTTTACGCCTTGGCCAAACCTTGGATATTTAACAGTATGGAACAGGACCGATTAAAACAGTACATCACAAAACAGTACATGGTACACTAAAGTACATGGTACGGCAGAGTACATCGCAAAACAGTACATATTAAAAGAGATCACCACAAAATAGTTAATAGTCAATTTTACGGTTTTAATAACTAGTTGTGTGGGTACGGAAAAGTACCATGTCAAAAATTTAATTTTGTATGTTTTTTGAACCAACATACACATTTGTGCATTCCTTTCAAACTTATTTTCGCCTGAAAAACCACTATAACTATACACACAATTGTGTTGGTTGTACTTCAAATCACGCGAAATTTTTTATCAAAAACGCCCATTACATACTATGGTTTTATACTCACACATTTGTGTGGTTTGGACTTAAGTTGAGCCATTTTTTTTGGTTAAAAAAGGGATATATTTATTTATATATTTATTTAAATTTTTGATCTATTTTGCAACGATCAAGTATTAGCGATTTAAATAAAAATAGTGTTATATATTGTTAGGTGAAGGGATATTTTATTATAACTTAAAGCAATTATAATTCTATATAGTATACTGTCTAATTACTCCAGGTGAAGGCAAATATCCACTTGATAATATCCTAATTACTAAACGTAATCAATAAAAAATATTTAACAAATCAAGCTGAAAAAATCCCCCAGCTACATTCAGTAAAATGTACTTTAGTGTACCATGTACTGTTTTGTGATGTACTGTTTTTATCGGTCCTGTTCCGTACCATGTACTGTTTTGTAATGTCCTGTTTTATTACATCCTGTTTTGAAATGTGCCAAATTGAACGGCTTCGGGAAAATTTCTAGTTCTCAATAAGTGTACGCTCAATTTTGTGACATTGAAATGTTATGATTTTTGTTTTCTCTGTATTTATAAGAAATTGTTGTATTTACTTTATTATTTTTTTTTAGAAATTTAATTTAGAGATATGTAATATTTCTAAATAAAAAAAAAATCAATTAAATTGTTATTTTGTACTTATTCTTTAACAAAATATGTTTTTTTTAATGGTGTACGCTCAATTTTGTGAGTAACTGTATTTTAATTACAACGTATATATGTACAGTGAAACTCGAATATTTAATTCTATCTATAGTGCGGAACTTTTATTCGTAACATTGAACTTAAATTAAAGTGCAGTAATAAAGTGTGATAAAGTGTTTTTCTATTTTTCGTGAAATAACAATAGAGAGATTAGAACGACTTCGCGATCGCACTTACAATCAAATAATTCAAATTCTGCGATTTGCAGAAGAGATAAGTGCAGACAGTAACATCGAAGACAATAAAGGCCGGCTTGACATTTTTGAGCTTAGATACCAAACTTTCAGTGAATATGAGGTCGAATTATTTGAATTTACCACGTTTAAACCAATCACCGACAAAGTAGATCGGAATAGGTACGAAGGGCCGAATGTCGAAGGGCCGAATGTCGAAGGGCCGAATGTGTCGATGGGCCGTGTTGCGTACTGGATGCGGGTGCCACAACAAAATATCCAATACGCAAAGGTATCTTTAGATTACGTTGGTTGGTGATCGTATAAAATCACTACACTTCGTTTTAATTTTCCTTTTTTAATTTTTATTTATATTTTTTGTTAAACAACTTGTTGGTTTGATAGTTGGTGGTAAAGAGAGAGATTTTTACCATTTCATTTTAAAAATTAATACATTTTGTTTTTCTTTAGTTGGTCGTCATTGTAAGAACTGATGAATTGTGAAACACCAACCGCACTCATTTCGTGTTCGTGTGTATGTGTGACAAAAATAAACAAGTGAAACGTCAGAAATGTTTGCGGATGGAGAAAAATTGATTTGTATGTACATATTTTGTGTTTTTCTTAAAATTACATAATGATTCTTACAACTATCCAATCATTTCAGGATTCTATTTTGCTGTTGGATTGGATTTAACATGAATTAAGATAAGTATTATTTATAATATATTAATATAAGCGATATTTCATTTGCGCTACAATATGCATAGTGTAATTTGTTTTGGTTGTAAATTCAAGATCAAGGTCAAATTATAACATGCATATTGTTTACATCTGATTTTCGTATATTTTGTACTAATGCTATTTACTAATTTTAGGTAACAAATTGATGGATTCTAGGATCTTATACAAAGCAAAGTATGTAATTTAATTCATAATTATTAATGTTTGTTGTAGGTAAGTTACATAGATATTACAATGTATTCGTTTAATTATAATTTTTTATATTTGCAGCTGCTGGATCGAATTATTGATGCTGAGTCCTCAACAGGCCGAATGTGTCGAAGGGCCGAATGTGTCAAAGGGCCGAATGTCAAAGGGCCGAATGGGTCGAAGAGCCGAATTTATTTTTTTGTTTTTAGAAATATAATTTTTTAAATTTGTTGTTTTATAACAAAATAAAATATTTTAAAAATATTTTTATATTTTTCATATTTTTTTTATAGAATATTTTGTAAATTGTTTTTTATTAAACGTAAATGAACTTCTTATGAATTTATGTATTTTAATATTTTTCATCTTTGAATATTTATGAAATTCCACGTATCCGGTCAGCGATACATTTTGGTGAAGGAAAATTTTGTTATGCGCCACAAAAAATAAAAAAAATAATTAAATTAAATAAAAAAATATATTTCTAAAACCAAAAAAAAATCAAAAAAAATTCGGCCCTTCGACCCATTCGGCCCTTCGACATTCGGCCCTTCGACACATTCGGCCCTTCGACACATTCGGCCCTTCGACACATTCGGCCCTTCGACATTCGGCCCTTCGACAGTCGGCCCTTCGACACATTCGGCCCTTTGAAATTCGGCCCTTCGACATTTGGCCCTTCGACATTCGGCCCTTTGATATCATACCAGTAGATCAACACTATTACAAAGCACGAGCATTATTAACGACAACTATTAACAGTCAAGGTCAAGGTCGAGATGAAGGTAACGCCACACATGGTTTAAACACAACCTTGGAGCAGTTTATCGACCAGCAACGAACATTTTATGAAGGAGTGAATACATCACAACAAGTACGATTACAAAAAATCCAAATAGAACATTTCTCTGGGGATTACAGATATTGGGCCTCGTTCCACGATTTATTTAATTCTACCGTGCATAACAACACAAATCTCAGTGATATGCATAAACTACAAATGTTGAAAGGATTACTATCGAATGATGCTGCCTCTCTTATACGACATATTACCATTACTGAAAATAATGATGCAGAAGCATGGGACAAATTATGTAGTCGTTACAATAAAATGACTCCAATTGTGACATCACTCACTCAAACATTTTTCGACCAGAAACCATGTGGTCAATCGACCGGCAAAGACTTACGGCGCATTACTGAAACAGCTGAAGAGGTGATACGTGGACTTCGCTCTATGACCAGAAGCTGAAACTCGTGACCCTTGGCTTATCCACATACTACTTAGTAAAATCGACAATGAATCTAAACAATTGTGGGCAAACGAGTCAGTCGGTACGAATTTTCCTACGTTCACTAATTTACTCGCATTTCTAAATAAGAGATGTAATGCTCTGGAAATTTGCGATGCAACATCTAAGAGGCCTTGCAACCAACTGCATAATCGTTTCTGTCTTCGAGCCCTTCCAGCAACATCCATTGTTCCGATGTCCGGTCTTTAAAAACCAAAGTTTAGATGCGAGAAATAAATTAGTGGATCAAATGGTTTCATGTCGAAACTGTTTGAAAAAATGTCGCACAACGAGAACATGTTTTAGCAAAACATCATGCCTGATCTGCAGTTGTTCATCATGCACAAGTTTTACATACGCTGTATTCATAATCCACACACGGTACTGCCAACTGCAATTATATATAATAGATCACGTACCGGAAATCTCCAGTCATTTCGAGCACTTTTGATTTGGGATCGCAAACTTCATTCGTAACCGAACACTGCGCTCAACGCCTAGGCCTTAAGCGAAGTCAAGCTTCCATATCTATTTACGGGCTAGCATCTACATCGACTAGTAAAACAAAGGGGAAAATTGATATGACCCTTTATTCTTGTATAGACATGCATTATACATTAAACGTCACGGCTCATATCTTTGGTAACATAACAAGTTTATTGCCAACCAAACCAATTAAATTAAATAAAATCATTCCGGAATTACAATTAGTCGATCCGGAGTTTTACAAAGCAAATAAAATAGATGTTTTGCTAGAAGCTGATGTATTTTTTGACGTGTAAACCAAGAAAAACGTGCTGTTGACGGCTTCCCAACTTTATACTCATCGAAGTTTGGGTGGTTAATCGCTGGGACATGGGCAGAAGAAAATGTCAACATAAAGTTACATGTAAACGTCGAGCCAGCCATTCAAACGTTAAATGAGGATCTACACCTACTGTTGAAAAAATTCTGGGAAATCGAGGAAGTTTCTTACCAAGCAGAACTGCCAGTCAACATATGCGAAGAATACTGTAAACAAACAACATCGAGAGATAGTAGCGGTAAATTTATTGTGAGACTGCCGTTTAAGGAGCCAAGGCTAATATTGGGCAGATCATTCGAGCGAGGCTGCACATCAACGTCTTCTAGCAATGGAATGCAATTTCGCGAAGATGCCAAAGTTTTTTTAACGCCTATCAGTCATTTATGAATGAATATGTTACGCTACCATGGAATGAAATCCCAGTTCAAGATGATGACAAACATTTTCTACCACATCACGCGGTTTTCAAAACCAGTAGCAGCACTACCAAATTGAGGGTGGTTTTCGACGGTTCTTGCAAGACCAGCACGCAAACATCGCTCAATGATATTCTTCACATTGGTCCGAATCTATAAACGGATTTGTCAACGATCGTCATAAAATTTCGAAAACACGCAATCGCTATGGTGGTAGACATTGAAAAAATGTACCGCTAAATTCTGATGAATTCTGACGATGCAAAATACCAGCTTATTTTGTGGCGCAATCATCATCTGGAAAATCTAAACGCGAATAAATTAAACACTGTAACGTACGGCATAGCTTGCGCTCCGTATCTAGCAGTTAAATCACTGAAAAAATCCACTGAACAATATCATGAGATATATCCAGAGGCTATACGGAAATTATTAACAACGATTTCTACATTGACGACCTATTGACGGGTTGTGATAGTATTAACGACGCTGTAATTCTGAAGAATCTACTAAACGAGATACTCAGTAAAAGTGGATTCCACCTCCGTAAATGGAAATCAAACTCACCAGAATTTATAAAATAAAAGCATTTTCAGATTGAGAATATTCCAAAACTAATAGAGGATGATGCATCGATCAAGACATTAGGTATATTGTGGATTGCTGAAACTGACACTTTTTCTTTTAAGGTCCAGCAAGATGCCAATAATATACGATGGACTAAACGAAAAGTCTTATCAATTGCCTCCAAAGTATATGATTCGCTGGGTTGGCTTGCGCCAATAATAATATTATTTAAAATATTGCTACAGAAGATGTGGTTATGTAAAATTGAGTGGGATGCATGTTTACCCGCTGCCATAAGAAACACGTGGGAAGACCTCTATTCTGCAAACACCAGAAGTTGAATAAAATACTGTGTCGTCTGTATCTGTTACCGTTGCCATAAACCTTAGAAGAAAATGGCTGATTTACCAGTAGAAAGGTGTATTAAAGGTGTATTAAAGGTGTATTAAAACGAGTAAACGATGAAACTCTCCGATCGAGAAGGCATATGTCGCTGTCTTTATCTGTCTAGCTGTTAAAGCGGTGCATGTGGAAGTTTTGTTGCTTGAAAAGAATCTGAAAAGTAAACTCAATTTTAATCCTCCACATGCACCACACTTCGGTTTATGGGAATCTTCGATGAAATCCTTCAAATTGCACTTAAAAAGGGTGGCCAACTTAAAAAGGGTGGCCGTCTTGTGTTTGAGGAGATGACAACATTGATAACGCAGAACCGGCTCTAGATGAAGTGAAAACAACCAAATTATCCAAATGGCAAAATCTTCAGCAGCGACTCCAAGGTTTTTGGAAGCAGTGGCATCGTGATTATCTTGCTGCTCTACAACAAAGAAACAAATGGAAAATGAAAGCCGACGTATTCCAAATTGTTGATGTAGTGCTTATTCGAGAAGATAATTAGCATCCGTGTCAGTGGATGCGTGGCAGAATCATAAACCTACATCCTGGAAATGACGGTCTCACAAGGGTAGTAAAACTAAAGACATCCAGAAACGAAATAAAACGTCCTATAACAAAATTAGTTAAATTAGTCATTAAGAAATAAAATTTCTTAAGGCGCGGGAGTATGTTGGAGAAACTGAAGCAAAACACAAACAGTAAGCTGTTTAACAATATTAATTATTTATTTGTGCTACATGTTTTAAGCAATTAACGCTTCAGCTTTCCCATGTATCTCTCCAGTAAGATTCAGTTAGATTATATAAATTCACACTCACTAGTTCAGTTTTATCGAATATTATCTAAAATAGAATTAAAGTGTAATATGATATTATATTAAGTGTCACTCATTAACATGTGTGTGTGTGTCACAATAAAACATTATCCGTGCTCACTGTAGAACGCAGTGTGAAAGAGTGACCCATTAGGAGGGAGTTTAGGAAAACTCTTGGAGCACCAGTGAGGTTTTGTTTTAAGTACTTCTTAATTTACAGATATATTTGTGATACTTTAAGTAAATGTACAGCTAATTTTTATTGCCCTCGAGCGTTCTATTCCAAAGATATTCCTATATAAAAAAAGTGTATGTCACTGTAAAACATGTTCCCCTATATATTGTAGTAACCAAGTGTTGAATCACTATATCACTGCAGTCGCTTGATCTCGACGTCTTGGAGCCCGTTTGCTCACTCCGATTTCCAGCACCATAACATTGTTTTTCATCATGAACTCCATTGTGTATTTAGATTCCGGGTTCCTTTTATTAGCCTTTTATACTTTTATTTTTAAAAACTTCAGATAAATAAATAAAACAAATTACTTAATTGGAATCATATATAATATATTGTATTCTATAATCTTAAAAATGTATTTATGTCTTAAATTTAATTTTATTTACAATAGTTTCTTTAGTTAAAATGTACAATTCTAAATAGGATGTCCTTAATGTATTTTTTTCATTAAATATAACTAATAAATTTATTTGTGTTAGCATGTATAATGTGATAATTTATTAAAGTAATTTTTAAGTACACATTTAAGGGAACTGCATTTGAATGTGTGTTTTTGTGTGCTCCAAAAATAAAAATAATCTACATATAGTTTTGTACTTTTAAAAAACAATTGCGATATGTATATATGTCACCCAGCTTGCCCCATTTACTTCCGGTTTAACAACAACTCTTTCAAATCTTATAAAACAAAATATTAAATTAAATATTTCTAGTCTTACATATGATTTTATTTTTGCTTTTATTTGTGCAAACACTGACCATTTTTATCGAGGGATTCATAAAAAAAATCGAATTCATTACAATCACTATTTATATAGTTAAGTTTAATTAGTGTTTAAAAACTAGCTTTGGTTTAAAAAAAAATAATGATAATAATAATAATAAATTAATATACAGGTTTTTCCGGGTTTGGGATGCTAATCTGTGAAGGGGTGGTTCCTTGGTGCATTCTGTGGAAAAAGGTGGGTGTTTAAAAAATTAGTTCAGAAAAAAGTACACACAAATATTAGGCTGTAACTTTCAAAATATTTTTGAATTTTTCTATTTTTTTTTGTAATGACGTGTACTGAACCTATCCCATAGCTTGGGTGGCCAGACGTACCCCTTTTTGGGCTATTCTACCCTTTTTATCATCGCAATTTATTGAAATATCCTAATTATAAAATTTTAAATGGCGTACTGTAATGCATGAAGTAATTTAAATATTGAAATATAGATGTCACGAGGATGAATTGAAAGAAATGAGATGAGCAATAAAAAACAGTATTGTTGCTGAAGGTTAAATCAATTAGGCTGTTTCACTGCGTTCGTGATACGCGAAAAAAAAAAGAAGTGAAAAAACTATGTTTTAGAATCGAAGAGTCGAGACATAATAAAAATAAATAAAAACTTAAAAAAGATTGAATAAAAGAAAAATAGTAATTCGTAGTGCGAATACTAAATATTCGAGCTGACAAATAGTGTTTGATTTTAATTGAACCAGAAACGTCACAAGAAGCGTCGATCCATAAATTGCGATAAACTACGCTCTGCGTAGTCTCTCGAAGTCTACTCGAAGAGGAACTACCCAAGCATCCCATCCTTATTGCGCCGCAATAGGTGGTATTAACAGAGATCATGGCGGATGGAAATTAAAAAAAAATATAAATTTCTTTTTTACGTTAAAACATCATAGCTCTCAAACGGCTTGCAGATGCAAGATGCCACTCAGATCATAAACAAGCCTATACAAATACCAGAATTAAGACTAAGTTGGTTGGTTGCTCTCCCGTAAATATTTTGGAAGTTATAGTTTAATATTTGTGTGTACTTTTTTTCTGTACTAAATTTTTTAAACAGCCTGTATCTCAAACGATATCAAAAATTGATAATTTTTTTCACAGAATGACCAACCGGATTATCATCCCAAACCAGGACTATAGAGTGTTATATATATAACACTATATATATATATATATATATATATATATATATATATATATATATATATATATATATATATATATATATATATATATATATATATATATATATATATATATATATATATATATATATATAGTGCGGTTCAATAGATTACCGCAAAAGCCAATTTCTAGCCGGTGTGTGTGGGACGCCATTGATTGTTGAATAGAGACAGAAAGAGTATTTAATACTGAATACAATAGCAAAAAAGCAAAAATCGCAGACATCAAGATAACTGTGTTTTTTATTGTTTTGAAAAATGAGTCGGAAATTCATGACTTTGTTTCGGTTCATTTGATTATCGCGATCAAACATATTGTCGGTGTTCAAATGAACAACTAGGGCGACCTAGTTAAAAAGCTGATTGCGCAAAATGCAACCTTGCTATTCTAATGTTGCTCTATATCATTAACTAATAGATGTACCACTGTCATGGGAAATGCCGACCTATGATATGTTTTAATTATGTTTATGGAAGGAACAACAACAGAGGTTCAGGGTGGAATTCAAGTTGGGATTGGTGCAAAACTTCAGAGAGGAATTGGAAACACTGAGGAAATCACTAGTGACGAAGACAACATCATCTAAACAGCCATCAGGTTTAAGTGGCGGTAATAAAACAACCGGTAATGAGAAATTGGACGAAATGCAAGCCAAGCGCTATAAAGCACAACAATTTAAAATGCGGCAATTCCATGCCATGGTACGGGAGTCAAAAAGTGCACTAGAAAACGAACCAAGCAATATAATGAACATCAAACTCGAAGCACTATCCTCACAGAAGGCGGAAATCGAGAAGCTGCATGGTGATGCAGAAACCACCTTGCCGTATTTCGTCGATGACTAACTACTATGGCACAGTGATAAAAGAATACGAAGCATCAAATTAAATTTAGCCTCAAACATAATCAGTTAAAACATGAGCAAGACACAAGAAGTATGCCAAAACTGCCGCGAATCCAAATACCAACATTTGACGGCAACTTCAAAATTTGGACGTCATTCATAAACACGTTCAACAATCTGGTACATGATAACAGCCATGTATCAGACTTTGAAAAATTGAGCTATTTTAAGGAAAGCTTAAATGGTGAACCATCTACCTTAATAGGACATCTAGCATTGCAAGCAGAAAACTACACAACTGCGTACAACATCATTATGGGGCGGTACGACAATAAACGCAAAATCGTGGGGGCGAATACATTGACACCATGTTGAACATTCCAAAAGTTCAACTAAATGCAGCTAAGGATATTAAGAAAATGCATGATACACTAAAGGAGTGCATCGAAGCTTTACGAAACCCGGGCTACAACGTAGATGAATGGAGAACCATCCTCATTCACATTTATGTCAACAAATTGGATTATAACAGCCTAAAACACTACGAGGAATCTCTTCATGATAGTCGTGACTATCCCACAATGGAACAATTTTTACATCTCTTAATGGAGAGAATGAATGTGCTTGAAGCACTGCAGAGTGCAAACACCATCACAAGTAAACAATTCAAGGTTTATTCACACACAAAAAAAATTTTCAATCAAGAAAGTCAGCAAAAAGTAGGTTGCAGTAGTGAATTCTGTAAAAACTGCGAGAGAAGGGGACACATAATTCCAAACTGTGTTCATTTTTAACAAATCACCCCAAGCCGCAGAATAGATTTCGCCAGAAACGTGCACAATATGCAATAACAAACATCATCAATTGCTGCATACTATCAATCAATGCAATCGATGGAAATACCACGACCCTGCTCTCAACGGCTAAAATGATAACCAAAACCTCTACAAACAAAACAGTTACGCTACGAGCATTAATCGATCTAGGATCCCAAGTATCCTTGATTACTGAAAATGCATGTAAGCAGTTGGGATTACATCAGAAAAACATTCGTACTAGCTTGTTCGAAATTGGAGGCAATACCATAATACCTGTCTATAGTTCAACTTGAAATTCAACCACGTTTTCCATTGGTGTTTAGCTACAAATAGAAGCATATGTTTTGCGGAAAATAACATCAGATGTACCAGAGCAAAAAATAAACCGTAATGACGACTCTAGGTGGAACAATATAATATTGGCGGATCCACAATATGATTGTCCAGCTCCTATAGACATCTTGTTAGGAGCAGACGTCTATGCGGACATATCAGAATCTCAGATCATTCGAGGAAATCCAAATGCAATAAAAATTAGTTTGGGTTGGCTGATAGTAGGTCTGGCAACAACCGCTCAACCCAACACTCTAATGGTTAACATCAGTATCAAGGAAGATTAGCTCAAGCTCAAGAGCTTCACAAGTTTTGGGAGTTAGAAGAGGTACCGGTTGAATCTCCACTAACAAAATCTGACGAACAGTGTGAAAAAATTTATCGACAAATGGTTAAGCGAACAAAGAGCCACGCAACGGTTCTTGCAAATTGAGAAAAGGTTGCAAAATAATGAACGACTGCAACAATTATATCGAGAATTCATGAGAGAATATCTTCAAATGGGGCATATGACACCATCACCCAATTGCAAGGGACAATTTTACATTCCACACCATGCAATATTGAATTAAAATTCAAATGAAACAAAGTTTTGCGTTGTATTTGACGCTTCAATGAAGTCAACATCGGGTTGGAGTTTGAATAATACTCTGCATATCGGAGCTACTCTGCAAAATAATTTATGGTCACTTATTCTACGTATCGACAAATCAAAATGGCAAAGGAACACCAAGGTTATCAAAGAATACTATGGAGGGAGAATCCAAACCAACCATTACGGGAGTACAACTTAACTACCGTAACATATGGCACATCAGCTGCTCCATCCTTGGCAATAAGAACACTACATCAGTTAGCAACGGATGAAAGTGAACACTGTCCAACGGCCAGGAAGGTCTTAATAGAAGACTGTTATATTTATGACGTTCTAACCGGAGCTGATGATCTACCCGATGCACTAATTCTACAAGAGCAGCTAATCAGATTACTTCAAAAAGGCCAATTTCAACTGAGCAAGTGGTCAAGCAGCCACCCACAATTATTACAGTCTATACAAGGATCAAATAAATTAATTGGAAACATGGAGTTGGCAGAAGATGAAACTATTAAGACTTTAGGAATCCATTGGAACCCAATCTCAGACTGCTTTAGTTTCAAGGTATATCAAATATTATCAAAAACTGAACTTACAAAGAGAGAACTAGCCTCAGAAGTTGCAAGACAATTTGATCCATTAGGATGGTTGTCGCCAATTACCATTACATCCAAACTTCTATTACAAGAGCGGTGTGCTACGGAAATCAACTGGGACGACAAGGTTCCTAAAGAAATTACAGTGAAGTGGGTAAAGCTGCGAGACGAACTAGTACAGCTCGAAAGACTATCAATTCCACGTTGGATAGGAACAGTATCAGATCAACAAAATCTCTGTTTACACGGGTTCTGCGATGCGTCAGAAAGGGCCTATGCTGCGGTCATATACAGTCGAATTTACTTGTCAGACACTACAATAGTCACACGGCTACTGACTGCTAAAACCAAGGTAGCACCTCCCCGAGTGAACCAAACTTTACCCCGTCTTGAACTTTGCGGACCACTTCTTCTGTCACGCTTAATCAACCAAGTGGTCCAAACGGTAACGAATATTTATGCATGGACAGATTCTACCATTGTATTGGCTTGGCTACAAAAACCAGCAACAAAATGGAAAACATTCGTCTCTAATCGGGTATCAGAAATTCAAAACAACACAAAAATCGAGGGAAGGAAACACATATAGCCTCAACACAAAATCCAGCAGACCATGCATCTCGTGGCATTTCACTATGAAAATTAAGTACTCTGGAACAATGGTGAACCGGACCTGAAACAATGGGGGGACCGGTAATAAATGAAACCATGGAAAAGTTTGAAACGAGTATCGATCTGGAGCAGACCAAAACGGTTCTCCACGTACTCAATAAGGACGCGGCATCTGAGAACACCATAATCAAGCTGATCGACCGCAAATCAGATTATTTAAAACTCCTACGAATCAATGCTCACTTCCTCCGATTCATATCTAAGATCAGTAAGAAACCAACGTGAGTGGATAAAATACAAGCAATAGAACTACGGACAGCCATAACCACAATCGTAACAGCAGTTCAAGGTGTTTTATTTGCTTACGAAATATCAACATTAAGGGATCAACAGTTAAATAAGAAAAAAAACACCATCGCCTCACTGAATCCGTTCCTAGACAACGACAGCCTTATAAGAGTAGGAGGCAGACTAAACAATTCGGATCTTCTATTCGGAGAGAAACACCCACTAATTCTACTAATTCTTTCTTGTACCAATGCCTTAACGTTAGCGTTCATCCGGAAAACTTTCTGGATAATAAGAGGAGCTCAAGGAGTAAGAAATCACATTCAATAATGCATTGTCTGTTCCGATTTCAAAGTAAACGGACGGAACAACTTATGGGCAATCTAACCAATGCCGGTCCATTGAATACACGAATCTCAAAAGGCAGAGGAAATAAGGCCTACAAGGGATACATTGCGGTGTTTGTATGCCTGTCAACAAAGGCAGTTCATCTCGAAGTGGTCTCTGATTTAACAGCAAAAACCTTCCTGGTGATTATGGGAGGCGGCAGTGAAATCACTGAAACATCATCTATGCAGAGTCATTGGAAATCAAACGTTTACATATGAGGAATTATCCACTACGTTATGCATGATCGAAGAATGTCTCAATTCACGTCCTCTGTGTCCTATATCCAACGATGCAGATAATCTGGATCTTCTACCTTCCGGACATTTTTTAACTGGTGATGCTTTAATGGCTCCCGCGGAGAATGATGTATTATATAAAAATCCCGGGATATTAACTAGATGGGAGTTAGTAAATCAAAGCCACCAACAGTTCTGGAAAAAATGGCGCCAAGAATATTTATCCCAGCTTCAACACCGCACCAATGGAAGATCAAACACCCAAACATAACTGTGGGTGACTTAGTACTGATAAAAGAAGATAACTTACCTCCTTTGATGTGAGCAAGGGGTCGAATCAAAGAAATTCACCGTGGGAAAGATGATCTCGTAAGAGCAGCTACAGATTCTACTCTCAAAGGAGAAGATAAAACGTCTACTACAAAATTGTATCCTCTGCCAGGCCTAGAAAATGAAGGTGAGAGCCCATTAAATGAAGATGAAAACAAGCCAACTTCAACAAGAATCCCTGTTAAATAATACGGTATTTGTTAAAAGTCACCCAATCAAGTTGCATATGCATGAGTTAGAAGACGCAGGAGGCATATATTTCGATAATGTAGGAGAAGTTCAGCTCCTTGCTGCCCACTAGAATCTAATCATTCGATATAACTTGAAGAGTTACTGGGAAGAAGTCGCAAAGGCAGAGAAGAGCCTCCAGTTGCTTTCAAGAGCATGTAGCAACATGCAATCGATATACATTGTGATATCCTTGTCCAACAATTCCAACTACAATTTGACAACATCAAAGAAGAAAACAAACTACTTGAAACCAAATCGAAGAGGCATCGCAAGCGAGGAGTTGGAGACACAATTGGGGTCATTTTAAGTGACACATTTGGCATCTCAACGAGAAGCGGAACATTACGAACAGCATTTTAACTTAATCGAGCAGAATGAGCAACATCTCCTACAGTTGGCAAAGAGTCAAACGTCCATTATAGATAACACCATACGTTTATTTAAGCAAAATAATAACTACACCATAACTCATCTGAACAAACTAGAAGAATGGATGGATGGAGATCAGTCCGGGATGTATCATTAAGGATGAAACATTACAAATCTCCTCCATCGGAAGAGAAGTAACTAAGATCAACCTATCATTGCTGGCAACAGCCAGTATGAGTCAGATAGAGCCGTTTTTACGCAACATAAACCATCTACATCAAGGACAGGAAAGGGCGATTTCTACTACCAAAGCATCATTAACAACAATAGACACCCGCGAGCTCGAGGAACAAATAGAATTTAAAAAAAAATCAGGATATTATCAATAGTCATCACATACACCATTACACGATGACTCATGTAACATTGGGTACCGTTATCATTATCATGGTGATTGCAGTCATTCTCTGGAAAAGAAGTCATCCACATCGGCCAGTATCAAGCGGCACACCAAGTCAAGTTAAAATGTAGTATTTTTGTTATTTAGTTTTTAATCAATGGATAAGAAAAAGTGTTTAACTTTATCAGAAAGGGCCAAAATAGATGTGTATTATCAGGAAGGGATTTCAGGTCGTGCCGTGCGTTCAGGTTGTAGGATCGGACGAGGTCACGAAGCCATTATAAATTATTTGAAGGATATAAAATCTTATGGAGGTACTCATAAAGGAAGGGTTTCAACCGCTCTTTTACCTCAGGATAAACGAAAAATTGTTAGATTAGCCTCCAGTTCGGCTCTTTCTACAACAAAAAATATCCTTCAAGCTGGTTTAAATACCAGTAAATCGACTGTCCACCATGTTATTTTAAAAAACCATCACTGAATGATGAAAGGAAGCAGAAACGATTGAAATTTGTAAAGGAACACATGACTTGGAATGTGATGCAAGGTCAAAATGTTAATTACTTGGTAAGAAATCATACATTATGCTATTATTTCAGTTTTCATGACTGACTCATTTTTCGAAACAAAACATAAAACACAGATATCTTGATGTCTGCCATTTTTTTTTCATTATAAAAAAAAAAGAATTAATCATCTAATGGATTTATTGTCCTTCGAAGGTCAATTAAATACTCCCCTTTTCACTCACGCACACATTTTCCTATTCACCTACTCACACAATTACAGTATACGACCTGAACGTTTCAAGCTTTCAAGCTCCATGTCAACCTGCACACTGGGTCGGCGCTGAACTCTGCACTTCAACAGAGGGTCTAAGTTGTGTTTATTAACATCACCGATAGTAATCGATGAAGATAATTCGCTTTACATCCTGCCTCTGGTGGGATTCGAATCCAGTACCTCCCGGTCCAAGTGCCGAAGCTTTAACCACTGCATCACTTGTACGGTGCTATTTTATTCAGTACTAAATATTCTTTCTTTCTCTATTTCACAATTTTTTTCTATCCACACACACACCGGCTGGAAATTGGCTTTTGCTTCTTTTGATTGAGTGGCGGTAATCTATTGAACCGCACTGTATAAATATGATTTTAGAAAATTCTAATAGAAATCTTAAAAAATTTCGGCGGGAAAACTCATATATAATGCAATATAAATTGTATATGGCAACAATTAACTGGTACTACATCGGTATGTGCTGACCAACATAAAGGTAGATCTGGCGCGATTTTTTTTGTTAGCGCGCCTCAGTCTCTTACACCATTGTGATATTCCGTCGTTTTTTATTCGTTAAATTATCGCCGGCTCCCGAATTAACCGAACATATGGAACCCTGAAGCGACGGGTTAAACGGCAACCCGTTTTGTATCGGGTATATAATATTGCTTACATACGGTAACGGTGGAACTGGCGGTGGCATCTGATGTTGATTCATTATACTATCGTTTTGATGATATTGCGTTTGGGTGGTACCGGTGCCCGTCGTTGTTATCGATAAATGATCGTCGAGCGATGGTGATATGCGACGTTCATGCTCGTGCAGCAATTGCGACGCCGTCCACGATTCGTACGGGCTTAATATACGATTGCTGTTATGCATTTTTAATTCGTCGATTAATTGTTGCTCGCTTTGATTAACAATCGAGTATCGCTTATAATTGTAATCACAGTCGCTTGTAATTGTTGTCATGGTTGATGTGTAAATCGGTGGTAAACCGATTGTATGATGGTCCGTACTGTCCATATTTGAATGATGATGGTGATGTTGATGATGATGATGATCGCCATCGACAAGAATCGATTGCTGCTGTTGCTGCTGTAGTTCCTGTTGCTGCTGGGCCAGTATTAACTGATTATTTTGTTGTTCAATTTTAAGTTGTAATTTTTTTTTACTGTTCGTGTTGTTGCGATCGTTTAACATTTTCGAGCTTTTACTGCCACGGCGCTTCAGAAATATAATAAAAATGATGATGGCACTAAATAATATTACGAGCATGATTAACGAAATTAAAATGATCAATCCGATATTATTAAGATTTTTTGATACGTTCGGCACCAAATCATCAATCTGATCACCAAATTTACTTTGGTTCGTTCTCATGTCGTCATCGTCTAGACCGCCGATATATCCGGGACTATAAATGTTTACTCCTCCAATACGATTTTGATTTAAATTCGGTATATACACGCTAACCCAGTTTGAAGTAGGTCCGATTTGTGCATCACGCATTGCATGGCTAAAGGCCCGAATTGCTATATATACATTTTCACCGTAAAACTGCTCTATGTCATTCGTTAAATTCATTGTAAACGTGGTCAGATCGCCGATTGAGTAAACGAACGGCTTCTCGTAATTCCAATTTATTGCACTCGTGTCATAGTTAACAATAATATCGGATAGACGATTCGAATATTTAACCTCATAACGTGCTACATTTAAACCGCCCATATCGGGTGATGTCCATGTCAGCCTTACTTTAGTTTTATTAAGTAATTCACCTCGTAAATCTCCGATACGACCATACGTTTTTGAATTTCGTACCGATTGATTTTTTTGTAAGTACATCGTATGAGCTGGCAATATACGTTGCAACGATGGCAGCGTTTGTTTAATCGGCGTCGGTATACGACTACCACAACATTTTTGATTTTCCCTAAATAATCGAACATTTTGCATTCCCATTGTGTACGCAGTGTTTCTTTTGTCCGTCACTGCAATTACGAAACGATAAATGCCGTTCGATTCAGGATTAAAATACCTCGAGTATATCCCATCACCTTCCATAATATCTGGATCGCCCGCCCCATTATCGAACAGTAATATTTTCTCGTTACATTCCACCGTATCATTGCACGGGGCATCTGGCCGTGTTATTGTTACTTCAACATCGGCTGACAGTACAGGAAGATCACCTTTACGCACCTCAACATATATTACAATGGGGCCATTCACAATATTTTTAATCCACGATTGTGTCGTTATAACATTATTTGAATATTTCACCGGTGTCGCTAAAACTTGAACATAGTGGGGTTGGGGATTACCCAAAATTCGATGCATTGAGTATGTCCACGAGCCCGTTTCATTAATATTTGACGAGAGAGTTATTTGTTTTACGTTAAAGAGCCGGGAATCACTTCGCTGCGAGAATATTTTTCCACACGGGCTGATCAATTTTAATCCCTCGATTAGGGGCTGCTCGACATTATGCGTATAAATATAAAACCCTGACGGTGATGACATCGATGAATCTAAAAAGAAACTGCCAGTTATATTTTTGGTGTCATACTTTTTCGATAGTGAACCATCGCCCTCGTTTAAATTCGATACGAGCTCTTTGCGGTGAATTTCAATTGGAAAGTTTAATTTATTCCCCTCATAATTATCATATCCGATCTGGTATAGAACATTTGTTAACTCGAAGTATGTTGTAAGCAGTGATTTGTCAATATTCTGTCGCGTCTCGTACACGGTGTAATATTTACCGGCTGTTAATTGGGCGATGGGGTCCAAGGACTGGCGCCGTATAATTCCTGGATAATTAATTGTTGTGATTTTAATATTCGCTCGATTTGCGGAATTTGTTACATTCAGATATTCCGTGGCAGTACTCATACCTGGTGCGACTAATACAATGACTGAATTAGCCGGACCATTGCTCTCATTCTGACGATTAAGCATATCGATGGCCATAGTTATGCCGCATGTGATACAAGCAAACTGGCGTTTTTCGCTCGGAGAAAATGGAAAGAATGATGCGATATTATCTCGTTTATCGTGTAATAATGGCGTCAACTCGAGAATACTGTCAATGTCGTTTTCTTTTAATAGCACGACGCCAACTTCGGTATTATCCGGTAAATCATACACAACCCATTTACGTATAGCATTTCGTAAAAAATTCCATGATTCACGTTGCAGTATGTCTTGCGTTTCATCGACTACAATCACATATCGCGTGCTCAGCCGTTTTTTGTATGTAAATTTCGGCGTTGTATTAAGGACCACTGATGGTTCATAGTTGAGCATATTTTCGACATTGAAATCATTGCTTTGTAATATTACGTCGAGTACACTTTGGTGATTGCAAAAAAAGTTATGCTTAGTTGGAGCCAATTTATTGTGGGTTCCCTCATCACAAAACATTGAAATACTTGGTGATTCAGCCGAGTAGAGAATACTCTTTCTTGAAATTTCATCCACCGTATCATTCAGACTCATTTCATCGTCATTGCAGTACCTAGAATTATTTATATTGAATTAATATGTAACAAAAAGAAAAATATATAGTAGCGAACATACTCATTCTCATTCGTAAATGGTAAATCCAAACACCCGGTCACATGTTTCCCCTTCTCGTACAAATAACATTTTGGATAAACTTTATCGTTCGCATATCCAATTTCATCAAAAATCCCATATCGATACTTTGCCCATTCCCTCACCATCTCCTTTCCAATTGTATTACGTGAAATGCTAGTTGGTGTCAAATAAATTTGTAATCCTGGTTCGCCACATCCGCCTATTTGCTTTGTCCACACCTGATCATTATATATGGGATGCGATTCAATAATTGTAAAATCGGATTTTTCACCCGATGCCGGAATGGTTGATTGATTATGTGGAACACACGTACCTGGCCAATTATCTGGATAGATGATAATAATACTGCCGAAATAGGCCCGACCATCCAATGAATCAAGCAAAAATTGTGATGATTTCTTGAATGAATTCTAAAAAAAGAACAAAAAATTATTTATTAGGACAATTTTGGTAATTTGATCATTGAGTGATTATTTTGTAATCGTGTGTCCGCAAATTGTTCTTTTTAATTGTCAAATGAAATTTGATCTATTTTATGTATATTTTTGTACGAATTTGTTTTCAATTTGATTAATTGTGTTATACATTTTAAGGCCAATAAATTTTAATCGATGTATCGTGGAACCAAGTATATTATAAACTAAATATGTAATATGTACACTGTGCAGTTTCACACTGTCATTTAAAAAATCGAAAAGGAAAAAAAAGAAACTAATTAGCACATACAAAACAATAAAAAACAAATGATAACACAAAAAAGAAACAGTAAATGCACACACACAAACAATTTATAAAGGACGCAAAACAATAGGAACAAATGAAAACAATTGTAGCAAAAATCTTTAGTTCATGTTTATACATGTTTAAACTTTTAAGAGTAGAAGCTTATCAGGTTTACTAATATTAAAAAAATTAATTTTAGTTAAATTGATAGTATTGCCGTGTCACCATCATGGCTCCGACGACGTATAATTTAATTTTCAAAAATAAAATTATATTTGGATTATCAAAATGGATTATCACAAAAAGAGTTATGTGAACAATATACAATCGCTAAACCGGTCATTTCGAGGCTGATAAATAAATATAAAACAACAGAAGCCGTCGAAACCCAACACAAAGATGGCCGCCCTTGCAAAGCAACAAGTAACTTGGACCGTAGAATCGTGTACTATTTAAAAAAAAAACATCCGTTTGATGGTGCGAGAGATTGAAATGTTTCAAAGCTACCGAGAAACCGTTCATCTCGGTGAAAAATAGCAAGGCCAGAATCAAATTTGCTAAGGAGCATAAAGACTGAACCATTCAACAATGGAACCGAGTTCTGTGTCTGACGAAAGTAAATTCAATTTACACAGGATCACACGGTACGTAGACCAGCCGGAAAGCGTTTAAAGATAACGACCCGAAACCTACCTGATGACATTGATGTTATAACCTAGATTGCGCAAAGTCCGGACCTAAACCCTATCAAAAATTTGTGGCAGCAGCCCAGCAGGTCGACGACCAAGGAAGACTGCATGGAACATTTAAAAACAATGATCAACGAACTTTATAATGAAACTGCTTGGACTGAAATTTCTGATGAAAAAATTAGAAAGCTCATCGAATCAATACCAAGAAGATGTCGGGAGGTTATCAAAAAAATTCGTTATGCCATTAATGTTACGCAGCCCTGGTTAGCTTGTGTAGTACTTAAATTTTTGATTATAAATGAATAATAAATAAAAATAGTAAATAGTGTTTAAAATAAGTGAAAATCTATAGTGTCAAGTGTGAGATGCTAAGGAACAGCAACAAAACATAGATATTTTGTATTCGTAATATATATATATATATATATATATATATATATATATATATATATATATATATATATATATATATATATATATATATATATATATATATATATATATATATAAGTGTCAAATTCAAATACAAAACGTACAGCTGTTAAATCCAGTATTTTATGCAACTTATTTATTTTTAAATTGAATTGTCAGTGAAATTAAACATTTATACTGTTGTGCATGAATTGAATTGCAAATCAAAATGTCTCAGTCTGAAAAATGTAAGCAAGTGACCGATTCGAGACAAAGAAAAATTTTGCGATGATTTGGTCGATGTAAAAAAGTGTATGACTATACATGTATTGATTGGAATTTCGACAAGTACAAGACATTATTTAAGGAATGCCCCTATGCTAGATTTATATGTGCAGAATGCCAAAATCATGAGGAGGATACTATATATGAGGAATTCAACAAAATTAACAAATTCGTTGAAGAATTAAAACAACGTTTATGCGCAAATCATTTGAACCTTAATGAGCAGTTAGGAGTAAAATTAATTCTATTACAGCCAAAGAAACCACAAGAGAATAAGAAAACCAAAGAAGACATCGTAAGCCAAATTGATTTGAAAAGCATTCCCCTAATGGGATACCGAAACGTTGCGAATGAGGGAATTATATTACAGTGCGATTCAAATGAAGCAAAGGAAAAACTGAAGCAAATCGCCACAGATAAATTAGGAGCTCAATATGAGGTTAAATTGCCTACACAGCTTAGGCCTAGAGTGAAAATTTTAGGAATGTCAGAACAACTAGAAAGCGGTGAAATTATATCAGCGTTGAGCAACAAAATTCGTTTTTAGCTGCTAGCGACATAAAGGTAGTAAACACCTATCGAAGAAGAAATACACAGAAAGTCGATACAATCATTGAAGTTGATGCCACTTGCTTTAAGAAAATAATAGAGGCTGAGAAACTCAATATCAAGTTTTATAGATGCCACGTAGTAGAGTCAATAGGCTTAACAAGATGTTATAAGTGCAATGGTTATTCACATCACGGCGATAAGTGTACCAGCAAGCTAACGTGCCCAAAATGTAGCGGAGAGCACAAATATAATGAATGTAAGAAGAGCACAGAAATCAATATTGATGTAAACCATGCTACGTGGGATAATAACTGCACAGTGTATCAGCGCAAGTTGAAAATACTAATATCCAAAACAATTACCAATAGCAGTTTCGAAAACGAGACGCCCTATACACCAACATCCGAAGTCTATAGTCAAATTTCATGGAGTTACAGGAAATTGTGTTCAATTTTAAACCAGCCTTAGTATTACTCAGTGAAACTAGAACAACTGAAGAAATGTACAATTCGGAGATTCATATTGATAACTATAAATTTATACGCTGCGACTCGGATAGTCGACCTACAGGAGGAGTTGCTATATACATTCATGAAAACATAAATTTCAAAATAGTTTGCAACTGTGAGAAGGATTGCACTTGGTTTTTAGCAATACAAATCATAAAAAGATATCATACGACTGGGATATTTGGAGTAGTATACAGATAATTTCAAACAACGAGAGCAGTTTTCTTAGATAAATTTGACGAATGGATGGAAAATATCATAAACCATAACAAAAATAATTTCATATTCGGTGATTTTAATATTGATGTCAAATCCAATGAATATTACAGTGTAAAATTAAATCAATTGATAAGTGATCATAGACTAATGCAGGTGGTTAAAGAATATACCGAGAGTTTAATAGATTTAGTGATAACTAATTCAAAAAAAGTGCAATGTGAAGTAGTTTAAGAGCAACAAATTAGTGACCATTGTACGTTAAGCATTAATTTAAATTGCGGGAAGATAAAAGCAACAAGAAATTGTGACCCGATAGAAATCATGAATTACTCAACTATGCTTTAAATCAACAACTTCTGGGATGCCAAGATCGTAACTTAAACGAAATAGACCAAGAATTAAACGAAGAAGCTGAAGAGTTACTGCTAAAGTTAAAAACTTGTCTGAATGAGTTGACATGTACAAAATTGATTCATAAAACTAGTAAACTACCATGGTTCTCGGAAAATTTGAAATTACTAAAACTACGATCTTATGAAATTATGAAAACTATAAAGTCAAATGAGAGCTGGGATAATTATTAAAGAGCCAGAAATATAAATAAACAATCTTTAAGGAAGGAGCACTCCACTTATTTCAAAAACAAATTCATAGAAAATCAAAATAATCCAAAACAACTATGGAGAATGTTAAAATCGATGTATAAAACTAAAACCACAACACAGTAGAATATTCAGTTTAACAATAAAGTAGTAACCGATAAACTAGAATTGGCCGAATCTCTTAATAATACATTTGTATCCAGTGTGATTGACATCCATAACAATATTCCAAAAGTAAAAAAATTTTATGAATCGAATGTGTATCCTTACACAGTTTCATTCCGTTTTCAAAATATTACAAGTCAAGAGATAACTAAAACTATTAGTAGTCTGAAGTCGAACGCTGGAATTGATGGTATAAACCGTTCTATCATGTTAGATGTTATGAAGAATGAAATATTCTCATCAAAATTTACGAACTTAATCAATAAAAGTATATATGAAGCTAAAGTCCCGAGATCATGGAAAATATCACCGGTTATTCCAATTCCAAAAACTTCTAAGCCAACAACACCAGAAGAACAAACCACATTAACAACAATAATATATGTACTAGTCGACCAACAATATGGATTTCGCGAAAAACATTCATGTGAAACTGCATTAAACTTAATGTTAGATAATTGGAAATCTGAAATAGATGGCAATAAAGTAGTAGGAGCAGTGTTCCTGGATTTTAAACGAGCTTTTGAAACAATCGGTAGACAAATTTTACTAAAAAAAATTAGGAATTCAAGCCGCGGCGTTGGAATGGTTCAACAATTATCTTCAAGTAAGGCAACAATATACAAAAGTTGATAGATGTACTCTAAACCAATTCCAAATAATCTCGCAGTACCGCAGGGATCTACTTTAGGACCATTGCTTTTCATCCTGTATATCAATGATATAGTTAGGCAAACAAAAACACATTTTAGGTTTTGGTAATATAGAAAAGCGGAGCGGCCAGAAAAAAGTCAGATATTGCTTGAAATGACATCACTAACAGCTTGTTAATTACCATTTAGGAAAGTTTACACAAATAGCCACCGTATACAAATTAACCATACGTTAAACACTTTAGGTTCGCATATTAGAACATATAACCCCAAAATTTCTCTACCCACCTACCACCCCAATCTTTCTATATATATATATTATTCTCCTGCACGAGTGTATGTGACTGAAGTCCTCCTAAACGGCTGGCACGATTTTAATGAAATTTTGTGTGTGTGTGTGTTTGAGTGAGTTCCTGGATGGTTTAGATTTACAATTGGAACCGGTAGGTTGCACTGCGATCGGGTTCTAGGATTTTCTTTGGCGAAATTTCACTACTCACCCACCACCCCGAAATATTTTATAAAATGAAAAAAATTCATAAGTTCAAGAATTGAAAGTTCATGAATAATTAAATTTTTGTGAATAATTCATATAGTAATTATGTTTGTGTATCATAGGTGGTGCTGATGCCAAATTCTGTGGTATTTGACGTACTCATCAATACATGCGCAAGTCACTTGCGTTGTAGCTTGGCGTTGTTCTGCCAATCGTATCTATTCTACTAGTCATATCAATTACGCGTGACAAATGGTTGAACGGTTGACATTGTCCACCGCTGGGCGGTTCCGTATTCACCGTTGCTGTAAAACACTAAAGCACACATAAACGTTGAGTTCTGCAGTTCGGCGAAGTTCAGCAAATACATTTGAATACGTTCATAACGGCTGCGATATGGCTGTATTTACTGTTCAAAATTTAAATGATAACGGCTAGAAATAACACGTTATCAAATTTTCCGATTCATTAGCAGCAATGAAATGTTTTTGCGCATTTTGAGTTTTCCGCGTGTTAAGCGTGTTTATTTCGTTGAAGAGACTGCTCTACAACAAGCATTAACTGCCCCAAAAAACACACTAACAGAGTTTTTTGAACTATGCAACCGACCAGGTATTTTCGGTCAATTCGCAAAGATATTAATGTATACTGATGTGTCACAATTTTCCACGTGGAACAAACAGTCAAAAATGTCAGCCCCACCCACGAAAGCGTAGCGTTTCAGTCCAAGGATACAACGGCATATTCATGGAAAACATATTAGGCCGATTATACACAGTCTATCCGAAGCAACGACAATGCTACATTTCGCGTTTGTTGTTGCATAACGTTCCTGGACCGATTTTCATCGAATACTTGCGAACAGACCATGTTATTATTGTAGGACACGTACGACCAGTGCGTGTTACGCAATAGTCAAATGTATCGAAACAGAGCGTTCCCACCACAAGGCTACTTTCTATTAGGAGACAGCGGCTAGAAATCCTCACTGGAACCGGTTGCGCTAATTACTCCAGTTAAAAATACTAGGACTGCAACTGAAAATACATTTAATAACGTGCATAGCAAGGCTCGTAACATTATTGAAAATGCTTTCGGAATAATGAAAACACGGTGGCGTTCAATTTTTCTCAAATCTGTTTTGAAATAAATATGAACAACTTACATTGAATTGAATAGTGACGTTTCTCCATTTTTTTTGGTGGTTTACTCTTTTACGTCTCGCAGTATAATGAAAAGTCACTGAAAAGTAACCTCGTAAATTGACTTTTCGGCTACCAACTAGTGGTCAATAGCAGAATCTTCGCATTTTCGTTTAGTTTAGTTAGTTTAGTCGATTAAGGCACACAGCATTAGTTCTAAACTGAAAACTTAGTTAAAATTTTTTAATTCCCGAAAGTATTGATTATGCTATCATCGCTGAGTATCTGATCAATGAAGAAGAACTTTAACAAATTGAAGGAGTAATTCTGTTCCCAAATTCGAGAAAATTTCCCGTTTCTTTCAATTCGAAAAAAATAATTTTAATGCGATATTTCTACTGCTACACCTAGGCCCCGGAAACAAGTTTTCGAGAATGTCATCTGGTCATTAATTAAGAAAGATGATCAGAAAATGGCTCAAAGTTGTGTAGCATCTAGCATGCAACAAAACTAAAGTACTTATAAATTAACTTCTCAACGTTTTTCCATTCTACTCAATATCATTGGTCCATTACCAGTTTCTGAGAATCAGCGTTATTGCATCACATTGATTGATAGATTCTTGCTTAATCGATGTTCGATCTCTCTGGGGAGGGGAGGAGGGGGGGGGGGGGTTACTTGTGGTGTTTTCACATCTTGTATCATGGATTCGTCATTTAAATTAACTAGAATTAGCTGGCACCTGATTTTTTGCGTATACGTATACGCAGTTTAACGAAAAATCACAGATACAATTGGAATTATCAGAAGTTTGTTTTGTTTTCATTTTTTAGTTCAAATGAAAAATCTAATTTGATTGTCTGTGGTTGGATTATAGTTGGGTATAAACCAACTCGATAACTCGTAAACATTCGATCATCAAGTAATCAACATGCTACTGAAGTTAACCGAATATTTTATATCAAGTTCTGATAAAATTCTGTGTTTAAACGTAATATTAACTGAGTGAAGTTACGCAATTCGCAAATAGCGGGAAACCGTATTTATAATTTGTCGTGTTAGGGGCTATGCATTTGAGTTGCGGCACTAACAGTGAACGCCTGTGCCATCTCTATTTTTGAGTTTTGGCACCATCATCAATTTAATTTCAAAATTTCGTAAAGTTTAAAATTTGCATAGCGTTGGCCATGATTAGAAAGTACCGGATGCCGAATTATGCTGTTTGGAAATTGAAATTTATGTACATACATTGGTTGCCATTGGCGTCCTAGTTATTTTAATCATCTTTAGATGGAGGATCAGAAACCAGATTTTTTTTTGCCTTTGGTGCTTGCTGATTGGCGGATTGTAATACATACTTGCGTCACTTGTTAAGCAAACTTTTATGTTCGTCGAAAGTGTTTTGGAATGAGAATTTTATTTGAAAAGTTATTTAACAGTATTTCAGTCAATCTAGCACTATTGACGCCAATTTGGCATTGTGCATATGAAATCATAAAATGAGCATCATCAGGAAGCGGCATTCGGCAAGTACTTATTGAAATAGGAAAGGTCGTGTAATATAAAACCCTTAGTAAACCCCTTTTCGGTTATAAATTTAGAGAAAATTAAAACTTGAATTTTTAAAATCGACAGCGTTAATAAATAACGAAATATCGATATATACAAATGGATTTGTTTGCAAAGCGCGGGAAACCATGCGTGTATCTATGCAAGTAATTTGGTAGAAATAAATCGAGAATTATTATTTTCTGCTGTGGGTGGGCAAACATTTTATTTGTATTAAAACACCTTAACAGGCAAGGAAATTTAGAAAACCATTTCAGAAATACATATAAATCGACGATTATCCGGGCACATAATATAATGAGAAGATTAAATTTCATGAGAACATTTTTTAAAAAGTAAAAGTAATGATAGAAGAGCCCCTAGATATCACGGATCCCTCATATACGTTTCAATAGATCGCGATGTGCACAAAAAAAATATTTCAAAACCAAACCAACGAATAGAATACATTAAAATAAAAATTATAAAAAAAAAAATTTCAGAAATAAAGATGATCGATCAAAACTTCGTGATTTCCAGTTACGAAATCTTTTATACATGATCATATACATATGATGTGCTTAGTGCTGTATTCGTTAAATATGCTGTTCTTCATGTGACTATATATCGGTATGAAACACACAGAAACTATTTTTGTAGGTAAACTATATAATACAATCATGTAAGATTTCCTAAAATGATCCACACCTTAAAAAAGGTGCGTTTCTGTGTTTCTTAAGGTCAATTGTTTTTTACTTTAGACTTAATTGTTTAGTAAGATCATTAGATCGTAAGACGAACATACAAAATAAGAACAATATTGTGTTTTGATTTATACCATAAACATATTTTTGTATTTCTCGGTGCGTAATCCGATACGATTTAATTGGCCTTCCGTTCAATAGATAATTATTTATAATACCTGTGATCCTCCGATGTGTATGCATATACATATGTATACGGTACACCGTTGTAATAAAAATAATTAAAAACCTCACAAAAAAATAATTTATCCAATTTCGAAACCGATCTCTCACCATACCATCATACCGCGTGCGCTACATAAGACGTGAAGCAATTACAACAACAAAATCAAAAAGTTAATTTGTTAGTTCTCACAGCAAAATACACCAAACACAACAAAAATAAAAAATATCGCAGCATGATCGCAGCAGCACTCGCGTTTTGTTCGAAACAAAAAATTAATAACATCAATTTAAATTTAATATAACGAAAAAATAAAAAAAGTTCATTTTGCCTGTGTCTTTGTTTGACTTATGGAAGTAACGATAAGAAGGTTTAGGTTTTTGGTACAAAGTTTCATAATATCAAATATAATATTGCCGATCTCATATAAATTTTTTCGACACATTTTATTTTAAAAGAGCGGACGAATGCCCAGTAACCTCATCATGCGGACCACTCTGCAGACCAGACGAAATAGGGTGTCCTCGCAAGAGCTTCTAAGAGTAAAATTGATTTGGTTACACTTATCAATAGCAGTCGCCGTCTTTATTACTTCCCGCATATATTTAGCTTATTCCCAACGCCTTATTACTAGTATAGGTAACGTGTTCTTTGAACGACAGTCTCATACCAGTGAACGAAAACCAATGATTTAGCATGATGTACCACTATAAAAGCAATATTCAATTATAAATCGGACGAGGTGTCTTTCTATTTTTAACCCTGCAAGTAGCCATGGGTAGTTCTTCTACAGTAATTGGCGGAGTCACTTCCAAAATAGTTTTCAGTTCGCCGTTCTTTTCTTGTGGACATAAAGTTGTGACAATTCTTTCCTTGATTTCACAGATGGTTTAGGGGCTCTTCCAGCTTCACGCGTTCGTCTTTAGCTGTGTTTGCCAGCAATAAGAAAAGGGCTTCTTAGCCATAAGATGTTGGAGATTTTTAAATTACCCGTTGAATCCGTTTGTCTATTTGTATCGATTCATACTTCGAACAGAAACATTTACTCAACGAAAAGAACAGCTTAAAAAATAACATCATTTATTGGTACCGATACGTGGATGATAGCAAAATTATTTTCGGGTTCAATGCGCAACTTAAAAATCTCCGGTATTGATGTATTAATAACATACAACCTAATATAAAATTGTGGTGTGAATCCCATTTACGTCCAACATCCCAATCCCATCATAATTGATTAGGAAATAGCCGAGTTCCACTATAGATAGCCATGTTCCAGAACTTTCTCCAAAAAATCCCATTTCTATCCAACAAAACCAATCCCATCATAATCGGTTAAGAAATTGCAGAGTTCCGCCCCAGATGGCCATATTCCAGAACTTCTTCCAAAAGTAATTTTAAATATTCATTTCCATCCAACATATTCAATCCTATCATAATCGGTTAAAAAGTTACCGAGTTCCGCCCCCAGATAGCCATATTCCAGAACTTCTTCCAAAAATCATTTAAGAATCCCAATTCCATCCAACATCCAAAATCCCATCATAATCGGTTAAGAAGTTACCGAGTTCCCAGATAGCCATATTGCAGAACTTCTTCCAAAAATAATTTAAGAATCCCATTTCCATGCAACCGCCCAATCCCATCATAATCTATTAGGAAATGACTAAGTTCCGCTATAGATGACCTTACTCCAGAACTTCTTCTAAAAATCATTTAAAAATTCTATTTCCATCCAACAAAACCAATCCCATCATAATCGGTTAAGAAATTACCGAGTTCCGCCCCAGATGGCCATATTCCAGAACTTCTTCCAAAAGTAATTTTAAAATTCCATTTCCATCCAACATACATAATCCCATCACAATTGGGTAAGAAATTGCAGAGTTCCGTCCCAGATGACCATAGTCGAGAAATTGATTCAAAAATAATTTAAGAATCTCATTTCCATTCAACATATCCAATCCCATCATAATCGGTTAAGAAGTGACCATATTCACAAACTTTTCCAAAAATCATTTAAGAATCCCATTTCCACCCAACATTCCAATCTCATCATAATCGGTTAAGAAATTATCGGGTTCCGCCCCAGATGGCCATATTCCAGAACTTCCTCCAAAAATCATTTAAGAATCCCATTTCCATCCAACATCCCAATACCATCATAAACGATTAGGAAATGGCCGAGTTCCGCTATAGATGGCCTTACTTCAGAACTTCTTCCAAAAATCATTTAAAAATCCCTTTTCTACCCAACACATCCAATCCTATCATAATCGGTTAAGAAATGGCCAAGTTCCGTCCGAGGTGCCCTTATTCCAGAACTTCTTCAAAAATAATTTATGAATCTTATTTCTGATCAACATATCCAATCCCATCATAATCGGTTAAAAAATTACCGGGTTCCGCCCCAGATGGCCATGTTCCAGAACTTCCTCCAAAAATCATTTAAGAATCCCATTTCCATCCAAAATACCCAATCCCATCATAATCGGTTAAGAAATGGCCGAGCTCCGTCCCAGCCCCTTCGCCATTCCACACTTTGATTCTTTTGTCGTGATTCTTTCCTCGTTTCCTTCCGCTTCACGTACAAACTGTTGTTCGGAAATTTCTTAACCGATTATGATGGGATTTTAAATGTTGGATGGAAATGGGATTCTTAAATGATTTTTGGAAAAAGTTCTGGAATTGGGCTATCTAGGGGGGGCGGAACTCAGCAATTTCTTAACCGATTATGATGGGATTGGATATGTTGGATGGAAATGGGATGTTTAAATGATTTTTGGAAGAAGTTCTGGAGTAAGGGTATATCTATTGCGGAACTCAGCCATTTCCTAATAGATTATAATGGGATTGGAATGTTGGGTGGAAATGGGATTCTTAAATGATTTTTGGAAGAAGTTCTGGAAATTGACCATCTGGGGCGGAACTCGGTAACTTTTTAACCGATTATGATGGGATTGGATATGTTGGAAGGAAATGGGATTCTTAAATTATTTTTGAAACAAGTTCTAGTATATGGTCATCTGGGGCGGAACTCTCCAATTTTTTAACCGATTATGATGGGATTGGGTATGTTGGATGGAAATGGAGTTTTTAAATGATTGTTGGAAGAAGTTCTGGAGTAAGGCCATCTATAGCGGAACTCGGTCATTTCCAAATCGATTAAGATGGGATTGGGGTGTTGGGTGGAAATGGGGTTCCTACCCGGTAATTTCTTAACCGATTATGATGGGATTGGATATGTTGGATGGAAATGGGATTCTTAAATGATTTTTCGGAGAAGTTCTCGAGTCAGGCTATCTAAAGCGGAACTAGGTCATTAAAAAACCCAAACACCTCAACTCTGTTCTTGGACTGAAGAATGTCAAGCGGCATTCCTTCAGCTCAAGAATAAGTTACAAGACATAACACTACTAGTGCATCCGTTAGCTAATGAAAAATATAGCATTAATACGGATGCGTCTGGTACAGCAACAGGTGCGGTCTTGCACCAACTTAACGGCACGACCTGGGAACCTCTTGGGTTTATCTCCAAGAAACTCACAGATGCGGAAAGGAAATATTGTGCGTTCGATCGTGAGTTACTTGCAATTTATCAAGCAATCAAGCATTTCCGTTACTTTGTGGAAGGTCGTGAATTTACCATTTACACCGACCACCAACCACTTACTAGAGCAATCTTCTCTAAAACGGAACGTAATCCAAGGCAAACCCGCCACTTAGATTACATCGTACAGTTCACAACTGACATACAGCACATTCACGGCAAAGATATCGTTGTCGCTGATACTTTATCTAGAACAAGTGATGACTACACAATCGTTACTATCGCGGAGCAACAAGCTCGTAATGCAGAAATTACAGACATACTCTCAAGTTCTTCCACTCGTCGTACAGCTAAGTGGAAATTGGAAGGATTGCCACTTAACGACGTAACAGTTTACTGTGAAATGTCATCTACAGGCCGCAATCGTCCTTACATTCCGGAGACACTACGTCGAACCATCTTCGACACTCTCCACAATGTTTCGCATCCAAGTGTTCGAACTACACGCAAGCTCGTCTCAGCAAAATATTTTAGCACAAGATGAATCAAGATTCGTTTGGGCAAAGTCTTGTTTATCTTGCCAAAAATCAGTAATTCATCGTCACACCAAATCGCCTCACGAGAATTTCAAAATTCCGTCAAGTCGATTTGAGCATATCCATCTGGATATCGTGGGGCCACTATCACCATCTTATGGTTACACACATTTACTCACCCGCGTAGATCGTTTTACACGGTGGCCTGCAGCTTACTGTATAAAAGACTTCTCCGCATCAACCATCGCAAAAACGTTCGTCGAAAACTACAAATCTAGATTCGGCGTTCCCAGTAGAATCACAACTGACCAAGGCACTCAATTCGAATCCAACCTCTTTTCTGAGTTTATGCAACTTTTAGGCTCACAAAGGATTCGAACCACTGCATATCACCTGCAAGCAAACGGTATGGTTGAGCGCTTTCACCGCCAAATTAAAGCTGATCTTAAAGCAAGAGAAAATACCGTTAACTGGAGTTCGGAGGTACCAATAGTTCTATTGGGTATCCGAGCAACAGTCAAAAATGACCTGCAATGCTCACCAGCAGAACTGGTGTACGGTCAAACACTCAAACTTCCTGGGGAATTGTTTGTGGAACATCCACTTACACCCCAAATTACCGCTGATACAGTGGTACACACCATACGAAGGTCCATTCAAAGTGGTACGAAGACTTCGTAAACGATTTGTAATTCAAATCAAAGATAAACTCTTTAATATCTCAATTGACAGACTCAAACCAGTCTACGGGATAATGAATACACCTGATCATTCGTCAGGAATCAAGAAAATCGTTCGATTTACCAACAACAGTCCACACATTCGAATGATTACTTCTCAGCAAGCATAATTTTTGGTTTTCATTTCTTTCAAAGGATGGAAACTACCACTATCAGCGATCTCAACGCCTGACACGAGGAATTGATCAAGCAAATCGAAATGGAGCTAGATGTTACGGTTCTAGATTTGGAACTAGAATCTTCTCCATCAACGTCGAATCAAGGAAAAAGGGTTCAATCAAACTCAGTGGCAACGCAAACAACATCAACGACGCTACCATCTAATAACTCGAAACAACACGTCTTTTGGAGTTACGAATTCTCAGGTTGGAAAGATGCATGAGCGCGCTCCAATCCGCAAAAAGTTCGAAGAAAACAAGCAATTCAAACAAAAGAAGCATTTGTTGGTTTCACACGAGATTTGGGTTTGGAGCCCAAAAATGTACAATTCAAAGATATCGTAAGGAACTGGAGTCAAATATTTGGGCTCCAGCTTCGGCTCCGCTATAAGTTTGACCATTTTTTTATTTGTTTTATCCCATAGAAAACTTTAATTTGCTTACGAAAATGTTTTGTTGAAATATCCTACATGTGTCGTGATATTTTTTCCTGTCGTTACAGTTAAATTGTCTATCACATTTCGCATTAATATTAGTGCTGTCGTTTAAAAATCCGTTACACATCTGTATAAAAATTAAAATAAAATTTCCGGTCTCTCATATACCAATACATTCATAGGCAAATATAATTGTAACACGAAATCGATAACGGGATAAATTTTGCATTTTTAATCAATAATTTTCATGTTTAGTTGTGTCTGGACTTTCAAGTGCGTCGCGTTAATTTTAAAATCCGGTTTATACGACATTAAAAAAAAATGTTAGTGCGCGTAATTTAATTTCGGTGTGGTGTTTTATATAATACGAGTGTTTTGTGACCCTGTTAAGTGAGTGTTTTTTATATTGTGTAGTGAAGTGTGCTAATTTTAGTAAATTGTCATATGGACAACAAGTTTGAGGCAATACGGTTAAATTTTAAGGTGAGTGACATATGTTTTATATTACGAAATGGCAGCAATTTGTGGCGCACTTATGTCCATTCGTCAATGCTTAACTTATGCGAATATTAACAATAATACGTATATTATTATGTTTTTATAAATTATGAATCAGGGCTCCGGGTTTTTTTGGGTATTACTTTAAAAAAACCCGGGTGGGTTTTTCTGGCGTAATAATACTTCTTAAAAAATCGTATGTTTTTTGTTTAATTTGTTTATTCAATTGCATATTTTTAACTTACGATTTGACAAAATTAATTCTTTAGAACATAAAGAGAACAAGTGTTTCATAAATGAATTTGTTAAATTGTATTAGTTAATTCCTAATTAAACCGTAGGTTCAGAAAATTCTTTTAATTGAAGCCGAGCTTGCTGGGCAGTTCATTAGTGATACAAAAAAAATCGAAACATTTTCAGGCAACTTTGAAGATTTTTCATTTTTCTGGGAAGTATTCTCCATCGTTAATTTTAAATGCCAAACAGTGTGCCAAAAAGGTGGCACTTGCTGCGCTCTCTCCTTCTTCCCTTAGCAGTTTGCCCAAATATTTTGGATGCATCATGTTTGTTAGTGCATGTTCCACATCCCCAGGAAGTTTGAGTGTTTGACCGTACACCAGTTCTGCTGGTGAGCATTGCAGGTCATTTTTGACTGTTGCTCGGATACCCAATAGAACTATTGGTACCTCCGAACTCCAGTTAACGGTATTTTCTCTTGCTTTAAGATCAGCTTTAATTTGGCGGTGAAAGCGCTCAACCATACCGTTTGCTTGCGGGTGATACGCAGTGGTTGGAATCCTGTGTGAGCCTAAAAGTTGAATAAACTCAGAAAAGAGTTTGGATTCGAATTGAGTGCCTTGGTCAGTTGTGATTGTACTGTAACGTTTTTGCGATGGTTGATGTGGAGAAGTCTTTTATACAGTAAGCTGCAGGCCACCGTGTAAAACGATCTACGCAGGTGAATAAATGTGTGTAACCATAAGATGGTGAGAGTGGCCCCACGATATCTAGATGGATATGCTCAAATCGACTTGACGGAATTTTGAAATTCTCGTGAGGCGATTTGGTGTGACGATGTTTCGCAACGTATACATGCAATGGGATTGGTTCAGAAGCTGGGAAATTGGGTGCCACACAAATTGAAAGAAAGGGACATGGAACGTCGGAAAACCATGTGCGAATTGTTGCTTCAACGACAACAAAGGAAGAGGTTTTTGCATCGGATCATCACTGAGGATGAAAACTGGATCCATTATGACAATCCAAAGCGCAAACCAGCGTGGGTCAAGCCAGGTGAACCAGGCCCGTCGACGCCAAAAGCAAATATCCATGGTTCGAAGGCGATGTTTTGTATTTGGTGCGATATGAAGGGTGTCGTCTATTATGAGCTGCTGAAAGAGCGTGAAACCATTACGGGACAAGTTTATCGACGACAACTGATGTCTTTAAAGCAAGCTCTAGCTGAAAATACTGGAATGGGGCAAAAGGCACAATATGATTATTTTGCAACATGGCAACGCTAGGCCACATGTTGCTATATCTGTCAAAAATTACTTTGATAGGCAAAACTGGGAAATTCTACCCCACCCGCTGTATTCATCAGACATTGCTCCCTCTGATTACCACTTGTTTCGGTCGATGCAATCAGCCCTGGTGCAGCAGCACTTAACTTCATATGAAAACGTCAAAAATGGGTCGATGACTGGATCGCCTCAAAACCACCAGACTTCTTCCTTCGAGGAATCCGTTTTTGCCTGAACGATGGGCGAAGGTTATAGCTTCCGAAGGAGCATACTTTGAATAAAACATTCTTTCATTCTCTAATCTCTTTTATTTCGGTAAAAAAAGGTCGGGAATTTATTTGTAGACCCAATAGAAAAAAGCAAAAAATAAATAACAGAAGGAGGGACAAAAGATAAGCAATAAAAATTAATCTATGGATCGCGCAGGTAGGCGATTAGTCATCGGCTGAGTAACAAAATTCAAGGTATATTGAAGTTCATTTAATTACCCGACGTATTAGTCAAATTATTGCGTACGTGAGAATAGAAAAGGTCGGGGTCTGTAATTGGTGAGAACCGGATTTCTCTCTGTTCGTTAAGGATATTTTGGTTAAGAAATATTGATTTTCGAATTTCGTAAGATTCTAAGATATCTAAACGTCTGCCTTTGGGTTGTATATGTAATATGTCTATATTGTTCAAGCTAGCTGTGTGGTTTTCTGAAGTTAAATGGTTATGGAAAGTTGATTGATTGCAACCAGATAAATGTTCTTTAGCTCTAACTACAAAATTGCGCCCAGTCTGACCAATATCGGAGAAACTACAATCATTGCAATTGATCCTGTAAACACCTGATCAACTCTACATAATTGAACTGTCTACTCTAACATAATTGGACACGATGTTGCTAATCCGTTGGCTCGTTTTTCCTATATACTCTAAGCGACGCCAATTTTCCCGCGTTGGACTATCCGGTGGATAAATACCCGTTAGAGTTTTACGCTTTAGCTTTTTATTTAATAACTTTAATATGGTCATAGTTCCATATCCGTTATTCGTTGCTATTTGAAGAATTATGTTAAGCTCAGTGTTATAATTTGAATTTGTCAGAGGGATGTTTATTAGTCTATCTATGAGTGAGTGGAAAGCTGACATTTTAATATTATGGGGATGGTTTGAAGAACTAGGGATAACAGCGTCTGTATACGTGGGTTTCCGATAAATTTTGAAATCTAAAGAAGATTTGCCCTGCATTTAATTGTGTCCCAGGTGGCCATATTCCAGAATTTCTTCCAAAATTCCTTTAACAATCCCATTTCCATCCAGCATACCCAATCCCATCATAATCGGTTAAGAATTTTTCGAGTTCCGTCCCAGGTGGCCATATTCCAGAATTTCTTCCAAAAATCAAGTGTTCTTCAACTTTCAAGGCAAATTGAATTCAGTTTGAGTCTAGTCACGCTGGGCGTATGTTACGATTTCGAATGGAATTTTTCAAAGAATTATGGCATGGGAGACCTTTTTGTGAAATTTTGGAATATTGGTTATGCGACAAAACGATATTTTCAATAAAATTGAGTTAAAATAAACTTTTAATGATGTTTCTTGATTTGAAACTGCCAGACAATTAATTTGCCCGCGAATTTTAGGTTTCTTCGTATTTTCAAGCATTTTAGTGTTCCGGCAGATTTAGTTTAGTTAGGAGGATCATTGATTTATTAGTGTTCAATTGTTTTAAAGTCCCCGTAAGAAGTTAGTTCGCATTCGCCGTATGCGCTCAGTGTGGCTAGACCTGTAGAGTTGTCGGAACAAGCTAAAATTTGAAAAGTGATGACGGGAGAAAGGTAAAACATAAAAAGCTTCCTCATCTGTAATGTGATTGGAAAAATAGCTTAAACAAACAAAGCTTCTAATAATGTCTTCTTTATGTTCATGGCGGTCATGGTGTTTATTAAGTTTAAATAGTAGGATGTCAGGATGTACCATATCAAAGGCTTTGCGAATACCTAGAAACAGACAGGCACAGAACATTTTCTTTTCAAGGCAGCCATGGTGTTGGACTTGGCCCTAAAGCCGAATTGCCATTTGCTTATTACACTATTTATTTCTAAGAACTGATTTAGTCTAAGCAGTATAATCTTTTCAAATATTTTTGAAATGGAAGATAAAATCGTTATAAGGCGGTAGTTACATATATCCATTTCACTTCCAGCTTTATGAATCGGAAGTACTTTGCCTATTTTACAAATATCTGGAAATACGCTCGTCTCAAAAGAGTCATTTACATATAAAGCCAGCAATGGAGATATGATGCTAACTGTGTATTGTAGAAATTTGGCAGAGATTTCATCCATTCCAGTAGCCGCATTCATGTTTAAATTTAAAATTATATTCCGTACTTCTTGTTCGTTCCGAACTTGTGCGTTAACTGTAGCGGATAAATCATTATATAATTAATATAATCAAAATCTTTATGAGCTAGCGCTTGAAAATAATGGCCCAAGGTAGATGATATATTACCAAAGTAGTTATTAAAGAGATTGACTATTTCGTTATTACTCGTAACTATACTATCAGTGTCAACTAAAGCCCAATCTTTGGTGGATCTGGTTTTGTTGAATATAATTTCATTCAAAAAATTCCAAAGTTGCTTGGGTTTGTTTATATGCATACCAACAAAATCTGAATTTAACTTTCTCTTTGCTTTTTTTATTTTAGTACATATCAACAAGGGATATAGGGGTATATCCTCCATCCAGTCGCAAATTAAATATTTGCGATCAGAAATATGGTTACTAGATGTATTTTGCCATTCCAATTGTCACATCTTTTTTAAATTTAAATTTGTTTTGCGATTTAAAAGTAAAAATACATGAAAAGACTGCGACCTCGGAAAATGCGTAGCAGTCTTTTCGTGTATTTCTATTTTACAATCGCAAAACAAATTTAAATTTTAAAGAAATGTATCAATTGGCATGGCAAAATAAATCTAGTAACCATATTTCTGATCGCAAATATTTAATTTGCGACCGGATGGAGGATATACCCCATAATCGTTTTAACTTAAAAAATTTATCCCGTTCATTGATGATACCTAAAATATCATTTGTCATCCATTCATGTTGGTTATGTTTACTTTGTTTTTTTTAGATTATCTTTGTGTTGTTACAAACTAGCTGTTTAACATTCCCCACAAAATCATTAATGTTAGTAGCACTAGAGATCCTATTCCAAATAGGATCATCATACATTTTTTATAACTAAAGACTTTCATAAATTCCCAATTAGACTTTTTTGGAACATTAATTTTAGAAACCTGAAGAAACAGCACGCGGTGATCCGAGAAGTGAGTATCAGTAGTATTTAAGTTGTACCTGTAACGTAACAGATCGGTTAAAATATGATCTATCATAGTGATAATCGAGTTGTAAATTCCATAGTTAATTTAATAGCTACTACATATCCACATGAATTAATTGTCCCCAAATATTTCAATATATCTCTATTCTGGATATCTAGTAGATTTAAATTAAAGTCACCTATGACAATAGATTTCTTAAATTTAACTAAATATTCTTCAAAAATTTCAAAAAATGTAGGTAACAAGTTATTTTGGGAACGATACACCGCAATAATATTTATGTTGGACTCAACCAATCGATTTCCCTGGGGGATCCTTAGGATTTTGCCACAATTTCCGGGAAACCCCCGGCATATTCCAGAAAATTTTGGTGATCGCCTGGAAAAATTCTGGAAATCCCTGGCATAATCCGGGACCCTGGGAGATTTGCCCGGTGGATCCCTAAGATTTCCTGGTTTATGCTGGGATTTAGCGGAAATCCTGGAAAAATCTTGGGGAAAATCCTGGGAAATCCTGCTAATCCCCAAGGGAAATCCTGGAATATGACATTTCCGAAAAATCCCTGGCATAATTCGGGAAATCCTGGGAATCCTCCGGGGAAATCCCGGCATATTCCGGGATTGTGGAGAATTCAATTTCAATCAATTTCAAGAAGGATCAGCTAGTTGTTTGTTATCAGCTACGTTAAAAGCAATGTAATTCGCGAAAAAAAACATTTTGCCACAACTTTGTCCAATTTTTCTTTTTGATTTAAAGTAGTTTTAACTGAAAAGTCTATCATATATGTTTGAGTACAATGTTTCGTTTTATGTTTCTTCTACTGAGGACTACCAGTGGCAGTAAGAGACGTATTTAAAATTGACATATCATTATCAGTATCCGTATACAAGCCGTTTTCCTTGATTTGTAAGAGGTACATTTTACGCAATGTTGAATGGCCATTATCGGCCATCCACAGAGATAGTGATTCAGGTTTTATTGATGCTGGGCATAGATCATTACATTACCTTTCAGGAAAACTAAACAAATTGATAGGTACTTCGAGCCGTTTTTAGCTACAAGCCGTTTTCCTTGATTTGTAAGAGGTAAATATTACGCAATGTTGAATGGCCATTATCGGCCATCCACAGAGATGGTGATTCAGTATATCGATTTTGTCTCAAAATGTGTGAAACGAAATGAGTGTAACCGGAAAGATATAGTAGTAGAATTTGCGTTTGTGTTTGTTTCGTGCGAATGATTTTATTTTAGTTTTACTGCATATGCAAGCCACGTGTCATTCTTTTTTTGTTTATTCATATTAACCCTTTGAGTGCCAACATGATTTCGCCTAGTGTATTGAGCAGCACAATCACGCTTCTTGGCACTCAATTTGATGTATTTTAGATTTTGATTTCAATGATTTATGTATTTTAGATTTTGTTATAATATACATTTTATTTTTAAAATTTATGAAATTTAAAATAAATTTACCTATAAAATTTTATTTATACATACAAAATTAATTTATGTTAAAAGAAAATATAAAATATATTAGCATGTTAAATAATGATACTCCACAGCTCAAGAGCAGACGTAATGTGCTGAGAAAAGGATATAAGCACCATAAAAATTAAACCGATTCGCCCGGATCGCATTATTTTTGGTACTGTTCATCCTACAAATGACACAAATACGAACAAAAGAAAAATAAAAATACAAAGGCATAATTGTGTATTATACACTGTGTACGTATTCGATTTTTTTTGCTTCACTCATTTTAAATGAGTAACTCACGAGACAAAATCGATATACAGGTTTTATTGATGCTGGGCGTAGATTATTACATTACCTTTTTTAGCTACAAGCCGTTTTCCTTGATTTGTAAGAGGTAAATTTTACGCAATGTTTAATTTCGGTTCTTAATTTTTACGCATTTTTATTGTAATTTAGAAAATTTATTTTTTATCATTTTTTTAAATTTATAGTAAAATAATTTTTTTGAATAAAATAGTTTTTAATATAAATACTTAATCTGCGAATTTATCACTATATCACTATATTTATCCTATTAGAATCTTAATATTTCTTATTAGACACACAGCCGTGGAATCCGTGGAAAACTTCACACCCGTGTTCGTTGAGTCTTCTTTGAATAGTACGAACTGAAATATTCTCGGTTGTTGCTGTTGCAAACTCTCTCCTCAGCTCTAAAGCCGTGGCAAACCTTTGTTTTAGCGCCAAATGTTTGAACATTCGATCTGTGCGCACAGAAGTTTTCCTCTTTCCACCAGAGCCGACCTTTCTCGAAACCGTTTGATTTTCGGAATAAGGCCTCAAACGCTTTTCAATTGTTGTTTCGCTACACTTAATTAATTTTGCAACTTGTGAATGTGAGTACTTTTTGCCTCTACTTAGAAGTCCCATTTTAAAATTAACTCTTTGACTACTTTATCGAAACTAAGCTAATAATTGATGCTTGTATTTGTTTTAAATATTTCGTAACACGTAAAATATACAATAAAAGTAAAAAACATATGGAAAAAACAAAAACCATAAAAATTAGTCAACCAACGTAATAGAAAACGAGAGAATTGCATGAAATAGAAAATAATCGAAACAAAACATTTCAATGGCGCAGGGTGCATATCCTTATTCAGTTGAACTCCATATTCTTGTAAACGATTTCTTACAAGATTTTTAAGTACTTCCGATGTGCTAGGGTCGACGAAGTTAGCCCGAGCCCGAATTTTTTGGTAGATTTCTTGGATAAGTCTAACCATCCCGAAAAAGTGTAAATACATTAAAAAATGTAGCACGATCCCGAAAAACTATTTATAAATGAGAAAAAATAATAAAATACAAAAATAAATTTAATGTAAAAAAAATTACTGGTAAAACTTTTTTTTTTTAATATATTTTATTAACCCGAATAGCGATAATTTGTGTAGTTAATATGGGTCCACCTTAAATTCTATACCGCAATACCTGGAGATAAAGCCACCAAGCGGCATATACGGCCAGACAGGTCAGGATACTAGCTAAGATATAGAATTGGCCCCAAGTCCATATCAGGTGGAAATAACCTTTTTTTAAATTTATTTGTTTAGCCCGAATAGCGATAATTTGTGTAGTTACTATGGGTCCACATTAAATTCTATACCGCAATACCTGGAGATAAAGCCACCAAGCGGCATATACGGCCAGACAGGTCAGGATACTAGCTAAGATATAGAATTGGCCCCAAGTCCATATCAGGTGGAAATAACCTTTTTTTAAATTTATTTGTTTAGCCCGAATAGCGATAATTTGTGTAGTTACTATGGGTCCACATTAAATTCTATACCGCAATACCTGGAGATAAAGCCACCAAGCGGCATATACGGCCAGACAGGTCAGGATACTAGCTAAGATATAGAATTGGCCCCAAGTCCATATCAGGTGGAAATAACCTATTTTTAAATTTATTTGTTTAACCCGAATAGCGATAATTTGTGTAGTTACTATGGGTCCACATTAAATTCTATACCGCAATACCTGGAGATAAAGCCACCAAGCGGCATATACGGCCAGACAGGTCAGGATACTAGCTAAGATATAGAATTGGCCCCAAGTCCATATCAGGTGGAAATAACTTTTTTTTAAATTTATTTGTTTAACCCGAATAGCGATAATTTGTGTAGTTACTATGGGTCCACATTAAATTCTATACCGCAATACCTGGAGATAAAGCCACCAAGCGGCATATACGGCCAGACAGGTCAGCATATTAGCTAAGCTATAGAATTGGCCCCAAGTCCATATCAGGTGGAAATAACCTTTTTTAAGTTTATTTATTGGGTTTTTGTATATGTCTCGGCTCTTTTTTATTAAACCAGAAAACATATTTGCTTGTTTAGAAATTGAAAGAATTATTTATTGAAAGTATGCCTTATCTGCAGCTGAAGTAGCTATGTCTAGTGAATACGGCGGGTGGGAAAGGACTTCCCGTGTGGTTTTGCATTGTTGTTCTGAAATTTAAATTTCTTATGTCTATTCGGCCATTTTTCGGTAGTTTTTCCTCTGTAACTCCCTTTTAACGTACTGCATATCCAAAAATTTGGCCCGATTTATTAAATATACAACGTGAAGTTTTGATTTTGATATTCCTCAATACGTACTCAAGCGCCAAATTGAATAGCACAGGCGAGAGTGCATCTCCCTGTCGAACACCAGATTTTATTTCAAAGGAGTCAGACACAGTTCCTTCGATTACAATTCTACATACAGACCCGGGCGTTGTTAACTTCACCAGATAAATGGGTTTATTTCTCCCTGAGGTTCCACCAAGGTTATTTCCACCTGATATGGACTTGGGGCCAATTTTATATCTTAGCTAGTATCCTGACCTGTCTAGCCGTATATGCCGCTTGGTGGCTTTATCTCCAGGTATTGCGGTATAGAATTTAATGTAGACCCATAGTAACTACACAAATTATCGATATTCAGGCTAAACAAATAAATTTAAAAATAGGTTATTTCCACCTGATATGGACTTCGGGCCAATTCTTTATCTTGGCTAATATGCTGACCTGTCTAGCCGTATATGCCGCTTGGTGGCTTTATCTCCAGGTATTGCGGTATAGAATTTAATGTGGACCCATAGTAACTACACAAATTATCGCTATTCGGGCTAAACAAATAAATTTAAAAAAAGGTTATTTCCACCTGATATGGACTTACGGCCAATTCTATATCTTAGCTAGTATCCTAACCTGTCTGGCCGTATATGCCGCTTGGTGGCTTTATCTCCACGTATTGCGGTATAGAATTTAATGTGAACCCATAGTAACTACACAAATTATCGCTATTCGGGCTAAACAAATAAATTTAAAAAAAGGTTATTTCCACCTGATATGGACTTGGAGCCAATTCTATATCTTAGCTAGTATCCTGACCTGTCTGGCCGTATATGCCGCTTGGTGGCTTTATCTCCAGGTATTGCGGTATAGAATTTAAGGTGGACCCATATTAACTACACAAATTATCGCTATTCGGGTTAATAAAATATATTAAAAAAAAAAGTTTTACCAGTAATTTTTTTTACATTAAATTTATTTTTGTATTTTATTATTTTTTCTCATTTATAAATAGTTTTTCGGGATGGTGCTACATTTTTTAATGTATTTACACTTTTTCGGGATGGTTAGACTTATCCAAGAAATCTACCAAAAAATTCGGGCTCGGGCTAACTTTATCGACTTGATGTGCTATATATTTTTTTGTATATAGTACTAGAATACCCGAAGCAATTACCCGGGTATTCGAGTAGTAGAATCATGACAAAAATACCCAGGTATCCGGGTACCCGATATCCGCGACTGGAAACCCTAGTTATAATTCTGTGCGATTGTGCGTGTGCTATATTGATGGTTGCAAATCCGAGTCGCATCGGAAACTGCAAACGTTTTAATGCTAATGGCATATCTGTCTGAATCATTGGGATTAGTGGCAACAGTATTTCTTCTGGCTTAAATCTTCGATATTTAACGATATTGTTCATCATATTTTTCACTAAAAACCGGCAACGGTAGCAAAGTCGTGGTAGATAGATATATCAGAGAAGAATGATGGCCGCCAATTTTCAATGATAAAACGGTTGTGTCCCTGGCGATTCAGGTGTATTCAAGAATTCAGTTGGATTATTGACAACTTTGTTTGATTCACTCCATTATCGTTGGACTTAAACGTTGTCATTGAATGATGTAATTGATGGCATTTGCATCATTGTTTTTGGCTGCTAACTTAGCATGTGCACTGAGTAAAACATGATTTTCGAAAATTCTGTGCGATATTTAGGAAGATTTTGTGAATCAATTCGTCTGTTTTTGCTGTGAGTTAGCAATGTGATACAGAGAAATTTGTTAGCAATGTGATACATTGTATGGATTCGTAAATTGCTATTTTACCATTTCCAATATCCAACAATTATTTTGCGAAACGTAGTGGATGCATTAGTTGGGTCCCATTTGAAACGCGATATTTTAAAACGCGATATTTCGAAACAAGATATGACAAAACGAGATATGGTACAAAACGCAATATTTCAAAATGCGAGATTTCAAAACGCGATATGGTACAAAACGCGATATGGTACACAACGCGATATTTCAAAACGCGATATTTCAAAACACGATATGGTACAAAACGGGATATGGTACAAAACGGGAATTTAGGATTGGGTTATATCAGTCGGGTGAAGGAGAAATTTAATTTCAGTTTATAGGAATTTAAAAATCGATAGGAGCGAGAGTATATAGGAACGGTATAAATTGGGTCGCTACGCTCCCGTCGCTTCGCAATGCACATACTGTACCATAACGTGTTTTGAAATATCGCGTTTTGAAATATCGCGTTTTGAAATATCGCGTTTTGTACCATATCGCGTTTTGTACTATACCGCGTTTTGAAATATCGCGTTGTGTACCATATCGCGTTTTGTACTATATCGCGTTTTGAAATCTCGCATTTTGAAATATTGCGTTTTGTACCATATCTCGTTTTGTCGTATCTTGTTTCGAAATATCGCGTTTTAAAATATCGCGTTTCGAGCGGATCCGGTTGTAGTTGAATACGTATCGCCATACAATTGATGATTTCCTCTCAAATGTTTTAGTGTTCCATGAAGCGCTTCCCATGCTTTTTTGTGTGCCGATGGCAGTTTCAGTGCTGAATGTGCTATTCGCCCACTATTCAAAAAAGTAAATTTTGGATGACGCGATTGAGAGTGCAATATCTTTTCGTGATCGTATAGTTGCCAAAATAAACGAACTGAGAAAAGTACTGCTTGTGACTCCGGGCGCATCTAGGAAATACAATCCGTCACTTTGGCTTGTAATAACATGCATAATTCTAAATGTTGTTCTGAAACCAAGTTCGAAATCGAAAATGTCGTTTGCAGATCCACTCGGCGCAGTCATTCTGAATTGAATCAGTGCTTTGATAGTGATTGCCTCATTTTACTCAAACGTGTAAAATGAGGCAATCACGATTGGTTGGGAATAGTATGCATCGTTTTAAAGAAGATTTAATTTTCGTCAAGCTAATTCACGATAAGTCGCACATACTTGACCGTTAAGAGTTCCCATTTCTTGGTAAGGCGTCAGTTCACGTGCGTTTATTACAGTGTGGGTATGTACGCACGGCCTAACACGCCGTTTGAATATAACTTGGGATATCAATCAACTGCTTTACCTTGTTTGTGACGTTGAAACATTTTCGCTGATGCATCCCATGTGTTTACTACACTTGGCACTTCAGAGTAAAATGCGTCTTTGCAAACATATCAAGCGATTTGTCTTCTCAAACTACAGCTTCGTAGTTATCAGCTGGCATTTGTTCAAAGGCATATTATATCGATATTTATTGCATCGGACAATGAAATGACATTTGGAAACACTAATTGCACTTGCGTATATTTATCAAGAAATGTTTCGATTGGCCCGTACTACCTGATACCAACGTTAGTAATGATTCGAGTGGTGAATGTAATTCGGGTAATTTCACATTTCCTACTGCGCAGCACATTCCTTGTATTATAATTTTGAATTTGAAGGCACTTCGTGTATTGATTGCACAAATTATCCATTGTCTGGTTTTCCGTTGCTTGTCTGTTTCTGACCGCGAGTTCATACGACGGATAGAAATCTCGGATTTTTTTATCCCATCGTTTTAACCTATTACATCATGTAAATAAGACAACAGACGCACTCTTCTAACACAAAAAAGATGAGAAAATTGAATAAAAAAATCTGGGATAGAAAAATTCGAGATTTTTATCCGTCGTCTGAACCGGCAGTGAAGTTAGTGATGCCCTGTTATTTTGGCAATGCTTTGGGCGACTTCGAGCCCATCAATACTTTAATTTGATATAAAAACTAATAAACAATTACTTTTTCAATAAAATAAATTTTTCGTTATTTTGGATGACTGGAAACTTAAGAGGGTTCCTTTATTCAGGAGACGGACCCCTCGGATTCGAGCATGTCACTAATTTCATATAATCCCTTTCCCCATCCTGTACATACGACTTATACATGGTAAAAATTTCATGACGATAGGGTGAATGGCTGAAACACCCTTTCGGAACAAACAGACATTTTTGGGAAAAAATTATTTTGGAGCACTTAGGTCCAGGGGCCCCTTTAAAAATATTTCGAAAACCTGCTAATTTCGATATAAAATACTTATGCTATTTTAGAATTCGATTGGATGAATGGCGTGGAGACTTATAAGAAGGGACTGCTTGATCCATGGGATGGACGCCTTAAATTCAACCATGCCACTAATTTTATATAAACCCATATCCGCATTGTAGGCACGTTTAGTATAATAAGGTGTCAAAATCCACCATCTCGACTTGCGAAAAACAAAAGTCAATTACGTAATTAGTACCCTGAAAATGACATCCATGCAAGCATTATTGGCGTAGATAGTAGTTAGGTACCAAAACAACATTGTCCCCCTCTCCCTTTATCACGACTTGCAAAAAACAGATCAGTAACGTAATCAGTACCCCGGAAACCCCAAAAATGAGACTCATGTCAACATTATAGGCGTAGATATTAGTATAGGTACTATAGACACCGCCCCATCTCACCTGGCACAAAAGAAAATTTCTCCATCACGGATCTGAGAACGGATATTCCTTATTAGCACTCGAAAACCGAAAACCTCGAAAAGGACCTCATTGGAGAAAACTGAAATCACGGGCCGAATTTTTGTTGCAAAACAGTTTCTTGTCAAGAATCGTCGTTTCCGCTTAAATTTTGAAAACCTAATTTGGACATGTATCGTTGCAAAATTAATTTAGAATCTTTTGTTCTTAGTAGTTTCTCTTGTAAATGATACACCTTTCAATTTGCAAAAAAACGAAAAAGCTTCTATGGAAGCGCCACTTTCGGTGGACCGTTTTCGGCCAAAAAATATTGAATCACTCCTCACGACCCATAGAATACATATGTACATTTTTATTGAAATCGGTACAGTTTACCGATCGAAAATGATCCTATGGAAGCTGCAACTTCCTGTGAACTATTTTTAACTAAAAACACTTCTCTTCACCCATAGAACATATACACAAATTATTATCAAAATCGGATCCTGGGGGCCGCGGCCCCCCCTGTTAAGAATCACTGGAATAGAGTATATCGTAAGGAGTTGGAGTCAAATATTTGGGCTCCAGCTCCGGCTCCGCTATAATTTTGACCATTTTTTATTTGTTTTACAGCAAATTTTAATTTGCAATTCTTTTAAATGTTTTTATCCCATAGAAAACTTTAATTTGCTTACGAAAATGTTTTGTTGAAATATCCTACATTTGTCGTGATATATTTTTTCCTGTCGTGACAGTTAATTGTTCTATCACATTTCGCATTAGTATTAGAGCTTTCGTTTAAAAATCGTGTGATTGATTTCTGTATAAAAATTAAAATAAAATTTTCGGTCTCTCATACACCAATACATTTGCAAAATACCAAATGCATATAATTGCAACACGAAATAGATAACGGGCTAAATTTGGCATTTTTATTCAATAATTTTCATGTTTAGTTGTGTCAACTGACTTTCAAGTGCGTTGCGTTAATTTTAAAATCCGGTTTATATGAAAATTAAAAAAAGTTAGTGCATGTAATTAAATTTTAGTGTGGTGTTTTATATAATACGAGTTTTTGATGACCCTTTTTAAGTGAGTGTTTTTTTATATTGTGTAGTGAAGTGTGCTAATTTTAGATGGACAACAAGTTTGAGGCAATATGGTTAAATTTTAAGGTAAGTGACATTTGTTTTATATTACGAAATGGCAGCAGTTTGTGGCGCACTTGTCCATTCGTCAATGCTTAACTTATACGAATATTAATAATAATACGTCTATTATTATGTTTTTATAAATTATGAATGACTCATTACTTTCTTTGCGACAAAAAACGCATAACCGATAAGCATTTTATACAAAATACGTTTCATTGTTGCGCTACATAGTATAGTTGCGCAAGTTAAAAGGTGCGTTAGTTTAGCGGCAAATACATATATTTTTGAATAATTTAATCACTCAAACTTTTTAAGTTAATTTCGTCAGTCACCTTTTGATTTTTCTTGACTGCTTTTAATAATAACGTATCGTAAAGTTCCATGGTCGTTAAAGGGATATAAATGATGTTAAGGATACATAATTTGGTACTGATAATTTTGATGGTTGCAAAATCTAAAGTTTCTTCTGGAGTTGCGTACGGCAAATTTTCTTTTTCAATCGTTTAAGTATATAGCTAATTTAATTTCAGAGTCTGATCAGTTCTCGATAGCTCATGTTTCCCGACAGAGGCAGCGCAAACTGAGAATGCGAGAGTAGTTTGATAAGCCAGTGAATTTTTGAATAAAAGACATTTTTTCCGCAAAAAAACGTTTTTTTCGACATAGCCTCCTTTAAGATCGATTCATTTAGTCCAGTATTTTCTCAATTTTTTATTCCTTGCAAATAATAGGTTTTCTCTAGGCCCTGGAAATAGGGGTTTGTTTCAATGATGACCTCTTTGTTAATCCCAAATCTCTTACCGACCAGCCATTTTTTTAGATTTGGAAACAGGAAATAGTGGCAGGATGAAGTAGCAGTTCGTAGGCCAGTTTATGGATTTTTGCCATAGACTACACACGATTACACTCGTGTATGGTCTTGATGGAACAGCACTTCTTCCTTCGCCAAATGCGGTCATTTTTGCTTCAAATGAATATCGAATCTGTTCAAAATCTTTTCAAGGTAATCAATGTAAATGAGACCGCGTGCATCTCAAAAAACTATGGCCATTACATTGTTGGCCGACACACCCATTTTGGCAGCAAAAACTCGTTCGGATTGCGGATTGAACATCAACAAACTCTCGTTTGAAGTGGTCACACGGTTGCGCTTATGGTCGAGTGTGAGCACTCGCGACACCAATCGCGCGATTAGCTTTTCTTTGTCCAAATATTGATGTAAAATGTGATGTACCCACTCAGTTGAGGTGTCGACAGCCTCAGTCACTTCATTTTCCGATCATTTAATATCATTCCATGGATTTTATCGAGTATTTCTTACGTGACGACCTCTTTTGAGTTACCTGAAGGTTCGGAGTCACTTGTGCTGGTATGACTAAAACGGGACCCAAACACCACTTTTTTACCATTGAAATTGATGGTGCAGATGAAATTGATAGAGATAATATTTAACAAGGTTTTCCTTGGTTTCAGTGGAGGTTTTTACCATCACCTGATATAATACAACTAGCTGACCCGGCGAACCTCGTTTCGCCCCAAATTTTTTCGCTCCGAGCAAATAATTTTGTGCTTCACGAAAATTGATTTTGATGAGAAATAAAATCAAACAACTCAACTCAATTCACAATAGAAGATTGTGTTGAGTGGCATTCCATTCAATTTTCATCGAATTAAACACTTAAGGCAAGTTTATGTTGCGTTCGTTCTTTCGTTCCGTCGTTTTTTGACCAATCATCTCTTGTGGAAAAATCAAGAAGAAAAAAAAATCATCATTTTTGAGCAATATGATTGGTCGTAAAAATTGTCAGAACGAACGAACGCAACCATAAAGGCGGCATAATGTATTGAAAAGTGAATGAAATGTTGATTCAAACTCAGGCATCTATAGAAATTTGAGTTGTTTTTTCGATTTTTTCTCTCAGTGTGGAAATGAATTGAAGTCAGTTGAAATTCAATATAATTCAATGTATTTTATTCGAGTGAAATTAAATGGAAGCAATACAATGCATTGTGGTAAAAAATATTTTTCCATTCATTGAGCCAATCATGATTCATAAACAATTTCAGTGGATGTGCAGAAACAGATTCGTGATAAGCTCTTCCTTCGACGTCGTGAAAATGAAAAAATTCGATGGAAACGAAATCAATCCTGTCAAAACATCAACAGGAATTTGACCATTGTTAAGCACCAGCAGTTGTTTGGAAAAATCAGCAGTTGATGAGTCGTTCTGTAATGCGACTCTCATGTTCGTGGTCAATTGCAACTTCTTCACATAGCGCCACAAACTTGACGATTTCATGCGTTGAGTTCATCTGCAGCTGTTGATCTCGGAATGACAAGAAACGTTTGACGAAAATCACTGGCCACCAGAATCATCGCTGCACCAAAACGTCTTGAGTCACTTTGTAAATCTTTCATCGTTCGATTGAACGCTTCCAATGATCGTTTATGTACCATCGTGCATTCGTCCCAGATGATGATTTTTAATTCTTGGAATACCATGGCCATCGCGGAGTTTTTGGCAATTGAGCACACTGACTTGTCATTCGTCCACACGAGCAATATCCACATATTCATTGGCAATTTTTTTTTTTTTTTTTTTTTTTTTTATTTAAATTATTACAACTGAATACAATTCATCTAGTAATTTTTCTTTCTTAATTTAGTCACTTGTGAATGAGAAGAGGCCCATTGGCCAGCTCCATTTATAGGTTATTTACTGAAGTAGTCTTTGCTCTGGTGTCCTTAATCCATTAAATCAATTGGTTTCGTTTTCTGCAATCGTCTTACTGCATGTGAAGGGTCCAACATACCACGAAGCTCTTCATTTGCGTGTTGATAGATACGTTGTCCATGAATTATTGTAAATTTTTTTATTTCTTCTTGGACCGTCGGGATATTTAGGACCCTATGAAGGTCATCATTCCTAATGTACCACGGAGCGTTAACTATACCACGTAGCATTTTGTTTTGAAAAGTTTGTATTATTTTGGTGTTGGTTTTCTTTGTACAGCCCCAGAGCTGTATTCCGTAAGTCCATACAGGCTTTAGCACCTGTTGATACAATAGCAATTTATTTTCGGTTGACAATTCCGAATTTTTCCCGAGAAGCCAATACATTTTGCGATATTTGATATTAAGCTCATATTTCTTCTTTTTAACGTGCTCTTTCCATCTGAGCAGGGTATTTAAGGTCATCCCTAGATATTTAGCATTATTTGCATACGGAATCTGCAGACCGGTAATGATTACAGGTTTGTAACTGACTTTTAGATTGGTGAAATTCATATGCGTGGATTTCGATTCATTGAGCCCGATACGCCACATTTTTGCCCATTTTATGATTTTGTCACATGCTTCTTGGAGTTTCGTTGTCGATTCCTCGATAGTGTCTCCTACTGAGAGAACTGCAGTGTCATCAGCAAATGTTGCAATGGTAACATCGTTTATTTGAGGTAAATCTCTGGTGTATAGCAGGTAAAGAATAGGTCCCAAACACTACCCTGCGGGACTCCTGCCGAAATCTTTTTTAGCCCGGAATATTCATCTTCATATTTCACCCTAAAGTGGCGATTCTCTATGTATGATTTTAAAATCATATAATATTGTTTTGGTAAATCTCTATGTAGTTTGAAGAGTAAACATCTGTGCCACATCTTATCGAAGGCCTGCGCCACATCTAAGAAGATACTAGAACAAACATTTTTCCTTTCTAATGTATTCTCAATGACATCTGTAAGCCTATGAACCTGCTCAATAGTTGAGTGTTTCTCTCTGAAACCAAACTGATATTCTGGGATAAGGTTTCTTTGTTCTATGGTTCTTTTCAATCTTTTGAGCAACAGTCTCTCAAACAATTTCGCTAGTGTTGGTAGAAGTGAAATTGGCCGGTAGGATTTTCTATCATTCGGTGGCTTGCCCGGTTTCGGAATCATTATTACTTCTGCTACTTTCCACTGCATTGGCACATGCTTTTTCCTGAGAATCGCATTGATTATGTGCAGTAATTTACGGGTAGCTTTTTCAGGCAGCTCCTTTATTATTTGCCCTGTTATCAGATCTTAATTTCAGCTTTTAGTTCTTTTAATGTTACAGGCCTGATCTCTTCCAAATCAGTTATTCTGGGCGTATCAGCAGTGTTTTCGTCATTGGTCTGCTGACCTAGAGGTTGAAATGTTTCTTCAAGATGTTCAGCAAACAGGTCAGCTTTATCTTTCGCACTTCTAGCCCATTTCCCATCGTTTGTTTTGATTGGGGGGATCTGCGTTTTTGGTCGTTTTAACCCTTTTGTTGCTTTCCAGAGGGAATAGTCGGTATCTTTAGTTGGAGCTAGAGAACAAAGGTATTTTCCAATTCTTTCATTTTTCACTTTTTTTATGAGTGCCTTAAGTTTGATGCACGAGTTGTTTAAGGTGGTTTTATCTTGCGGCGCACGCGTAGTCTGCCATTTCTTTCGGGCTTTTCATTTTTCCTGCACTAGTTCTCTTACTTCTATTGGGTAAATAACGGAGTTTTCTTTCCTGAATGATAATTTGGGGGTGGATTCCCAAGCCGACCATTGTATGACATCAAGGAGCTTGTCTAGTTCTTCTTCTATTTCATTTTCACTTTTGATTGGCACTTGAAGTTCTATTTTTTCCTCTACCAACTGCCTAAACAGTTTCCAATTTGTTTTGTTGTTTGTGAGCTGTGGTGAATTTGTTTTTTCTATTACATTTTCACTAACCGTCATAATAACAGGAGAATGATCAGATGTTAGACTTTCATCATTTTCTAAGAAGATGTAGCGTTCCGATATGCCTTTAGTGATGTAGACATCTATTAGATCTGGGATTTTGTTAGGATCAGTTGGCCAGTACGTTGGTTTCCCTCTTGATTAAAATTCACAGTTTTAGTATTGGCCAGATGCAAGTAACTTTTTGCCTTTTGGAGAGGTTAATCATGAACCTCAGAAGGTATTTTTTGCATTAAAGTCACCCCCAAGGTGCTGCTGCTGGTAAGATGTGTTTCTGATATTAAGCATATATCAATTTTCTCGGTTTTTAAAAATAGTTCTAATTCTTCTAGGTGTTGTGTTAATCCGTTTGCATTCCATATGGCTATTCTTAATGAGTAGTTTTGATGTCTGATTTCTGCTCCGGAATTATTAATTGAACTATTTATTGCATACATTATTTATGTTTAACTATTTTGGAGCTTGGTATTTCCAGCAGATTAAGTCGATCCAGAATTAACTTATTTAGCTTATTCTGTTCCTCGAGGCTCTTTAAAATTGCTTGGACAGTGTTTTTGAAATTTTCAGTACCGTTGGTCTCATTTTCTTTCGAATTTGAAGCGGCCTGAGCATATGTGTAATTCTCCCTACGCACAGATGCTTCATTTCTTGCTCGATCCTTGTTTGGATGACTTAGAGGGGGTTTGCGTGCCTGATCCCTCATCTTCTGTAGCTGCTTGGCAACCTCACATCCTCGGTAGCTTACTGGATGTTGCTCATAACAGTTTATACATTTTACTGGTTCTTCTTTAGATAGTTTGCAAGTTTGTGTTGGGTGCTTTTCAGCACATTTCACACATCTTGGATCGCGCGCGCAATATCGTTGCGTATGGTTATAGCCTTGGCATTTTTTACATTGTACTATTCTTGTACTGCCTCTTTTAACAGCTTCGATCTTTACTCGCATGTTGAGTATGCCAGTTATATTGTAAATTTTTTCTATTTGCTCGGATTTATCAACGGTTAGCATGAACAGGGGAAGCCCCTTTTTGAAACGGGTTCTAGTCGGTTCTCCCCGCTACGTCTCTCTTTTTTAATAATGTTCACGGCATCAAGGATTTTAAATCCTTTATTTTCTAGATCCTCCATTATTGAATTAATTTCACAGGTTGGATGTAGTCCTCTTGCCATGACCTTGATGGGACGATCGTTTTTATTTTCGTACGTGTACCACTGATATTTTTCCATATTCAGCTTCATTGACAAGTTTCTGTATGCGTTTGGATTTGAAGTGTTAATCTTCCATACATTATTGTTCAGAGCAGTAATTTTATACTCTTGTTACGTAACATTACTCATTACACTTTGGATTTCTGAGTAGTTGCTTACTCCTACTATAAAAATCGGTGGTGGGGCTTTTACCTTTGGCTGTGCTTCATTTTGTTGAGCTGGTTGCAGTTTGAGTGATTTTTCTACTTCTGATGTGGACTCAGCGTCATTTATTGGTGGAGGTGGTTTTTCTTTTGGTTTAGCTGCTTGTTGTTGTTCTAGAGCTTGTTGTTTATTGATGATTAATTGTTTTCTAGAAACCTCTTTTGAAGTTGATGGTAAAGTTTCTGCCATTTCTGGTGAGTGTTGAGCTTTCCTTTTCTTACTTGGTCTTTTACTCCGTTTCAACATCCAATTTGTTTCTCTTTCTAATTCTTCTTCATCCGTATGGAATGGATTAATGTCATCATCGATTGTAGGGCTGGGTGTCTTCCCAAGTTCTGCACGTGTTTCAACTGCTTTTTTGAGTTCTTCATTCTCTTTCTTTAAAATTGTGAATTCTTCTTTCAATTTAATTATAAATTCCTTTATTTCTCTTAGTTGTTCACGGAGTTCGGAATTTTCCTTCTCGTACTGAAATATATTTTCAGTTGAAGATCTTGGTAAATTGGTACTTCGTCCAAATGGGTTAAACAATGATTGGCCAACCCCAGAATCTACTGGGCGTGCCTCCGAAGAGCGTGGATTTGTCAGCATATCTGCTGCTGTACCACCTGGGGTATTACTTCCCGTATTTGTTGTACTCATTGTTTGTTTTAGCCAATTTATACCACTGGCATTTGGTCCCCGGTAATACTTTGCTACTGCCGAAGCAGTACCCGCCCCCTGCGACGAGGACGCGGCTTCCTTGGTGTTACCTAGGTGTACACAGAGACAGCCGACGCCCTCTGAATACCCTAGGCTGAGGGGCTCTGAATACCCTAGGCTGAGGGATTGGCAATTTGAACGCAGAATGTGAACTGCCTTCGTTAATGCTTCGTACACGTTCTTTTGCTATGCATTCAAAAGCGAACATTCGTTTGTACTATTTGGCTCATTGAATTTCGATCGTACACTTAATCTCGTCCCAATTCACGATTAAATGCATCGTACATCAAACCGCACATAAGCACGTACATGTCTTCGATCATGAACAAAGCTTCGTTGCGTATCTCGTCGTTCATTTTAAGCTCATAATTCGATGTTGCAGTGCGAACTCGACACAAAATGTCATCAGCCATCTCGTCCTTGTATTTGTTCCACAATTCCAATGCGTTCGGTGGATGACACGTCGCTATGATGATCGTGAACAATGTATGAGTTTGATTTGCCTGCGCAAAAAACGTGGCATCGGCGAATGTTGGGTCCCAATGTGAGTCGTTTTCCAGCAAATTCAGAGGTTCTCAAGCTTCTCGATAAGTGGCCCACAACACACATTCTATAGTACGAAGTGATTCGAACGAAGTAGGACCACGAACATGGAACAAAAGCAAACGAAAGATAGAAACCTTCATCTTGTCGTGGATGAACGGTATACACACAGCCAAGCGCATCAGTCGAATACACATCGACGTATCCTGTAACAGGTTCAGCTTTCTTTCATCGTTGAAACTTCTTCGTCGACTGGTTCCAAGTATAATAGCGTATGGCATTTCCCAGTAAAACAATGCTCGTGCGAACGGATCGCTTTGGCAAATTTCGAAGAAATTCGTGAGTGTTGTAGCTGATAGTCGCTATGCTCGTTGTGCTGCTTTAGCTTCCGTGAAATAGACACGTTGTCCATTCTCCAAGTGCACCTACAAATTTTGAACAGTGGGATGACGTTCATGTAATGCAAATGAGAAAATACACAAAAATGCCTCATTGCAACTGACATAACGGCCCAATTGGAATCTTAACACTTCCGAACACTGCAAAGTTGCTGCCTTTTTTCACGTATTTCTAGACAAATTAAATGGAATAACAGTACTCAACATTGCTGTGTGTTGCAAATATTTTCGATAGATGCAACACGGAACGATCCAGTGATTATCGATCACGATATCTTTTCCTATCAACTCATTGTGACTGTTGTGCCACCATCTTCAGGTGAACGATGCCAATATATTGGATAACCGATGTTTCCACTAATTGTGTATTTCACGAACGGACACGGATATTGGTTTGTGCATTTCCCATCGGCCATACACGATGAATCTGGATTATGATCTCCGCACGGCTCGTGAATCATGTTTGTTGCGACTACCGCGAACAACTCCGGGTCTGCTTCTGGATCTGGTATTTCAGCGCTGATGATTGAATCGAGTTGATCTGGTCTGATTTTCTCAATTAACAACAGCAGAATGTCTGCATGAGGTAATCCGCACTTCTGCCACTCTACTGAGTACATCCAACAACGTGGCTCTTCGAAAACCACCTGTTAAACGATGAAGTCCATTAGCGTCCTGAGTTTTTGTTTAAACACACGTGCGGTGATGTCGTGGCGATCGCTGGAAGTTTGTGCTGGCAGTAGATCACCGGTAATTTCAGGCCATTTTGGATTGCATGTGAACGTGATGAACAAATCTGGCTTTCCGTAATGCCGCACATACGTCATAACATTCTGCGCATATTCATGCATATGCCGTGGGCTGCCAACATATGTTGCTGGGAGAATGGTCAATTGACCGACGTTGGTTGCATCCCCGTCCGAAGTGAAGGTATTGCGCATATGATAGAACTGCTCGGAACATAGTTTCAATTGATCGAAGCGGATATAATTATACCGTTTCATTTCGATCTTAACATATATATCAATGCAATCTTTCATATCAACCATCTCCTGGCAATTGCGAATACAACAAAAAAAGATTGAGCCTAATCGGTTCAGCCGTTCTCAACTGATGCGCAAGAAAGAAAAAACTCAATTTTCTTTTCCGGTTTTTTTCGGAAGTTTTCGAGTTTTCCACTCAGATTTTACAATTTTTCTCTTCTAAAAGACCATCTGGACCCGATACTAAGATCAAAAACATCTTTTTTCGATTTTCCGAATTTTCCGACTTTTTCGGTGGACTTTCCAATTTTCTTTCGTAAGAACCATCTCCTGAAAATTGTTAACACAGCAAAAAATATTTAACCAAATTAGTTCAGCCGTTTTAAGCTATGCCCAAGAAATAAAAAAAATCAATTTTCTTTTTGTTTTCTTGAAGTTTCCGAGTTTTTCACTCAGATTTTACAATTTTCCTCTTTTAAAGACCATATGGATCGAAAACGTGCAAAATCCTGTACAAAAACATTATTTTTTCGATTTTTCAAATGTTCCAACTTTTTTCTTCTTCCGGTTTTTCCAGAAAATTCCGAATTTTTCACTCAGACTTTCCAATTTTTCTTTTCTTTTCTAAAAGACCACCTGGATCGGATACGTGCAAAATCTTGTACAAAAACATAATTTTTCGATTTTCCGACTTTTCCGGTGGATTTTTCAATTTTCTTTCGTAAGAACCATCTCCTGGAAATTGTTAACACAGCAGCTCAAAGATTGAGCCAAATCGGTTCAGCCGTTTTCAACTATGCACAAGAAAAATAAATTCATATTTCTTCTGGTTTTTCTGGAAGTTAACGAGTTTTTCACTCAGATTTTACAATTTTTCTCTTCTAAAAGACCATCTTTTAGAAGAGAAAAATTGTAAAATCTCGAATACGTGCGACATCCTGTACAAAAACATCATTTTTCGATTTTTCGACTTTTCCGGTGGATTTTCCAAAAATTTTCTTTCGTAAGAACCATCCATCTCCTGACTATTCCGAACACAATAAAAAAAGATTAAGCCAAATCATTTCAGACGTTTTTATATATATAGAAGATTTAGATAAATAAATAAAATAGATCGAGAAAAAAAATATATTAATTTGCATGCAGCCTCCAGTGGGATTCGAATCCAGTACCTCCCATCCCAAGCACCGACGCTTTAACCACTGCACCACCTAACTCATAAAACATATGCACAAAAAATTCATATGAAATGGCTTTTTATTCGATTTTTCGGGTTTTCCGACTTTTCCGGTGGATTTTTTCAAAATTTTCTTACGTAAGAACCATCTCCTGGTAATTGCGAACACAACAAAAAAAAGATTGAGCCAAATCGGTGCAGCCGTTCTCAACTGATAAGCCGTTCTTAAATGCGCACATTCATTTTTTACACCATTTTTATGTATATAAGATATGTATGTAAATTTTATAACTTTTGTATATTTATGTATAACAACTTGGATTATCCTTAAAAGAACATTAAATTCACTGGATAATCCGCCGTTGTTATTGTATGAGAATAAATAGCAATAAAAAAAAATTATGGCCACCTGGATCGGACCTCGGCCATTTCTTAACCGAAAATGATGGAATTGTGTATGATGGATGAAAATAGGATTATTAAATGGCTTTTGGAAAAAGTTCTGGAATAAAGCCACCTGGAGCGGAACTCGGCCATTTCTTAACCGATTACGATAGGATTGGGTATTTTGGATGGAAATGTGATTCTCAAATGATTTTGATGTGAATACACGGGAATACGAGCCGAATTTAACTACATCAATCATGATGGTCGGAGACTTCAATGTTGATGTCTCACAAAACTGCTCGTTGGCCGATTTCATGCTCAGCGAATTTAATTTATCTTACATCGAAACTTCTTCAACAACGCAACGTAATACATTGATTAAACTTTTACCAGAAACCTCGATGTATCCTGATGGCATTTGTTTCGGCCTTTTCGTATCACAGACCTATCACTTATACAGTTATAAAACAGTAATTATTTGTTTTATTTGATCTCTTTCCTGAACCCGACGAACGTTAATACACTTCATCGCCAGAAATCTCGATGAATTGCGTGTGCCATTTCCTTCCCGAAACTTTGTACGTCTTTACGTCATATATCCGTACACGTGGTATAGACACCTACTTTTTTTTGATTTGCTTTTATCCCATCTTTGGATATGACAAATCCTAGGATTTCTACCTTGTCTTGAAGGAATTCACACTTGTCGAGTTGGATGATCATGTTAGCGTCTTCTAGCACTTTAAATATTATCCTCATGTTCTCGAAGTGTTTCTCCTTCTTTTTGCCAAATATAACGATATCATCCATGTAGACATAGGCAGCGCTTTCCATTGTGATCTCGAAGAATGTCATCGCGGCGGTTTTATTTGATGGAAGCCACTCTTCAAATATATAACGGTAAAAAGCTTATTTTCGCCCAAACTCGCAAGAATGTCATTGATTTTGGGTATCGGATACCTATCTATACTTCTATACTTCCTTTCTCTTATGGCGTCCTGTGTTTTATGTACGATCCATGCAGCGGAGTTATAAAGAAATTTAGATGGCCTGATCACACCATCTTCCGGATATGGGTAGAGACGAGAATATACGGGGTTAGTGTTGGTAGTACGGATTTCACCCTTCACTGTTATTGTGAAAGTTAATCTCACCGACCAAATGGCACAGTGGTTAAAGCTTTGGCGTTTGGATCGGGAGGTACCGGGTTCGAATCCCGATAGGGGCAGGATGCAAAAGGGATTTTTCATCATTTGATTACGATCGATGATGGAAATGAACACAACTATGACCCCCTGTCGGAGTGCACAACTCATGGGCCGACCCATCTTCCATGTCAGTACTATAGGCTGGCATGGAGCAATGCAATGTGCAGATGGTTCTACGTAAATCGGACCTACAGCCGTACGTCCTCGATTTGGCAAGCAATGCGTAAAGTAGGACGGTAAAAGTAAACTGCGAAAGAGTTGGGAGTGCTTCGGCCCCAGAACAGATTGCATAGACAATATTTAAAAAAAAAAAATAAAAAAAATAAAAAAAAAAAAAGTTAATCTCTCCTCGGGGTCGGAGAAGAGGTATGGACACATTCTAATGGTTATGTTATTCACGGAATCGGAAACATGTTGCTTTATGTGCACCGTAAGATTTGGCTTGATGCTCATATACTCCTTGTCGGTATGTATTATAGCGCCGAGTTTTTTCAAGCTATCATTACCGATTATACCGTCAAATGATCGTAAGCTAGGTAGAATGAACAATTTTAGTTTCCTTTCTGGATCAAATAGGTCAATTAGTGCATGCATAGTGCGTGACCTTAAGGCTACCTGCAACCGAGTTAGCCATACAAGATTTTTTATTTGGAATATGATGTCGTACTAATTGGTTTTGGATGTAATTTTTGTTAGAACCGGTATCTACTAAGAATTTGAAAATTTTGCCACTCTTTGCCACGTGCTCTATAGTGGGTAATTCTTTTAAGCTGAAACTTTCAAATATTTCGGAAAATAAGCACTCTACCAAAAAAAATATTTCATTATCGCAATTTAATCATTCCGGGGAGAGGGAGGGGGGCAGACATACATTGCTAAAATTAGTACCCCTCTTCCCCTTTTTATAGGTGGGGTGGGGGGTAACTTTGAAATTAAAATAGGAACCCCTATTTTTTATTGCAGATTCGGATTATAATGCTTAAAGTACATAGGATTTCTTTGAAACATTTTTTTTGATTTATGATAGATGATGCAGTAGGTTAGGTTAGGTTAGAGTGGCTGCTATCGCACACTTAGGCCAGTAGTGGCCCATTGTGATACCACAGGATCCTATCTCCCCTTTACTCCCGTTGAAACCATCCAGAGCTACTTATGTAGCGTAAAATAACTCGCACTCTACAGCCCGCGAGTTCCGAAAGGCTGTCCATACTGTACACGCCTAAGTACTTATACCTTCTGCCTGATAGTGCCGGACACGAGCATAGGAAGTGATCCAACGTCTCCTCCTCCTCTTCGTCCAAACAGCTTCTACAAAAGTCATTAGTCTGTAGACCCATCCTTCTTGCATGTTCCCCAAAAAGGCAGTGTCCTGTCAGTATCCCTACGACCAATCCTAACTCTCGTTTTCCTAGGGATACTAGTGCCTTGGAGCGCCGCAGGTCCAGTTTTGGCCAAACCTGTTTTGCTACCCTGCACGTGAGAGAGTTGGTCCACCTCTCATTTGTCAAGGCAATTGCCTGCTTACTGAGCGCCAATTTGAGTGCTGCTATAGGCCTCCCCAGACCCGCCCTTCCCGGCTGTATCTGGAGAGTCGTGCCGTACCTAGCTAGTTCGTCCGCCCTGCAGTTTCCCGTGACGTCCGAGTGACCAGGGACCCAGATTATCTGGATGCTGAAATACTCGCTCATCTCGTTAAGAGATAATCGGCAATCCAGCGCCACCCGTGACTTCAGACAAACCGCCTCCAGCGACCTGACCGCCGCTTGACTGTCCACATAAATTGCGATATCCCTCACGGATACCACATTATGCTTCAACCATGTCACGACTTCGCCTATCGCCACCACTTCAGCCTGGTAGACGCTGCAGTAGTCAGGGAGACGAACGGAAATATTAACGTTAAGCTTCTCACAGAAGACTCCGGCTCCTATCTTACCGTCTTGCTTAGAGCCGTCCGTGAAAAATTGCAGTGCCTCGTTTTCCAGTATTGATCCGTTCCTCCAAGATTCTCTCGAAGGACAGATGGTCCGGAAACCTTTATCGAAGCACAGCGTTGGCTTAATATAATCTAGATTCGCCAGTTCTTCCCTTAGCGATCTAGTTATCGTCGAGTGTCCCGCGTGAAGACACTTCCACTGAGAGACAGCCGAGAGTCTCGTAGCCACATTGGCTGCTATCTGTTTACCAAAAAATTCGATTGGAAGAAGGTGGAACATAACCTCCAAAGCGCGTGTAGGTGTTGACCTAAGCGCCCCGCTTATAAGCATGCAGGCCGTTCTTTGCACCTTTTCCATCATTTTTATATATGTTGCCTTCTCCAGAGCTGGCCACCACACGCCCACCCCGTACGTCAGCACTGGTCTTACCACTGCGGTATAGAGCCAGTGCACCAGCTCTGGTTTCAGACCCCATTTCTTACCTATGGCGTTCCTACACGAGTAAATGGCTACATTAGCCTTATTCACCCTTTCCACAATGTTAGGCTTCCAGCTGAGCTTACTATCCAAGATTATGCCCAGAAATCTTGCTCTGTCAGCAAAAGCCAGTCTAATGCCGTTCACGGTAGGAGGGCTAACTACCGGAATTTTAAACTTCTTAGTAAATAGTACCAGCTCAGTCTTGGAAGGGTTGATCCCTAATCCACATTTACTGGCCCATTTCGTAACAATCAGGAGCGCATTCTGCATAACGTTCCTAATCGTACCCAGATATTTGCCAGAGACAGCCATCGCTACATCATCTGCATATGCTACAACCCCTATCCCCTCTGATGATGCAGTAATGACGGTATTAAATTTACATATGCTAACATTTCTGCAACATGTTTGAATTAAAATTAACACGTTTTCAATGTGAATAATAGAAATTAGTCTTTTCTTAAATAAGAAAAAAAAAATTAATAATTTTTTTTAATGTTTCAAAGAAATCCTACGTACTTTAAGCCGTAGAATCCGAATCTGCAATATAAAATAAGGGTTCCTATTTAAATTTCAAAGTTACCCGCCACCCCACCTAAACCATTTTCGAAAACCGTTTCCTGTTGATATCGACGAATTATCGATAGAGTCGGTATATGCTATCAGATCATATTGGGTGTTGTATTCGTTTAATAGTTCTTGATAGGTTTCAATGTCTACATTTTCAACGCGTTGTTCCGAATGATAAATTCTTTGTTGTTTTGCAGGAGGATGTTTCTGGCCCGAATTGGTTTTTTTTTGTTCATAAATTGATTTACCGGAGGTCTGATAATTAACATGTCGTGATTGGATATAGTGATCTACCTCCATTGGTTGTTGACTAGGAGGATAGTTTCCACTAGGGATTATAGGTGGTGGTTAATTTTGTCTAAATGTTGGAGGAAATTGATGGTAGTTAGAGGGATATTGATGATTGTTTGGATATGATTCAGACCGTATTCATCACGTTGTCCAACTTGAGACAAGTGTAGCGCCTCAGGAAGATCTACTGCACCTCTGATGCTAACACAGGTCGCCTTTAAAACCTCTTACAAAAGTATCTATCGATAACTTATTTAATATCAATGATAGGGGTTGATACACCTGCTAATAAAATTCTGGATGGAGTTTTGTTTTTGAACGAGAGTAGTTATCTGATATTAAGCATTTAAAAATTCTCTCCAATTTCAAGGGTGTGTTGTATGATTCGAGAACCATATCGGCTTGGCCCGTTGTCTTATTCCGGATAACGCTTAGCCTTCCGGAATATTTTGGAGTGTTTTTCAAGCCTTCTGGCTTCAAGTTGACACAGAACACTCGTATACTGACAATTCGTCTACGATTATTTAAAAATGCTATTATCTGTCCTAGATTTCTTTTTCGTTATAACGAATTTCGAGTTTGAATCATCATACGAGTTTTTAGTGTCGTATGCTAATTTCAGTGAATTGTCGTATGTGGGAAGGGATTAAGAGATTGGTTCAAACTATTCGGTAGGTATACTATACAAAAAAAATTCCTTCATTAAAATATCATAGCATTTCCTGGCGGTAGAAGCTAGAAGGCGGTTGAAAAAATTCCACACGACTGTGAAGTTACCCCGAATTTTACTATATGAAAAATAAAAATGTCCCGCAAAAGATGTGGTAAGAATCGAATACAACCTTATGGCGCTAAATTATTATTTTTGAAAAGTAATGAAGATTCGATTATAAACAAAAATGTATGTCAAAACACCGTGTGATCATAGTGATCTTGAAATTTTTATTTTTATTTTTTGTATGTTTGATGATCACGATTTCAAATTGCAATAAGTTGGTACAAAATACTATAAAACATAAAAAATTACCACCGCGTGAACATATAGTACATAGAAACAAACAATATTACGATTCAAATTTAGAAGAAAAAAAAATGAACCGTTACTTTTCATCTTCTTTAAAAAGTTCAGAGGTTACAAATAATATTTCGAAGAAGAGATGAAATAACGGTAGATTTCTTTATTTTTATATGTATATAAAACCAAATGTCAAAGTGTGAAGTATGCAGCATAAACTCCATTAAATGTGAAAGAAACAGAAAAACTCTTAAAGAGATAATTGCCACAATTTTTATTTCTAATGTTGTTTTCTTGCGCGCTATCTTTTAATTCAGGTATGCTCATCTTTACCTCTTTTTTTTTTTTTTGTTCACGTACCTTTCAATTACTTAATTCAAATTCGATTAAAATATAAAACGAATACAACAAAATAAATTAAATCCGTCGTATTTTCTTAAAAGCTTTCAAAAAACCAAAAAAAAAAAAATGTGTAGTAATAAGTAAGAGTAATGGATGGATGAGAAAATTATAGTTCTTCTATATACAGAGTACCACGCAATTTTCTAACACTATAAAATATGCTTAGTTATTTCGTTTTATAAATACATATGGTATATAGTAGGTAAAGTAATTAAATTGAACGTGTGAACACAAACTCGTATGTACTTAATTACAATCAAATAAACTTATAGATGTTTATGTATTCTCCCCATCAATTGCGGCGTTTATACCACAGCTAAAATATCAATGCTAAACACATGTCAAAATGGCAGTTAAAAAACAACAAAACCCTAAAATGAAAAAAGGCGAAAAACGTCCAACGTGAAATGACGTGAAATTTTCTATTTTTGACATTTATAAACACAAGCTAAATAATAGTGACAACTGTAGCATTTCATGTTTGTGAAGCTAACACGTAAAGTTAGCACGATATTTGCGATAGCTACACTCTTGGTTTGAATCTTGAAATTGCATTTTTCAATATAGCACCACGAAAAATTGTGAAATATGATATGAATTTATTTAAGTTAGCACGAAAAATATTTCGATAATTAAATGCTTAAAAAAAATTGGTGGAAATTTTATCCACTTATGCAAAAAAACGCAACGGCTAATAAAAAATAATTAAAATAAAACATTTGATCAGACTTGATATAAAAATGTCTTTCAAGCATTTATCAGACATGAAATCTATTTTTTATTGTAGAAGAGTCCTTAATGAACTTCTTAGAGAAATGTCAAAGCATTCGTATGGGTCAGACGGCAGCACTAATCGTTCGAGCTGGCCTCTTCTGCCCATTTGTCGGATATGAATTTAATTTTTATTTTGAGGGAAGGGAATACTAATGTTTCGAGCCGGGCAAAGTTTGTCCGACATGATTGTTTTTTTGATGTAAACATTTTTTTACATTCGTTTCAGAAAGAAGATTTTGTTTCATCGGATTTTTCACGATTAGTTCTATCGTCTGACCCATGAAAATGCTTTGAAATTTTTCTAAGAAGTTCATTTAGGATTCTTCTATAATAAAAAATAAAATTTATGTCCAACAAATGCTTAGAAGAGGCCAGCTCGAACAATTAGTGCTGCCGTCTGACCCATACGATTGCTTTGAAATTTATCTACGAAGTTCATTAAGGATTCTTCAGCAATCAAAAATAAATTTCATGTCCGACAAATGCTTAAAAGAGGCCAGCTCAAACGATTAGTGCTGCCGTCAGACCCATACGATTGCTTAGAAATTTGCCTAAGAAGTTCATTAAGGATTTTTCTACAAAAAAAACTTAACTTCATGTCTGACAAATGCTCAGAAGAGGCCAGCTCGAACCATTACTACTGCCGTCTAACCCATATGATTGCTTTGAAATTTTTCTAAGAAGTTCATTAAGAATTGTTCTACAATAAAAAATAAATTTTATGTCCGACAAATGCTTAGAAGAGGCCAGCTCGAACGATTAGTGCTGCCGCCTTAATTGGTAGAGTATGTAGACAATTCGTAGAAAATGTAGAATATTGTTTTTTTTGTAGCTGTTCTCATTGTTTCTGCAGAATGAGGTTGTCTGCTTACACTTCTCTAATTTAAAATGGCGTTTTCCAAAATTTTGGGAAATAACAATAAATTTTTGCACAATATTTAAAAGAATGTTATTCTTAACGCCATCTGTTTTAGTCATTAACCGTTTAAGTCCCAAGCAGCGCGATCGGGCTGTTAAGATTTTATGTCGAGAAAACCCAGCATATTTCGAATATTGTCGACAACTGACGGTGCGTTACTCGAACTCAAGTACAAAGCAAGTACATCACACAGCTCCTCTTAATGTAAATAGTACATTTTACAATAAGTTTGTCTCAATAGCTTGTCTTTTGGAGTCTTCATTCTCTTTTATTCATTTAGAGGAAGCGCAGTCGCGCTGTTTGGGATTCTTCGACAGGGTATTTTCAATACCCCCTGAGTTTCAAATGGTTAATAAACTCTATATTACATAATTTTCAAGGAGAAATGAGTAACCTTTTTTCATAACGGAGAAATGCATACAATTTTTGCCATAGATATCACTATTGGAAAACATAAAAATTTCGAAAAAAAATCTTGAACTAAACTAAAAGCAAAACATGCTAAGTCATTTTGAGAAAAAGGGCAATATCTTCCCATTTATAAATTTTAAGAAAATCTGTAACACCTCAATCTGAGAGACTTTTAGTTTCGGCCAACGGGAAGAAAAACTGATTTATTTCTCGAAAAGGCTTACGAGAGTTCTCAGCCGAGTCATATTCTGGCAAGTTGCAACGTACCGATCATCTTGAAATTTTTACCCAAATAAGCTGTTTGCATACACATTCTAAATTTTTATAGCCTCAATCCAAGAGATTTTTAGTTTCGGCACACAGAAAGAAAAACAGTGGCACTATTCCTGAATACCTGAATCAGATTCGTACGATTCTTATTTAAAATTAATTAAGAACCTTGTACTTTCGTTTTCGTATCGTATTCAGAAATAGGGCCATTGATTTATTTCTCAAAATGCTTACGAGTACGCAGCCCAGAGCTATATTTCGGCAAGTTGCAACATACCGATCATCTTGAATAAGTTGTTTGCATACCAATTCTAAATCTGTGTAGCCTCAATCCGAAAGATTTTTAGTTTCGGAATTCGGGAAGAAAAAAAGATTTATTTCTCGAAAAGGCTTATGAGAGTACTCGGCCCAGAGTCATATTTCGGCAAGTTGCAATATACCGATCATCTTAAAATTTTAACCCAAATAAGCTGGTTGCATACTCACTCTAAATCTGTATAATCTCGGTCAGAGAAATTTTTGGTTTCGGCATACGTGACGTAAAACTGATTTCTCGAAAAGGCGTATGAGAGTACTCAACCCAGAGATATATTTCGGCCAGTTGCAACATACCGATCACCTTGAAATTCTTATTGTTGCCTAATCTTGAAGTTGTCGAAATTGAACTTAACGAAGATTGTGCAACAATACGAACAAGATCTTAAACAAGCAAATAAACTAAATTTGCTTAGAAATGATCAAATATGTTGTACAATTACGAAAAATAAGCAACAAGTCTTTATGGGAAAAGTCCAAAAATGGAAATTCCGTGGAGTGAGTCAAAGTTTAATATAAGTCTTTTCGATTGACATTTTCGTTTTTCTCGTGAATTAGAAAACTTTCCAAATATTTTTAAACACCGAAAAAGCTTTTTTGGAATTCCAGGGGTCTGGGTTCGACAAAAACTCATCAAATTTATGGAAAAAATTAAGTTTAAGGTTTTTTTTAGGTCAGTCAATATATCTGGGCTGTAGAGAAACAACAAACAATTATTCCATTATTCCGCGCGACACCACAAGTAAAGAAGCCATAGAAATTTTGTACCACGAGGTTATTTAAGGTGTGTGTAAAGGTACCTGTATATGTGTGTATATTTTGCCTAAATGTGCAGTCTATTTATATGTACGTGATACGATGCATTCAAAATAACTGGACACTATCCACCAGCGCAGACGAATTGACTGTTCGGGGTAAAACTTCATAATTATAAGTAATTGAGGGATCGCAGTGATTTTTGGATTAAATCAGCAAAAAAACGTTTTTCAACGAAAGTTCGGCCCCTATAAACATAGATGGATTTATTGATCTGGATGAAATTGCATACTTAAGCATTTTCTACAAATTGAGAAAATTTTAGTGAATTTAGACAGAAATCGGGTTACCTAATGTGGCAGCTTTTATATGAGCTTTTTCTGGCGGAAGTTTTGAAAAAAATATGTTGCATTTACAAAGCAAAGATTAAAAATCAAAAGTTTTCAAATTATATTTCGAACAAAATTAGTTCCGTTTATATTTTAAATTGAAATGGAAATGACGAATTTTGAAAAAGTAATTTTTATTTCACTAAATTTCGGCATAGTCCAGGCGGGTTGGCTATTTAGAATGAAATTTCATACCACATTCGTGGTAAAAAAAAAAATTGGATGCTGGAAACAATATATTCACCCCTCCATTCATTTTGCAAATGCTATGCTATTCAAAATATTTGCAAAAAACGAAAAACTTCTTTGGAAGCTGCCACTTCCGGTGTATCAATTTCGACTTAACGTCCCAGATACCTTTCAACTTATAGAAAAAGCTAATGTATGAAGTTTTATCTTGAACAGTCACAGGGTTGGCCGAGCTTTAGTTCAAAATCATTTTTCGCATAATTTTTTAAAACATTTTCTAAAAAAAGGTGATATGGAAAAAGCCACTTCCGGTAGATCGATTTCTTCCAAATATTACTGGAATCTTCCAATTTATAAAATAGCTTGAGGACGATACGCTGATATTTGACCATTTGAGCTATAGAGGGCCATATTGCACCGCATATACACAGAAACACACTCAAAGAGAGTCTTTTGAAAACACTTTGCCGAACTTTGACGATATAGCGATGTATTGTTATGATTCACTTGACTTTACTTCGTAAAAGAAATCAAACATTTATTAAACAGATTCATTCTTTCTGCGAGTTCTAACTAAATTTATTTGAAATTTTTTACGAAATCGTAGATGAATGAAAAAATTCGATTTAAGTGACCTGTCGGAACGATGATAAATTTTTACAAAGTGGCCAGCATATGAAGATATACTAGCACCTTATGCCAGATTTCAATGTCGAGTATCGATTACCCGGGTACACCACCAATTTTAAAAAAAATTCACTATTCGATCACCCGGGTTATTTTGATCGAGTGCTCGGATAACGCCAATTTTAATTTTTTATCATAATCAATTTTCGAAATGGTTGAAACAGCTGAAAGCGAAAATATATTAATAAATGAAGATATCATCGTTGAACTATTGGACAAAACAGAACGCGAACCAATTACAGTTACTAATAAGAATGACATAAAATGGCGAAGAAAGGAATTTGTTGCCAGAAGCATTCCACCTTTTGAGGATAATTCCGAAGAATTAAATGAAGGTGAAGTAAAAACTCTTTACGATTACTTCTCGCAGTATTTTTCAGACGAGTTATTTGAGTCATTTGCATTTTTACCAACTTATATGTTCAACAAAAAAATGTAAAAAAAATTCAAATTTACTGAAAAAAATGAAATGAAAAAGCTCTTCGGATAACATATCTTGATCGGTTGCATGAAATTTTCTAGATTGCGATTATACTGGGATCCAACTTTAGGAATTCAAGCATTCAAATCCAAAATGGCGTGCGACAGATTTACACAATTGAGGAATAATTTACATATAGTAAATAATTTTGAAATTCCTAAGGATAACACTGATAAATTTGTTAAAGTTAGACCGGTTATAAACGCCGTGAGAAACCGCTGCTTTCAATTACCCGTAGAAGAAGTAGTGTCTGTCTATTGACGAACAAATAATTCCGTACACTGGGAAATTGTCAATGAAACAATACATGAAAGATAAACCCAATCCATGGGGAATCAAAGTTTATGTGTTAGCCGGCAAATCAGGTCAGCCATACGATTTTATTTTATATCAAGGATCTACGTCAGGATTATCAGATGACTGCCAACGAAAGTATGGCTTTGGAGCTTCTGTTGTTTTAAAATTAATTGAAAGGCTTCACCAACCAGGACATAAGATCTTCTTTGACAACTTTTTTACAACATACCAATTATTGGAATATCTTCTACTCAAAAGTCACATTGCAATCGGAACAGTTAGAATTAACAGATTTGAAAATCCCCCTCTTGTGACGGACAAAGAGTTGTCCAAAAAAGGTCGGGGTTTATGTGATCAGGTAGTAAGTCGAGATGGTAAAATTGTTGTGTTTAAGTGGCAGGACAATAAATCAATCCATTTGGGTTCCAATTTTATTGGAGCTGGAGTTACAGAGGTGGTAAAAAGTTGGAACAAAAAGAACAAAAAATACGAGCAAGTTTCACGACCGGAAATCGTGCGCTTATACAGCGATGGAATGGGAGGTGTCGATTCCCTTGATCAATTTATCTCATACTACAGAGTGTTCATTAAATCTCGTAAATGGACCTTGAGAATATTCACTCATTTTTTAGATTTCGCTTTAGCGGCCATTTGGGTTGAGTATAGGACAAATGCAAAGAAGTTGGGACAACTAAAAAATACAATTTTGGATCTTTTACACTTTCGACTACAAGCCAATGCGTTGGATTGTTCTTCGTCTTCACCAGTAGCCACGAAGCGAGATATGGAAGTACGACCGATGCAAGATATTAGATACGACGAAATTACTCATTTTCCTTATATTGATGGAAAAAAGGAAGCTACGAGATGTAAAATGAACTGTCAAACCTTATTCCAAAGGACAGCTTGTAGAACTCATTTCATAGGAAATGTATTATTCATTTATGCATCACAAAAGGACGAAGTTTTGAACTTTTTCTTAAAAAATAAATTTGGTAAGATGGCCCACATTTACGTATACAAAGTCTCTATTTTAGTTCTTATATATATGTAGTTAATTTATTGAAGTATTTGCAATTTTTGTTATTGTATTATTTATAGTTTTATTTATGAATTGTTTTTATTTAATTTCTATTGTTGTTATGATATTTAAAATAAATATTCAGAAAGTAATTCCCGAACCAGCTAAAATAACATTCTTATTATTATTTTTTATGTTTTAATCTTTGCAATCTGCTCTGAGGCTCTTGGCCTTTCCAACTCTTTCGCAGTTACGTTCTACTTTATGCCATTGCCAGCCAACCCGGTACTTACCGATTCATACGCCGTAGCTTTAACCACTGCGATATTTGGTCGGTTAAAATAACTTAATCGAGTCTGATATTTTACACAATTTAAAACGGATTGTACATTAAAATGTTCATCTCAGCCTGCCTACCCTGGAGCCCATGGGATATTATACCAGTTTTCCGAGCATTAGATTGTATAGCTACACTTTTAATTAACGTTAGAAACTTCACACCGGTCTCTTCCGTTCGCGTCACTTCACGTAAACCTTGATCTTTTTTGATTGAATGATGTACGGAATAGTCTTAGTAATCTGTTTCTAGACAGTATACTGCGGAAGATATACACAAAGTACGTTTTTGTGTACGAATTGGGCTGGATTGGAATTCTAGCAAATTTTGGTTTTAATGAAGCTGAATTTGACTGGGTTATCTCTTAGCGGGTTAAGGCCAAGTTGGGTTCAGCTATAGAACTAGATAATTCCTTTGCTGGTTCAGTTCAACATACCAGATTCGAACATAATTAGTTAAGAAATTGCTTAGCACAGCCGAATTTCAGAACTTCTCAAAAAAGACACAATTAATGTAAGTTTATTAGAATCCTAAGTCCTAACTCTACAAACTGAATTGGTGAATTATCGGTTAAGAAACGGCCTGGTTCCAAAAGATGTATTTGCATATGCACCGCAGTTTATATGTAGATAGGCTTATTGACCCGGATAACTTGAACAAAATTGTATACCATTCGTATTTCATTTAGAATTATATTCAATTCGCGGTTTGATTGAAATTTTTTTCACAATTTTATTAATAAATTAGTCACATTAAATAATTATCAGTACGTGTACGATTGAAGAAAATATAAATGTTAGAAATAATGATTGAACGATTTCTCAATAAAATGAATGCTTCTTGAATCAGAGAATGTAGGCCGCCCGCTGAATTATAAATAAACGGTTCGATTTTTCAACAATTTAAAATTAAATACGAAAGCAATGCTGCCTAGTAGGGTAAGCAAAATAATTAGATAGGTCATTCATATATAAGGAAGAGTCACAAAAAATAACAAAACATTAGTTTACATTCGTTTTCAAGGTGGTTCATAATGTAATGACCCCGTGCTTTATGTTTAGAGTTTCACCATTTTTGAGGCAGTCTTGTAATATGTATATTATTGAAATTCCATTACATTCTGTGTTGGACTATCGAAATTAATAACGGTAATAATGATATAATTTTTTTTTAGATTTGAGAGCTGAATCTAATTGTGCAGTAAGCGCAACGTAACAAAAAATAACAAAACGATGTGCTTCTAATTTTTTATAATATAATACATCATTTTTCCATAAATAATGTTCAATTCGACTTACCTCAATTTCCAAAAATTGTTTTGTACATTCACTGTAATCAATTTTAGTATCGATCTCAATCACGACATCGTGATACGCCGACTTCTCAATCCGCACACAGGTCGCAATCTTAAAGATTACTATCACAATTAGCCCGATAAATTTACACATTTTTTGGCACACTATTATTTTTTTTTTTTTTGTATTTTGAGATAACTAAGTAACCGAAAACTTTAGGTAACTCTAGGTACTATATGTAAATTTTTTTGAAGTTTTATCAATTTTTTCAAAATTGTCATGACAACATATTTTTGCCTCACACAAAATTTCCTGCACTAAAAACTATATTTTGTTATAATTTAAAAAATAATAATAACAAACACAAACAAGCACACACACACAAAACAAAATTGTTCCGCTTGACTAGATTGCACTTCCGTTAAAAACTAAAATTATGTATTAACGACAGGTGAAATATGTTGATTAAATTTTTATGTAAACTGAAACTATATTGTGTATACATGTAGTTTACAGGGGTGCGGTATGAGCACCCGCACCAAACTTTAGTCAAATTTTTAAAATTCACAAAATTCAAAATCCACACATTTGGATGAAAAACTTATCACTTTGTTAAAATAGTAATTTTAACATATTTAGGTAGATGTTTTTTTATATTTTCGTATTCAATTTCAAAGACCCGCGGCGACAAAACAACTTAATATCCGCACAGCACAATATCTAACCATCGACTGAATTAGCTTTCAACATTTTCTGTGTTTCTTGGTTCTTGCGTCTTCTCTATGTGTGTTTTCGATTTTTACTTTTTTTACGACGAAACATAAAAGCGAACAGAACAATGTATTCACTATATATTCTCGTATGTATGGTACACGTACAGTATTGTATTATTTCAGTTTTGAATGGAAAATGAATAATAAAGTGACTAATGTATAATAAAGGGGAAGACCGTGGGGAGAGGAAATTAAAATTGAAACCAAACAAAAAAAAGTAGAATAATAATAATCAGAAAGAAGAAACGCTAAGAAATGAAGAAGACATACAGTTAAACCTTATGGAATATTAATTATATGAATTTTCACCCGCGCGCTCAAAATTATACCAGTGGTAGCCTTATACGATCGCGGTCTCATAACAAATTTGATGGTATCCAAATAATTTTGATAGGCCTCTAGTTCTGTAGACGACATTTTTAACGAACTAAAATAGATGAATAAAATATGGCCCGCCGCCCGTTAAGACGGCACTGGATCGAATAAATCTTCATATCGCACCCCATTATCAAGTACAACAAAAATACACAAAAAAAAAAATTTAATTTTAAAAAATCACGTTCAAACGATCGTTCCAAATTTTACAATTTGAAATAATTTCCATTCAAACACAATATACCCATAATGATTATAAATGCGCGAACAAAATCGCGATCGTGAATTGAATTTTAAATTTTGTTTTATGTTATTTTTATTCCCCCGACGATCATGTTGGTATTTTTTTTTCTCTACATAATTCTTTGAAATTAAAAATGTGATCCGTCAGGATATGAAAACATAAAAAAAAAATGAAAATGAGTTCTAGTAGTGTCAGCAATATGGTATGTATATATTTATGTGCATATGCAAATTGCAACAGCGTCATGGAAATATGTAAATGTAGACTTACGAGTATGTATATCTAAATGTAGCAACTTTGTATTTATTTTCTTAAAAAATTTAAATCTGAACCGGTCGAAAAGGGCAATGAATAAAACCTTTATTTCATTACCAGTGCTGTGCGGCTACGCGTAATTCGGAATTGTTGACGTGTTGGTGTCGTAAATAGCGTAGGCAATGTCGACAACATGTAGAGTATGTAGAATATTTGTAGACAATGTATATTATTACTTTTTTAGTGTTTAACCTTCGGTCTGTAAGACTAAGTTATTGAAATCCCGATAAAAATGAAGAAAAGTGACCTGGCCCAAAACCACTATTCTCGAAGATCGAAGGTCCTTGATCAAAAAATAAAAAAAGTCTGCTCTTTCGTCTGGATGGATGTTCGTACCACCTTGTTAAAGTTAGCTGAAAGTTGCCAGCCGAAAATAAAAAAAATAATAAAGCAGATTGTGTTTTTGGTTTGATAACCAAAAATAAAAATTCAATAATGTTTATCAATATATTTCAGCCGAAAGTTACCAACTTCGGCTGTAGGTGGTAATTTTCGGCTTTTCTTCATTTTATTTACTTCTTTAAGTTGATATTAAAATAAAAGTTTTGATTTATGATATATTGTGTCTACTGTAGACCAATTGTAAAAATTTTTTGATGGGGATACAGGGGTATAATTTGGCAAAATTTTCATAGTTCAATTTTTGAAAAATTCATTGAATGGCTTGGCGCTCTTTTAAAACTTAAATTCGCATTAATACCACTATGACCGTTTGAAAGGTCCTAAAGCTTGTTAACCACAGTCAAATTTTGAGGAAATTCTGATGGAGACACGGGGGTGCAATTTGACAAAATTTCCATAGTTTATTTTCTGAAAAATTCATTGAATGGCCTGGCGCTCTTTTAAAACCTAAATTCACATTGATGCCGCTATGCCCATTTGAAAGACCCTAATGCCTGTTAAATACAGTCCAATTTTGAGGAAATTCTGATGGGGATACGGGGGTGTAATTTGACAAAATTTCCATAGTTCATGTTTTTTCCATCTTGTTTAACCTAAATTCGCATTGATGCCACTATGGGCATTTGATAGGCCGTAATGTCTGTTAACAACGTTTCAATTTTGAAAAAATTCTGATGTGGATACGAGGGTGCAATTTGACAAAATTTCAAAGGTTCATTTTCTGAAAAAAATTCATAGAATGGCCCAGCGCTATTGTTTAATTCTAAATTCGCACTAATGCCACTATGACCATTTGATAGGCCCTAAAGTCTGTTAACAACAGTCGAATTTTGAAGAAACTCTAATGGGGATACGGGGTGCAATTTGATAAAATTTCCATAATTTAATTTCTGAAAAATTCATTGAATGGTCCGGCGCTCTTGTTCAACCTAAATTCGCATTGATGTCACTATGGCCATTTGATGGGCCCTAATGCCAGTTAACAACATTCCAATTTTGAGGAATTTCTGATGGCGATTCGGGGGTGGAATTTGACAAAATTTTCATGGTTCAATTTATGAAAAAATTCATTGAATGGCCCGGCGCTCTTGTTTAACCTCAATTCGCATTGATGCCACTATGGCCATTCAATAGGCCCTAATGCCTGTTAAAACAAACCAATTTTGAAGAAATTATGATGGGGATATAGGGGTATAATTTGAAAAAAATGTCCATGGTTGAATTTCTGAAAAATTTATTGGATGGCCTGGCGTATCCTCAACAGAATTTCTTCAAAATTGGACTATCGTTAACACGCATTAGGGTCTATCAAATGGCCATAGTGGCATCAGTGCGAATTTAGGTTAAACAAGAGCGCCGGGCCATACAATGAATTTTTTCATTAATTGAACCATGAAAGATTTGTCAAATTGCACCCCTTTATCATCATCAGAATTTCGTTAGCTAGTTTTGTTAACCGATTAATTTCATTTCGCAAACTGGGGTGTAATTTCGCGCTAATTCAATATGTCTCCACAGTTAGACCGAAGTTGATCAAAATGATGGCCTTTCAAATTACCATAGTGGCATCAATGACAAGGCATGCTAACCTAGAACGACAGGCCATTCAATGCATTTTCAATATATTGAATTACCTAAATTTTGATAAATTACACCCCTGTATCCTCTTCAGAATTTCTACATAATTAAGCCGAAGTTGACCAACATTATGACATATCAAATGGCCATAGTGGCATCCTCACCATTGTTTTTGTTCATTTGAAGCAAGGTTAACAATATTGATTTTCAAATTATGATTGATTGATTTAAACATTTGTATTTCTCAAGTTTAAATAGAATTAGGTTTTACAACAAGCTTCGCATACTAAAACATTAAAATTGGTTTCTGTTGCTGTATTGTTGAAATAATTTTTCGGCTGATAACTTTCGGCTGAAGTATGTTGATCAACGGTGACGTATTTATATACTTTCGGCTGAGAAAGCGAAGACACTATCTGCATTATAAATTTTTTGACCTTTCGGCTGGAAACTTTCGGCTAACTTTAATAGTATGTCCGTACCGATGTAATCTCAAGAACGATTTTTCTTTTATTCGGTATTGACGACGTGTTGGTATCGAAAAAGCGTAGACAATTCATTTTGGCGTTTGCAATGTTGACAATATGTATGTAGAATAGTTTTCGGGATGATCAATATTTACCATCAATCCTCGTGATTTTCGAACTGGCGCCTGAATATAAGTTCTATGCACATCGGCATACCTAACTCCGTATGCCGAAGTAGGGAATTATCTCTGTATTAACCACCAGGAAACTACGTAATCAACATACTTTCAACTGAAGTATTTATAGAAAGTGGTTTTCGGGATGATCGATAAAGTAATAAAAATATATCAATAAAGTAAGTAATATAAATAAACTGTGAAGCTTTTTTATTGTAAACAGTAATATCGTTTTGTAATTCGTTTTATCATTCAACAATAAAATTTTCGGGATGGAATTATTTTTATGTGATTTAGCAAACACACACACACTTAAAAAGCCTTTTCGGGATGGACATTTCGGGCAAATTTCTTATGCATTTTCACTACCCTAGGTCTAGCGGAAATGTGGTTCTAGAAATAATTTCCGTACACAATTGATGACAAAATTTCATAAGGGTTGAAATTTTTGTAAATGAAATTCTGTTATTTTTTTGATAATATTGCTATTTATTCAGTCATCTTGCTTCAGTCGATTACAATAAAATAAAAATTAAACAAAATAAGTAAATATAAAATAAAATAAAAGGTACATTCAATAAAACATTACACTAGAATTCTCCATAAAAATAAATTAAGGCTTATGAAACCGCAAGAAAAAATTATTGGTTTTATTCAGGCATAAGTGTACCTGGCACTTAACACATTTAATTCTGGATCTGCCTATACAACCCTCGTATTTACACCGTGATGCCTGTCCTCATGAATATTAAAATGATCCATTTTGTCGCGGCGAATGTCGCTAGGCGGTCGATTTTCCACTCGATTAAGAAATTCCACTAATTCGAAAGCCTCTCGGGCACTATAGTTTTCTGTAAGCATTGTGCTACTTCTAGATTAAAATCCATTAAACACATAATTTTTTGAGCATTTTTGGATTTTATCACGATTCTATAATAGGTTATGTATTGATCTAAAAGATCAACACCACCCATACCAAAATTATATTTGGCAACTATTTCAGGCTGTAAAATATTAATGTATTTTTTTTTGCTTTTTATCCCACCGGCTTATAATCTTCTGATCACCTAATCCAATAAAGTTCGATGCTAAATGTACAGCCTTATTATCTTGCCATTTCACAATGGCAATATTCCCATCTCTACTACGAATTAGTTCATCGGTTTCCCTTCCTTTCTTTTGCATTTCTTTGTCGGATGAAAACCTCGGAGAATTAAACCAGTTAACCAGGATATTTCCTGCTGCATTTATGTTTTTTCCGATAGAAACTCAAAAAGTTGGTACGAGCTGAAATAATTATCATAAAACAGCTGGTGACCCTCCTTAAGCCTGTTTACTGCGAAAAGTTTCCGAATACTAGCGCCTAAACCAAAAGCAGCACGCTCAAAAAATGAAATTTTGGTGCTCTTTCCCTGATACAATACAAAATCGTAAGGGTAACCGCTCTTGCCACATAAAACAAAATTGTTTATGCCTCAGGGGCACAGCTTTCCTTTCTTGTATTGCTTAATACTGAGGCGACCTTTGAAAGGAATTATTTGCTCATCTACGCTGACAATTTCCTCTACTGGCATTTCATTGCACCGTTTTCGAACACATTCAATAAGTGGTCGCATTTTGATACATTTGTCAGCGCAGTCGTTTGGAATGCTGTTATAATCGATTAAATGGACATTTAATCTTAATTGCGAGAACCGATTTATTGGCATTGCCTTAGAAACAGAGTGAATGTCTAACTTTTGATTTAAATACAGACTTAGCTGTGGTAATTGTAAAACGCCCATCTGAATATGAAGATCCACAAATTTCACCATTTCTTACATGTTAGTAGACTTAAATGCGATTTTCCTTCTTGTAGAGCATATATATTTGTAAATGTTGCTATATACTCGAACATTTCGGTTGGTATATATTTTAAAAATATTCCATTGGGCTGCCAAATTCATTTTCTAAATGTTGACTTAGTTGGTCTTCGCATCGGAAATGTCGTTTCGGTGGCTCAAAATTCAAATGTCTCCACTGTATATCTTTGTTAGATGTAAATTTCATTTTTTCGATTTCATCTACATATTCGAGATCAATATCTGCAAATGTAAGTTCTTCGATATAGCGACTTGTTCCTTGAAGTTCGGTTGCGATACTTTCATCAACAGGTTCGTTTTGGCATTCATTTTCGCTCATTATAACATCGATTAAATTATCTTTCTTCTCTTTATTAGTATACGGCATAATTATTTCAATTTGTTTTTCATCTTCGAGATCTGATGATTCTAAATCTGAGTTATCGGCCATAATCATATCTGCAGCCTCTTCTAACGGAAATGTTACTTTTTGGCGACAACATGAATTTTTAATACGTTATAAATACATTATTAATGATTAAAATAAATATTTTCCGACATTGTTAAATAACTAAATGTTTATTCTATCCAAAAATATAAAAATATCTTACTGAACAAAGAAAAATCTATCTTATTTTAATAAAACTAACTTACCTGAAATGTTTGACACGTACAGGTTCGAGAAATACGCGTTTCGTGTTTTTCCTTGTTTGTTATAAAATAGCGGGAAATTTTGACAGCAAACCCAAAAAACACAACCTGATTAACATATTAGACGAAAACCCAGTTTGCCCAGCTCCATTTATACGAAATCATTGCGAATGGAAAATAATGTGTACACACACAGTGAGTTGAGTTCAAATGGTTAAAAGACTCTTCACCCGAAAAATTAAAAAAATTATGGAGAAAATCGATTTCCATCCCAAAAAAATTACATAAAAACAAGTTTTATTGAAAATCTATTACAAGAAGAGATTTGCCACACTTTAAATTAAAAAATTTGAAAAACAAATCCCTCAAATATAATTGATTGGACATTTTTCAACGACTTAATATTTCGGTTCAGAGAGGTTGGCAGATATAATGGTATATGCCTAATTAATGCACTGACTATCAGCATTAAACACTCAAATGATCATTACGTTACAGTGGAGATAAGGGGCCTCCGCAGCTGATTTAATATTCGCTACTCTTATATATCGCAATTATGATCACCTATCACCATAAAGTTCTCGAGGAGTCCCCTTATCGCCGCCGTAACGTAATGAGATTTTGCAAATAGCAGCAAAAATGACCTTACTAGAGATAAATTTCTAAACCACAGAAGTTAAGGGAAATATTGTTGAGCCGTGGGTTTTTAACCGAAGGAAATAGGAAAGAGCTATTGTCGAGAATGCAAAATGTTAGATGGGAGAAGGATGCTCGATCATACAGGGATGCATTCGTAGAGCGATCACGGTCACAGTCACCGTCACCGGCCGAGTCAGAACCATCAAGAATGGCGCTTGGTGAACCAAAAGATCAAAATTTCCAACCTATCGAAAAATAGTTAAAATTTCGGGAAATCGGATCATCGGATCATCAAAGGGATCAATTTTTGTGCAATCGCTTACTGCCGCGCAACAAAAACCAGCACTTGATTTACGGAACATGATGAATACGCTTCTGCTTTAGGTAGAAGGAATAACGGGGTCGGTACGAAATCCCGAATAACAAAAGACGGAATAATCAAAATCCCGACAAAAAAAAATCCCGCTTTCAAATTGCGACTTTAAAAATCCTGACTTACAGAACCCCGCTTTTGCTGAAATGTTTAAAAATCTCGACAAATTTTTTTTAAAATATTAAATATTAAATTTTCTTTATTTGTATCTTCATTTTTATTAAGAACTCGGGTCTTTTTTGACATTGGCGTCAGTACGAAATCCCGAATTACAAAAGACCGAATTATCAAAATCCCAACAAAAAAAAATCCTGACTTTTATAATCCCGACTTTCAAAATACCGACATTGCTGAAACTTTAAAAATCCCGGATTTTTTTAAAATTTTTAAATATTTTTAATTTTCTTTTTTTTTTATCTTCATTTTTATTAAGAACTCTGTCTCTTTTTGGCCGATCTCGGTTAAATTTGGGTTATCGGATATTATTTGCATTTTAATGTGAATTATTGTAACATTTTTGGAATTGGCTCGATTGAACTTGGCCCATTCCTCAACCAATAATTATAAAATTTAATTTCCAAATAGGATTTGTATAAATATGTTCCTTTAATAAAATATATTTTTGGTCGTCCTGAGCAATATTTTTTAAATGATGATCTTGTTTCTGTTTACAATAACATTTAAAATTTTGCTATTTCTTTCGACATTTTTTTTAGTGGGACACGTTCACCAGCAATCCACTTCTCAATTCGTGTTTTACATATCATAAACTCCTTTCCCAATTCTTCGATTAATTTATAGACCCCAACATAAGGTCTTCCAATTACTATTTTTAGTCGTGCGTGCCAGGCCTGAACCGAGATTTGTGTTCTAGGGAAATTATCTCCATGGTTCTGGAATATAGTCCAGAACTCTGGGGGGGGGGGGGAGGTCATTTGGCAATTCACTTTGGCGTGTGCATCAAATTCTGTTCTGATCGCGTCAAAATACTTGGAAAAATACAAAATAATCTTTTCATCGTTTATAAATTTAACTTGAGTTCAGATTTTACATGGACACAATTGTCTTTGGATTTAACGAGAAATTCCAATCAACAGCAATTTTACAAAGCTGATAGAACGTCTCCGAGTAAGCTTCGGTTGATTTTGAGCTCATAATACAAGATAATAATGTCTGAAAGTGGTCGCCAATTTTACTGTGGATCGAGACTTATTGTCTCATTATAGTCGAGAGTATTTTGTCCCTAATAAAATATTGTTATTCTCTCCAAAATCTTTTTCCGAAAATACAAAGAGCTGGCTCTTTCAGTGTTGTGGCCCCCACTCGAGCAATTTTTTCTTTTTGTGCTCCATTTGAAGACCAATATAATCAACAATTGGGGTCGTATTCGTAGAAGGTTGCAACCCTGGTACTTTTACTGTTTCATTTGCCTTTAAAACATGTTTTTCGGAAGCCGCCGGAGAGTGATATGATCTGATGGTTCCGTTTTTAATTCATTTTTTCATTCTTCTAGTGTTATGGTTGATCTTGGTTTACACAGTAAGTTTTTCCGTTGCTCGCAACATCATCAGCCTTTCACCTTTCCATGGGCATAAAATGGAAATTTTTGGGAATTTTTTTTGGAATTTCGTTTTTGACATTTTGGTTTTGACAAATCATAAGAAGTTGGCTCCGTTACCACATTGTACTCATTAGAAAAAAATTAAAAAAAAAACCCATTTTTTAAAAATAAATTATGAGTTCGGATTCATAATATTTTTTTTTAAATCGGGCTTTTGAGAATCAGGATTTTGAAAGTCGGGATTTAGAAAATTGGTCTTTTGAAAGTCGAGATGTTTAAAGACGGGATTTTGAAAGTCGGGATTTTGAGAATCGGGATTTTGAAAGTCGGGATTTTGAAAGTCGGGATTTTTGAAGTCGTGATTTTTATTTTGGGATTTTGAAAGTCGGGCAAACGACGGCTAATGCGCGGGGTCGTTTGTCCGACTTTCAAAATCCCGAAATCAAAAGACCGATTTCAAACTCCCGAAATCAAAAGACCGATTTTCAAAATCCCACTCACGGGCGCCCGAATTCGGGTTGGGTACAATTTGCCAAATCCAAAATTCCAAAATCGAAATTTTAAAATCATAATTCCATTGTTTTTTTGTTTTGTTTACTACAATTCATTAAAACAATTGCTAAAAATAATTTGTTGCATGCAAAAAATTTTGCTCGTGTGAAATACATACGTTACACAGAAATCTCAAAAAATATAAGGATAAATTGGAAATAAAAATAAATAATAGATTTTCAGTGCGTTATTTCCAAAGATTCTGAAACTTGAGACTTGGGACTTGAAACTTAAAATTTGAGACTTTACATTTTACAAAGCTTTGGTCGTTCAAATTAGGCAAATCATCATTAAATCGTTTTGAAGACCATAAAGCGAATTTGTATATCCAGGTTTGTGAAAGATAGATGCCTAGGTTTTAGGAAAGAGGTGATGTGTTTAGAGGTCGTAAGTGTTTAGTATTGCTATACTTTGCTTGACTACATCGAAGCAAGTAGATTGATAAAAATTATTCAATATACACACAGTAGAATTTGCAAATAGTGACATATGGTTTAAATGTAAATTATTTTTATAAAATACAAACTTGTTCACATTGACCCTTCCTCCTTAATTTGTATGAGTTTGCCCTTTACTGATAAAGCTAATAGCATCTTCATCGTATCTCCTATGTCCAAGTTTGGTTTCTGTTGTTCGTGAGAAGGCGGCAGTACTGAAAGGTTTTATTATTTGATCCACTGCTCTAGATCCCTTAATTTTTACTACTTTTTAGCAAAGCTGGACTTTCTTTTGTTGGTACATATTTGCAAAATTCTATTTCTAACACCAAATGTTACAAATTTCGGGCTGTCGACACCGGTTTGTACTGGTTTTGCAAATAAAAGACACGTCACTTTTGAACAATGCACTATTTCACTTTTTATCACTGTTCACTATTTCATTTTTACTATTTACTTTTTCTACTACATTTATTGTATAGGGTGATGTATGCGTATCGCACTGTTTCTATTATGCTGTTAATACTAGTCCAGGTTCTTGTTTAAGGGGTCGCTAACAGGATCGTTTGTAATGCTGTCATTCTTTGAGCTTTTCGTTTTCGGGCTGGGATTCGATTACGTCATTAATTTTAACATACTGCCAAATAATTTATTATTGATGGAAGTATTCAATCGGAAAATGATCTGTTGAGCAATAGTTACTGTAGGACATGTAGACAATAAATAGCTCGAGGTGACGGATTGTCCCGATTGACCCGTGTTTAGAAAATTTTATAACGTCATAAGTGTCAACCATAGTATGTGTCTTCTCGCCAAGATTTTCTAAGCGTTGATTTCATCGTACTGTTTTGTACTAAAAACATAAGTACCCTATGGATTAGAGCAAACCATGCTGAAACATATCGGTTCGAAGGTGGAGCAAACTCTCTCATCAAGAGAAATTACCTTACACCAACGCCAGAGTTCGTAATGTCACATCGAGAAAAGTACGCAGAAAGGAAGCGCTCACCACAACTTTATTGGACGTGATTAATATACCGGTAAGATGTCGTCGAACGTCTAGTCGACGCACGCCGTTTATACAAATTATTTGATATAAGGTTTGTACACAGGTAGCTATTAACAATTGAAATTGAAAATGAACTAATTTTGCGATTTACCGTACAGACACCATGATGCACGTACAGTACTAAATTTCTGAAAGGGTCGATTATTTACCCAACAGTTTCCCACACTATACATATATATGGAAATGAATGAAGCTAAAATTTAATCAAGAATTCTAATCCCATTGGGAAATTATATATAAACAAAAACGGTAACAAATCGGATTGAAATATTAATGATTTTGGTCCAAGCTTCTATGTACAAAACGTAACGTATGTGCAATCACACAGAGACAAGCTCTTCGCTGAATTTCTAAATTTACATAAATTTATGTGCGCACGCTGGAAAATGCACAATATATAGTCGAGACAAAAACAAAAATATTTTCTTATTTAGGGGAGAATCTATATTTACCACTCATACTACGTGTACTTTATACCATCTTTTTACCGATCTTTGAAATTTTGTTCGCTTGAAAAAAAATTGCTTTGTGGGTATCTCATAATTACATATAATTGAACTCATATACAAACATTGCGATACAAAAAAAAAATATAATTAGAAAAACTATTAAAAATAGTGTGGTACATCTTTGGTACAATTAATATATTGCGTAGTCCTTTTATAATACCGAGTCGCGTCTTTCTTAAAAGCAAGAAAAATATTCTCATAAAATTAATCTCAAGTAACATAAAAATAATAAATTGAATTAGAGACGCACGATGCTAAGAAATTTAAGTAAAATTGTATTTCCAATGTTTTACCAGCATATTTTGTTGTTGTTGTTGTTGCTATCTTAAAGAAAATAAATTAAATGAAAAGTTGAAATGAACGAATAAACGACAAGACGTGATATGATTATAGGTCTTTGAGTTACCATGTAATCTGTAGCGAATTGATCCACAAAAGAACTAATTTCGTGATTTCGACAACCTGATCTTCATTTACAAGATGTATTATTGGTTCAATTGTGTGTGATGACATGATCACAGGTTTAACTGCAGTTGCTTTATGTTATACACTGTAATGCATAACTATAGACGCATCTACTTTTTAGTACACGAAAAGTTTAATATAAATCTACGGAACCACCCAGCCATCCCCAGAAAACTACGAATTGGTTTTGAGGTTCGTGGAACGGGATATTCTGCTATAGCTCGCACTTTGTTGGGATCCACCTTAAGGCACCCCTCACCAATCACATAACCCAGGTACTTTGTCTGTCTTAGCAAAAATTTGCTTTTCTCTACATTAATAGTCAGATTAGCTCAACGGTAGCACGGTACTTCAGTCAATAACGAAAGATGCTTTTCGAATGTTGCCGAGACAACTAGAAGATCATCTAGATAGACAAAGACCCGATCATGTAACTGATGAGGAATGACCTTATGCATCAGCTTACGCAATGTCTGGGATGCGTTGCACAGCCCGAATGGCATCACGGTAAAGTGGTATAAAGGTCGCCCAGCCACTGTGAAAGCCGTCTTATCTCTTGAACCGGATTTCAGAGGAATTTGCCAGAAGGCATCCTTTAAGTCGATTGTGCTAATGTATCTGGTATGGTCCAATCTTCTTAAAATACCATCTATCAACGGCAATGGATAAGCGTCATTCACAGTGACTGAGTTGGTCTTCCGTCAGACCAAATTTTCCCATTAGGTTTTTTAACAATACTAACTGGGGATGACCAAGAACTTTCGCTTTCTTCGATAACCCCTAATGCTAATAAGATTTTTTCCATTTGGTAGTATTAAGACTACGCGATTTTGATACTGCAGGCCAAGTGATTTCGCCTGGAGTGATATGCATTGGTATTGCCCTGTTGTCACTACTGATTTTATTAATTAAGCGGTAAACAAGGATTTCTTCGGTTTCACCCGCAGGAAGTTAGTACGACACATGTAACATTGTTTTACTAAGATCTTCAATTGCTCTTTCTATCGAAGAAACTTGCCCGGTTTCAGACCTCGTACTCCGCACGGTATAAAGGCCAGATCAGAAGATCGAGGCATTGACAACCCATTGACCATATTTAAACTACGGGACATTGGTTTACTAAGATTGTCTGTTGGTCTTTCTTTCAAAGAGACGTCTCCAGTTTCATGCGTTTTACTAAACTCTTGTGTAATGACTGTATCAGAAAATCCAGGGATCTACAATCCATTGACAATATTTAAAATACGAGACCCGGTTTCTGATTTGGTATTCTTGGTAACATTTTCTACATCCTAGTAATCCTCATCTGAAACGTTTTCTACTAAAATGTTTCCTCTCTATCTCTCTGGCACTATATCCCAACAATGATATTTTCATTTCGGATAATGAGTGATTAATTCATTGTTCCTAAACCAGATAGGTTTCCACTAAAATCCCCAATTTAAAACCTTTACATGCCAATCTACAAGATTCTTCTAGATCGGTCAGTACTTCATCATTGTTTTGAATATCTGTGATGCACTTCATTAATTTGTCGCTTGATATTAATAAGTCATTGACAGCTGGTGCTACAGATTTACTAGTCCTAAGACGAGACAACTGACCCTGTACGTGATATAGCATGGTCGAGTGTTCATCCGCTTTCTCCTGTTCAACCGGAGTAGGTTATTTTAACCAAATTTCAACATCGTTCTGGATTGAAGTTTATCTTGAGACTAATAATGTGACTTTGCTCTTGGGAAAATTGCGGCCTGATTTATGTGGCCGAGTAAGAGGTTTAGTTGTACCACCTTTCTCTAATAACAATCTGTTCGTCAGTGATACCATTTATTGAGAAATATTGCCAGTAATGTCTCTGACTTGGCATTCGACCGAGAGACCTTCACAATCCAAATAATTAACATTCATGTTCTATCAAGTAGTGGCTCCACCTTCTAAATTTTATATTGCCCCGCTCAAAAGAGGTAACGTAAACGAAACAATGATTCAAACATTCGAAATCGATCGCTTTAGAGCCCCAAACATTTTGTTGAAGTTGGTAAAAAATATTACACATACCAGCTAAAAAGTCAAAAAGGGCTGACTGTTGTGCTAAAAGGAATTGATAGCTGCGTAGATGTTAGCGACATACAAGTTGCACTTGCTGCGGAAGGGTTCCATGTCAAATCTATTGGTAATATAGTAAACCGTGAGAAAGTACCCCAACCAATGTTCCGTTTGGAACTAGAGCCAGAGGAAGAAAAGTCAAAAGGAGTTCACAAGATTTACAACTTAAAATATTTGTTACATCGTAAAATAGTAATTGAAGAACCAGGGGGGAGTGTATTTTGAAATATAAACGCACAAAATTAAATTCAAATATGTTTTTTTAATTTATTTTATTATTTTTGTATTCGCGTGTAGTTTCGTTAGTGGACGAACAAAAAGGAACAAAATATCATCTTTTTGTTCTTTTGTGTAAATGATTGTCGAAACATAATGGTAGAGACTTCATGCCCCATAAACAATAAAAGTAGACCGCAAAATGTTTCATGATAGATGGCACCACAAACCTAAGAAGAGGTCTGGACCAGTCCAATGCATAAAGTGCCAAGAATACGGACACACGAAAGCATACTACACCTTAAATGAAGTTTGTGTTATTTGTGGTGAACTCCACGACTCCAAACAGTGTGACAAGTCTCGCAATGACCCATATGTGTTACGTTGTAATAACTGACGCGAAAATCATACTGCAAACTATAGGGGTTGCGCAGTGTATCTGGACTTAAAACGAAAAATAAACCCTAAAATGAGAGCTGAACAACGAATGCTCAATATGCAATTTTATCAGAGGGCCGTGTTTCCAAAAAATACAATAGTCACAAACCAACGAATGCAAACACACAAAATGATAACTTGGAGACGTTTGCCAGCAGTTTTGCACAGCCAGGTGTTTCTTACGCAAGTATCCTAAAAGGTAACAAACCGAAACCAAAAGTTCATGCTAATGAGGAGGAACTAAACATTCATACCATGGTAAATAAATTAACCGAGACTATTCAAAGTTTCATGATGATGTTGGAAATACAAATGAGCATGATGATGCAAAATATGAATATGCAAATTATAGTCAAAAATCAAATATGACAGTTCTAAAAATATCTATTTGGAATGCGAACGGGCTCTCACAACATAAAACTGAGGTACAAACCTTTCTTATCGAACAAAATATAGACATCATGTTAATATCTGAAACACACTTCACAAAACAAAATTTTTTTAATATTACCGGCTATTCCGTTTGGCGGCACTGCAGCCTTAATAAAAAGAAGATTAAGGCACTACGAGCTCCACAAATATTCTAAAGATCACATTCAAGCTACAACTATCAGTTTGGAAGAATGGTCTGGGAAATTTTTAATATCGGCTGTCTACTGCCCACGGAAACACGCAATTAAAAAACAGCAATTTATCGATTACTTCAATCAGTTGGGAATCAAATTTCTAGCAGGGAGTGATTACAACGCTAAACATGTGCAATGGGGTTCGAGGTTGACGTCACTCAAAAGCAAGCAACTCTATGAAGCAACAAACAAGAAAAACCTAGATTATTTACCATCTGGACATCCCACAAATTGGCCTACAGATAGAAAGAAAATTCCTGATTTAATAGATTTCTGTGTAATACGAGGAATAGCACGCAACAATGCTCAAGTCGTTGACTGTTATGATTTATCATCAGATCACTCACCAATAATAGTAACACTAAGTACCCTAAAATTAAAAACTGAACCACCCCAATGTTTAACAAACAAACTAACGAAATGGGTTCTCTATAGAAACATAGTTAATGTAAATTGTCATCTCAATGTCTTCTGGACTTGTTGTTTGAGTGGCTTTCAAACCTCCACAGCCATTGCATTCGCAAAATCCAATAGTGTGGTTTGAGATACTTGAGCAGCAGTTCACATTACGGCAGAGATTACGGTCGAGTCCACGAAATATGCTCATGCGGTAGGAGCTCTGGATGCACGACTACACGACACGTTTGCCTATATCATAACAAGCCCGAGGGGTAACACACCTTACTCTACGTTTAAGGCAGAAGTGATTCGGGTGCTTGGCGAGTCAGAGAAGACGAAGCTCAATAATCTGATGCATGGCTTGACTCTTGGAGACAGGAAGCCGTCACAATTATTGAGTCTTATGAAATTAAATGCTGGTAATAATTTTAATGAAGCAACACTTCGTCAGTTTTGGATGAAGAGGTTGCATCAGACAGTGTAAATGGTGCTTACACCATTCGAAAATGACGTCTCCCTGTCAGTCCTTGCGGAACGGGCTGACAACGTGCATGAGACGATGACTCAGGCACAAATAAATTCCATTGAGGCATCTGCATGTGGTTCTTCCGGCCCAAATTTAGCTTGTACAATTGATAATAAACCTTCGGAATTTAAGAGAATATTATTATCGGAGATTTCGGAAATTTTTAGTCGAAATTCTAAATCACGATCTAAATCCAATTCAAGCGGTCGTAATTTTTCGCGCTCAAATTCAGGCAATAATTATTCTCGTAATAACTCTCCAAATTTTCGAAACCCATTCAATCCATTTTATGGTGATCCTTTGTCTGAAAATAATTTTAAATGTTCTTATCATTATCATTTCGGCACAAAGGCATTAAAATGTAAGCGAAATTGTAGGTTTGAATTAAACAACTCCGATAATAATGTTCCAAAAAAATAAATAGTTATTAACAATTGGCGGTGTGTAATGACGATTCTAAAACTAGCCGCCTTTTAATTTTTGAAATTTTTCTTCAAACGCATTTTTTAAAAGATACAGGTGCAGATGTCTCGGTTTTGCCAGCCCGTTTTGTTCGGAATCCAAGGGTCGACCCATCATTCAGATTGTTTGCAGCAAATGGTTCTTCGGTAAATGCTTACGGGACTAAATTCTTAAAACTTGACATCGGACTGCGCCGCGAATTCTCCTGGGAATTCATAGTTGCTGACGTGTCGATGCCTATCATTGGCGCGGATTTTTTGAGGAAAACTGGTTTGCTAGTGGATATACAGAGACAAAGGCTCATAGATCCGTTAACCTCTCTGTTTTCAAATGGTACCTCTTCCTCCTATGATGATAATACTCTTTCTAGGATCGACAAGTCAACAATTCATCCACGAGTTTTCAACGTAATATTAAATTTTCTTACAGTCATTCACGGTAACATTAACATTGACAATACTAGACATAGTGTGACTCATAAAATTGAGAGGAACGGACTACCAGTTGCATGCAAATCACGACGACTAGCACCGGATAAATTCATCATCGCGAAGACAGAATTCAATAAGATGATGAAACTCGGGATTTGCCGACCTAGTAGCAGTCCTTGGTCCAGTCCGTTACATTTAGTACCGAAAAAGATTGGGTCTTGGAGACCTTGTGGAGACTTTCGAGCACTGAATAAAGTCACGATTCCTGACAGGTATCCGATTCCACATATCCAAGACTTTACATAACGACTCGAGGGCCACACTATATTCACAACGATATACCTTGTCCAGGCTTACCATCAAATTCCTATGGAACTGACGGACATTCCAAAGACAGCAATTTCGACACCTTTCGGACTATTTGAATTTTGTAGAATGACTTTCGGCCTTAGGAATGCAGCACAGTCGTTCCAACGTCTTATGCATTCAGTACTACGCGGACTTGACTTCTGCTTTGTATATTTGGACGATGTGCTTATTGCCTCTCGAAATTATGACGAACATCTCGGACATCTTAAAATAATTTTTTACCAAATTAGCAGAACATGGACTTGTGGTTAATATAGACAAATGCGTTTTCGCAAAGAATGAAATTATATTTTTAGGCCATTTGGTAACTGGACAAGGTATATTACCGTCACATGAACGGGTTCACCCCATCAAGAATTTTGAACGACCACAGACTGTAAAACAACTGAAACGCTTATTAGGTATGATTAACTTTCATCGATGCTTCATTCCGGGTGCTGCTGCTGACCAGGAATTGTTGAATGATTACCTAAGAGGTTATACTAAGAACAGTCGAGTTCCAATCCAATGGTCAGCAGAGGCTATCAAAGCGTTTGATAACTGTAAAATTAAACTTCGAACGCTACTTTACCTGTTCATCCATCATCATCAGCACCTCCAGCCACCATTTATCTATTGCGATATTTCTACCTGCACTACACCTAGGCCATTCATTCCCGTTAATTTCCCAAAACAAGTTTTCCAGTCTTTTCACAATCTGTCTCATCCTGTCGTCAAAGCTTCCATCAAACTTTTGACTAAGAGTGTCATCTGGTCATCGATTAACTCTCGTCCGGCGGCATAATTTTACAACGCTAACAGGTGGCAGAGGTACAATTGTACCTTTATATATTTTATATGGAAATCCTCACGCAGACATAATTATTGTGCGATAAATAGATAATGTATAGAATTTCCGCATTATTTAGAATATCTTTTGAAATATTTCTGATGTTTTTCTGTTGTTACTCCTTCCAACTCTTGTTGAATATTATTTTTGTTGTAAATAATCACGAAAATTACGTAACAAATGCTGATGATTCGACTGAAGAACAGTCAGATATTGAACAAGAAATGATAATAGAGCAGGATGAAGATTACAATTCAGATGGAAGTATTGAAGACGGCCCTGTGCTCCAAAGTATAGACGACATTTCGACTGTTGAGATCCATCAATGGCATAGTAATCCCATTCCATGTGCACAAACCAGAGCTCACAATGTCTTAAGGCAAAGAGAAGGGTCGGCGCCAATCAGCCATTTATACACAGCAAAAGAGCTATTCAAGTCAATCATGTCGAAGGAGATGTGCGACATCATAATTCGAGAAACAAATAGAAAGACGAAGAGAGTTTGCGAAGCTTACAACAATCACTTGGTGCAAAGATTCCCTAATTCTTCGAAACGGCCACCAACAAAAACATTCGAGCCGTTTACTGAAATGGAACTCGATGCTTTTTTGAGAATACTAATTTCCGGTGGTGTGCACAGAGACAACAAACAAAATCTACATGATATGTGGAATAAAGATGCTCGGCCACTTATACGAGTAGCGATGTCTCGTGACAGTTTTAAAATGATGTTAAAGTTTGTACGATTTGACAATGAGAATACACGCGCATAACGTGTTCAAAAAGATAAAGCTGTACCAATACGGGACATTTGGATAAAGTTGAATAGCAATTTGAAGAAAGTTTATAAGCCACATGAATGCATTACCGTCGACGAACAACTGTTTCCATTTAGGAGTCATACTAAATTTACTCAGTACATGCCTTCAAAACCGTCTAAATACGGAATAAAGATTTTTAGGGTTTGTGATGCTACAAACGCCTACCCATTACAAGGTCAGATTTACACTGGGAAGTCATTTAATGGCCATCGACAAGCGTTGGTGAACGTACAGTATAGGACCTAGTTAGCTCGTACAAAGAAATGTTACCACAGACTACTTTTTCACAAGTATGGAACTAGCAAAAGTATTAATCTCATGGAATATGTCACTAGTTGGCACAGTTAGAAAAAATAAAAAGTTTCTACCAAAGAACATGCCACCTTCTAAAGAAAGGCCTATATACTCGACCAATTTTGCATATAATAACGATGTAACACTGTTCATAAGTACCAAAAAAAAAATGCAGTCGTGCTTTTATCATCCATGCATAGGACGGAAGAAGTTGAGGAAACACAAGTAGCAAAGTCGGAGATAACAAAGTACTACAATAAAACCGAAGGCGGAGTCGACGTAATGGATAAAATGTTGATGGAATATACAGTAAAACGAAGAACATTAATTGGCCCTTGGCATTTTTCTACAACATGATTGATGTCACTGGTTTACCATCCTACATTATATATAGAGAACACAACCCACAGTTTAGGTCAAAAGATCAACGAAGAAAGTTCCTGAAAGATCTTGCTAATTAACTATGTATGCCTTCAATCGAAGCTCGTAGTACAAACCGAATTTTAATGAGAAACCATTTTCTTCGAGGTGCAATAGAAATGGTGCTTAGGCGACGAAATATTGTACCATCGGAAGCAGTAGCTGGCCCTACAGTACCTCATGGTAGTCATGAACCCTCTCATATAATAGGCAGTTGCTTTGTCTGCCGGGAGCTAGAGCGGAAACAACGAAAAACAAGAAATTCATGTGGAGTTTGTTTGAAACTCGTTTGCGATGAATACGCAAAAGTAAGGACAACGTGCGAAAGTTGTAAAGAAAATTGAAAGCAATCCTTATTTTTTATATAACGAAACTGAATTTTTTTTATTTTATTTTTATAATAAAAAGCATTAAAACAATTAGAAAAATCGTAATAATATTTTTTTTTTTATTAAATTCATCATATAAAAGGTATGAAGGTACAATTGTACCTTTATCGCCTGTTATGATACAAAAATCTACTTAAACCCCTATCTCTGAAAAGGCTGGGAATATTTTTCTAAAACTAATTCTGCATGATCCAGCAGGAAAATGTAGAGATCTCATAAAATTTTAATTCTCTCCGGCTTCTACAAGAAAAGTTATTAGTATTTAAAAACGGAAAAGGTACAATTGTACCTATGCCGCCTGACGAAGGTTAAAAAAGACGTTCAGAAAATGGCTCAAAGTTGTGTAGCTTGTCAAAAGTCTAAAATCTCTCGACCTACAAAATCTCCACTGGGTAACTATAAATTAACTTCTCGACGCTTTTCGATTATTCATCTCGATATCATTGGTTCTATACCAGTTTCTGATAATCAGCGGTAGTGCGTTACATTGATTGATATATACACTCGCTGGGCCGAGGCGATTCTAGTTCCAGATATTACTGCTGCAACTGTTGCTTTCGCTGTCTACTCTCATTGGATAGCTCGTTTTGGTGTGCCAGAGTTCATTGTCACGGACCAAGGCATGCAATTCGAATCATACCCATTTCTTGAACTGGCTAACTTACTTGGTTTTGAACGTAGGAGAACAACTAGTTACAATCCAAAATGTAATGACATGATCGAGAGATGCATCGGGTCATCAAATCTGCCATTATGTGCTATGATCGATCTGATTAGACTAGTGTTCGTCCTGCAATCCTACTTGGACTACGAACGACTAACAGTGGCGAACTAAAAGCTACTCCAGCTGAACTGGTTTACGGATGTACAACTCGAGTTCCTGGAACATTTTTAGATACTACGAACGCTCAAATTTTACAATAGGACTTTATTACGAACTTAAGACGACATTTTGATGAAATTCGACCTGTACCGGCTTCTCGATATTCTACCGACAAAATTTGTATCAGTAAAGATCTGCTTACTTGCTCGCACTTTTTCTAACGGACGGACGCAGTACGCAGATCACTACAACCACCATATACAGGACCGTATCTGGTAATCGACCGTACAGACAAATTGTATACTTTGGATCTCAACGGACGACACGTCAACATTTCCATCGACCGACTCAAACCACGTTACTCCGACAACCAATCAGAAGTTACGGACGCACCAATTATACAAACTGGATTACTTTTACCGACTCACGAACCAGAACTCAGTATTTCAGCTGACGGATCTAAATTACTTACTGAGGAACCAAAAATGCGCAAAAAGGTTCGTTTTGATCTTTCGTCAAGTACTAAATCCACTACAAGGTCGGGTCGTGTTTCCAGGACTCCTATCAGATTTTTAGATTTTCGATAGATCTTCGATATCTCTGGGGGGGAAGTCGCCACAATCGTTTTCACACCTTGTTCCTAAATCTATAATATAAAATTATTTTAAATTGATTGGCACTGAAATGGTTAGTTGAGGGGTATCCAACTAAAAATATGGTAGTTTGTTGTTTTGTTGGTTAGCTACTCGTAGCTTTGAAAAATAAAAGTCAGTTGAGTTGTATGTTTTTTCCGAGAATTTTGATACTAATAAAATATATTCAAAACTATATTCAAATAAATAATAAAAATAATAAATAATATTATAAATAATAAATAATATTAATAATAAAAATAATAAATAATATTATATATTATATATATTATATATATAATTATAAATAATAAAAGCCAAAAACAACAGCACGAAACCACTAAAAGTTCGTTTAATTTTTTTTATATAACTTATCACTGTTTTAATGGTATAAAATAAAAATCCGGTGTTCAAGATTAAGATCAAACATCAACTCTCTACCTTCCTCTCTTTTTGCAATCGCCTGACATGTTTTGGTTTAGCTTTTGTAGAGGAATCCTAACCGACCGGTTATATAATTATATACCGCTTCTCTAAAATTTACCAAGACAATTGTAACATCCACATTGATCATAGAATTTCACCCAAAATATAAACAGAAAATCTATACGCAAAAATACAGAGTGCCATGCGCGATCGTTACACTTGTTTAGTTTGAATAAATTTACACAAGAAGCTGTCGTCCATGATAAATTATTCATAAATGTCTGATGACAGAAAACGTAACGAATCTTCAATAAATCCAAACCTATGTTAATCTTATCTAATATTCAGAAAGTCAAAACCTTTAGAGGGATAAGCTGAAATTATAATGGGTGGTTTGATTGAAATAATACTGTTATCGAATTTGTAATGGGATGGCCGTTATAGTCAACGATTGTAACTTATACAACCAACACTAATCGTATATGGTAAGCGGATACTAACTTTGACCCCTTTGAACCCCCCGTTACACATTGGTTTATATATAGGCCTAAAAATATAAAAAATAAAAAAGTTTGGGCCCAAAAATGGATCAGATGTTGAGAAATCCCTTTTGCATGGCAGGCTATCAGGATTCGAACCCGATACTCCCCCATCCAAACGCCAAAGCTTTTACCACTGTGCCATTTGTTCGGTTAAGTATATCTTAACAAAAAATAATTTACAATCAAAAATACTAAAAGACTAATTAATAGAAAAAGCTTTGGAAACCTCTGATAAGCTCTCTTACGTGGGATTACAATTTTCAATTCTTTTAAAATCTGAATAATGGATTGTGAATTTGTTTGTTGACGTAGCTATTCAACCAATTTCTTCATCGAAGAGTAATCTCGTTTTTGGTCTATTCACAAAATTTTTCATATCGTGGATGCGACGACGAATCGATTTATTTGGTTCCTCCTTGATCATATGCTCCACAGCATGAAGCTACCTTCATTGATGAAGCTATCTTCATCAGTAGCGCAAGCGTTTCTCTTGCATAAATCGCGACAAGGCGAAATGGCAAACCAAAGTTATCACGAGTCTGTTGTCAAATTGGCTGTTACTGGAAAAACAACACCATAAAGTTTTATTAATATTCTTAGGCATGTATAAAGAGATTTAGACGTCAAATGTGCGTCTTAACATTTTTTCCCACGTCCTTTTAAAATAACTTGACTATATGTTTTATTATACTTGTAATCCCACGCCGTTTAGTTTATTACATTTTTACCATTTTTAACGCAGCATGCAAATAAGTATTGTTTTAAATCATAAATTCATCAATAAAATTTTTACTTAAGGAAACATCACGTTTTAAATGATGTTCAAGCAAATTAAAAATTTCATGTCCTTCGCACAGTCCCTTTTTCACTGTTTTTGTTTGTGTGAATCTTTTAAATAGAAAAGGGACAAAATAAAATATGAGTTTAGCAATGTAATGAGAGTAATCTATTAATTTAGTTTAAAGTCATGTTTAAGCCATAAATTATTTCAATGACTTTTTAGGTTCATTTTAATGCGTAAGCGGAAGCGCCGCAACAGCGCCAGATGTATCTACCATAAATATGTACATAGGTCATTCCATTGTATTTCAGCTACGGTTACGTTTTACCTCACCTACGTTTACCTACGTCTACGGTTACCTCACCGATTTCAATTTGTTTGCTTTTATCGCGTTCCTTAATCCAAAAAAGTGGAGTAGTAGTAGTATTTTTTGGTTAAAATTTGTGATCTTCAGTTGTCCCGTTACACGTTTAGGAAATTGGCCAGTTTCCCTATTTTTAATAAAAAAAAATTGGAGGTTACATTAAACTGGTATATTTCTGGTTCTACTAAAGGTATCGTTAAAAATATTATCATTTTAGAAAGACCTTGGATGGTGTTAAATTATTCAATAAACAATTTCACAAAAGTACCGTTATTTTAAGAGTTGTATGAAATGAATGTAGCCAAATGTTTTAACCTGCAGATGGCGCAGCTACCAATCCATAAAAAAGTGTGACCTACTATTCGAAAGGTGAAAGTTCCACCTTTCTACTGATATATGTACAAGATGGTACCTTGTACACATATATCTACTGATATATGTACAAGATGTAGATGTACAAGACCTGTAGTTTAGCCAGTACAACGTTTGAAAAAAAAAATGAAAATCTAGTACTTTTATCATCGACTTTATTGTGAAACTATAGTAAAAAGAAAATAAAAATCTAAATTTGGGCCTATTGGTGTATATATTGATAGATAATTGTTTTTTCTTTAAAATAAGTAAACTTTTAGAACATAAAATGTTTATTTCGAGCCTAACATGACTTCAAGCTTGAAATAATCTAATTTTTGGCACTTTCTCTGACACTGGCTTGCTAATTTTGCATATTTCACATCCATTTATGAAGTTTTTCGCCTGAACTGCCATGGTAGACCAATAAAACTGTCGCCTAAGTAGCTCCAACGTTTTAGCAATACCTTGATGAGCGGCGGATGGCGGGTTGCGTGCTTTCTCAATTAGAATTTGAGTTAGACTAGCCGATACCACAACTTCCATTGTGGTATGTCAGTTTCTACTTGATCCTGTTTCGGGAGCTTAATATAAATCTTACCGTCATTAACTTTAAAATTATTATTTTTTTCATTTTGGATATCCAATAAAGCTTTGATTTTGTCTTTATACTCAGAGAGTCCTGGAAGGCAGGAGAATCTAAAGGTAATTATCTGAAGTAATCTTAACTTCCTCTACGTTAACTTGAGACAAACTATCCGGGACAATATTGTGAGTGCCTCGATACTAAACTGGTGTGGTTGTAACTTTAGGGCCCACCTAGCCAAACGTCCTGAGAGATCTTTTTGGCTCATCATCAACCATTTTGGAGTGTTCATCCTATCGTTCATCCTATCACGAGTAGGTCTTGTTCGACGTCGTCACACGGACGACGCACTCCGACTGGGTGTTAATGGAACACTTTGTAAAACATTCGTTGTTGTGGAGGCCTTGCAACGTAGCCGAGCCATCTCGCTCGATTATATTTGATGAAGCCGATAATATTGCTACCTCTGAGAAGTTGCTTTATTTCTTGGCTCAGGTCTAGCACAGGTCTTATGAGTGCTTTATAAAGTACGAGCTTGCATCACATGCGATAGGTGTTTAGATCGCAATAATTTTGATTGGGCGTAGAAAACTCGTTGTCCGGCAGAGATGTGTGCTTTTATTTCAGCCTGCATATCATTCAAGGATGTTATAAGTGACCCGAGGTATTTAAAGTTTTCAACGCTATCAAAGTTATGGTCGCCAATTTCGAGATTTGCCATGGAAATGTTCCTGAGTGTTGTTAAAAGTTTCGTTTTGGTACTGTTCACCTCCAAACCAAGTCTTCTTGCGCAGCGATTGAGCGTATACAGTGCGAAGTTTCACCAGGAGGAGCTATTGCTCTAATGAGTGTCATGCGGTCATTCCGACTTAGCAGACTTTGAAAGTAGGTTTACCATACTGAGAGAACATCAACCACGTTTGTTCTCAACTCTCCATTCCCGTGTTTGATGGCTGTACTTCTTGGGTGGAAGTTTTTAGTGAGATTTCTGACGTTAGCAAAACAATCCCTTGAAGTTCCTCTTGGAAGCTGATGTTTTCAATGCACAGTCTCAAATGATCACGTTTCTTTTGTCGAAGGTATTTAATCGTGGTTTTGCTAGCATGTAGAAATTCTGCTTGAGTACTTCTAGTGTTGCAAACCAACCAATTTTCACGAAGCTTTCGTTTATTTTCGATGACCAGGCGGCATTGATCATCGAACCAATCATTGCGGGATCTCAGAGGTCTTCTTCCGACGGTGTTTTGCACCACGATGGTTATGGCTGACTGTATAGCGTGCCACTGCTGCTGGATATTAGGAGGAGCTCCTTGGTTGTCGCTGGGCCGCTCTTAATAGTTAGTGACAGCTAATTGGTAACTCTGCAGTAACGCTTGGTCTTTTAGAGCATCGACATTCCATCGAACGGTTTTGACAGTTTGCATTTATTTAAATAAGACAAGTAAATGATCGGTGTCCATATCTGCACCTTTGTAAGATCTAATTTCAGATATGCTGGTGGAGTGTCTCTTAGACACCATGACGTGATCGACTTGGTTTACTTTGTGGATTCTCTTATGTGGAAAAAAACGTACTTGGTACAACTAAGTTGTACTTTATTGCCAGGTCGGTGACGCGTTGGCCATTGTTGTTACTAGTTAGGTGCAGTTTGTTATAACCGATGTGCGATGTATTTTCTGCACTTCTACCGATTTTTACGTGCCCCATAAAGTATTGAGGATAAATTGAGGATAAAACCACTGATGAGAGCAATTTTCTTTTACTAGCGGTTGGTCCACCAACATTCGTCATCACTCCGATGAGCCCTTTTGTCGTCCGAGTCGCCTTTGCTACGATTTGCCTTACGTGTTCTTGAAAACAGCGACGGTAGTCTAGCCATTTACCCAGATATTTAATGTGTGTTGTCGGCTTTACTTTGATTCCATCCACGTTGAATTCCATCGAGCTAAGAACTCTGCGACCTGCCATTACCACTGCTTCAATTTTCTCTGGAGCCAACTGCATTCGGTGATTGTGAAGCCACCTAGAAATCACTTCTATTGCTGCATCCACTCGTTCCACTAGTTGTAGATCATATCTGGCGGAGACAATGAGTGCCAAATCATCTGCGTAGCCAACTAATTTGGCTTCTTCGGGCAAAGGAATTCGGAGAATGTCATCATGCAAGATATTCCAAAGCATCTGTCCCAATATGGATCCTTGGGGAACCCCGCTCGTGACATCCACCTGAGTAGCAATACCTCCAGCTTCCACAATGATTCGTCGCTCACTCAAATAGCTTTGAAGTACCTTCCTCAGATATGGGCTAACTTGAAAATTATTAAGTTCTTGTAGAATTAACTCTCATGATGCGCTATTAAAGGCGTTTCTTATATCCAGAGTGATTACTACTGGGATACGCCGCGTATATTGTGTACCATCAGCGGCTGAATCTATTAGCTTCATAACCTCCACTATAGCATCTATTGTGGAGTGCCCTGCTCGAAATCCAAACTGATTATCTGCGAGTCCCCCTGCCCTATCAATTTCGTCGATCAGTCTGCGTAATAGCAAATGTTCGAAAAGCTTTCCGAAAGTGTCCAGCAGGCAAAGTGGTCTGTAAGATGTCGGTACGCCATCCGGTTTTCCATCTTTTTTTAACAACACCAATCGCGCCTTTTTCCAGATGCGAGGGAATTCTCCATTCTCTAGAACGGAATTCATCACGTCTAGCACCTATTTTGGGTGGGTTTCCGCAGCGATCCTAACGGCTTCTGATGGAAATTCATCTGGCCCGGGACTTTTCTTTGTTTTCAATTTCCGCCATGCCATCTCGAGTTCCTCAGTGGTGAAAGGTGGAATCTCTACCGGTCTTATGTTTTCATGTTGCACTTGGTCGTGCGTCGGAAAGAGCGAAGCCACGACAGTGTTAGTGATATCTGCGAGTAATGTAGGCGTTTTTTGTCCAAATTTTTTCATCACGATCTTATATGCATCTCCCCAAGGTTCCTCTTCGATTGTATTACAGAGGAGTTTCCAGCAGTTCTTTTTCGATTGCGCGATCGCCTTTCTCATGCAGGTGCGAGCACTCTTCAAATTATGGTGAAAGGTTCTGTCTGCTTGACCGCTAGTTCGCCCGTTCTCTCTTGTAAGCCTTCGCCTGGCGTGATTGCAGCGTCTGCGAAGTTCAGCGATTTCTGGAGTCCACCAGTAGACAGGTTTTCGTCTATTTCCACTTCTAGATTCTAGCACCTCTTCGCATACTCTTCTGACAGTTTTTACTAATTGTGTCGGTGTTATTATGCTAGGGGCGCCAAGGTGCTATTGCATCGCACTACGAAGGCGCGCTTGACTCATTTCCCCACCCTGCCAGCCTCGGTTGACCGGAACGCTGGTCCCCTGAAGTCTAGCTGGTGTCGCTGTGTTTATTTCGAACATAATATATCGGTGGTCACTAAGACTTTCTTCATTCAAAACTTTCCAGTTTTGGATTCGATTTATGGTGTTTTGTGAGACGAAGGTTACATCCAGGAACGAGCCATAGTTTCCTCTTTCGTAGGTAGGTGATTGCCCCGTGTTGACACTGCTAAGGTTACAGGATGCAGCCCAGTCTGCCAGTTGTTGACCTCTATTGTCTAATACATCTCCGCCCCACTCTGGAGATTTTGCATTAAAATCGCCCGCTACAATCACATCTTTGGTTTGGTTCCGAACTACTACGGTGAGTTCATCCAGCCTTATGATGAATTCTTCCATAGGTTTGTTAGGAGAGAAATAGCAGCTCATAATTACAATGTCTTCTAGTTCTACCCAGACAACTCCTTTTCCTTTACCGATTCTAGCAACTGGAACGTCCTTTGGAAGCACCATTAGCGCGGCATCTTCGTCTAAGTCAACCTTCCAATTTCCTCTCTGAAGTGTTCGTCGGTTTGGCCCGCTCACCAGGCCCACGTCTACCTGCATTTTTTTGGCAGTAGCTATAAGGAGGTCCTGGGCCGGCCTACTGCGATGCGTATTAATTTGCATCACTCGCAAATTAGTTGTTCCCCTCCTGTTCGATTAGTTGTATCTACAGGCGAGCTCTCTCTCTCACTATCTCGTCTCTTCCTAAATGGCCTGCCTTGCGTTTGGCTGCACTCACTTCTCTTGTGCCTGTCTTTACCGCAGTTAAAACAAAGGTTTCTGCGGTCAGGCTCATTGCAACTCATCGCTGTATGCCCTCTTTCCCAGCATTTGTAGCAACGACGGTCATCGACACGTAATTGGACTCGACAAGAAATCCATCCTATTCTGATGCGCCTACGCTGCACCAGCTGCTTCGCCCACTGTATTGGCAATTTTACTGTAGCGTTCATCGTATCCGCGTGGGTAGGCCTCATTGAAGTCACAAGTATCTCTTCGCATCGAACCTCGCTTAATGCTGCTTGAACATCCTTCTTTACATCATCCAAAACAGTCCCTGCCTCCAGGTCGCGAATGTGTATTACTGCCAGTTCTTTTCGGTGTATCGCAGTGACGCCGGCTACCTTTCCGACAATCGATTCTGTTAAGCATTCGGCTTTATTCTTGCCACCCTTCAGTTGGACCATAAGATCATCTGACTTTGTCTTTTTTATGGCGGTTATCTCCACCCCTAACTCCTTGATATCAACACCACCTTTCATAGCTTTAAGTAGATCAGCGTACGTGCGTCCTTCTGCCTTAACTATAACTGTTTTTTTCCGGTTTCGGGGGTTTCTCTTACCTCGCCTGACTTCTGTGAAACCTTGCTCCGCGGTAGGCTACGTGACCTGCTTACGGTCTTTAACTTTTGTCTCGGCTTTCAGTTTATTCCTTGTTCCTCTCTCAGTACCCACGCAAATTTTGATACATACTCCGCTATCGCTATAACAGCACTCCAGGATCTCACGCAAGTTTAACCTATTTCTGACTGTCGAGGTGATGCTCAACTCTGTGCATTCCTGAGAGGCAGTCTTCATTCCTCTTGCTAACTCGATAAATTGTGATTCTAGCTCATTATCGTCTAACTCTTGATTAACGTAGCCAACTAGTAAAGTACGTCCGTCACTAGCCGGCCGGGTCTGGCCCTTTAATTCAATCCTGTCTGAGCTTCGTATAACAGCAACGTCACCATACTTAAAGTACTGGTTGTCTAACAGCTGCTGAAAGCTTGGTACTTGTTTTCCCAAATTATGCAATTCTTGAGTGATTGGTTTATTTCCGTCAATAAAAATTGCCCTCGTTAACGTTTCACAATCCATAAAGCTGTTGCGGCTGATTTTTGTTACCCGAAACACTTTTTGTGGCCATTCCTTTGAGACAATCGTCCTTATCTCTTGTGTTGTCATCGCCGAGTGAATCATGCTGCAGAGCTCCTCGGTTTTCTTTTCAATTTCCTTTGTGTCCGCTGTTTGTGTGGACTTCTCTTTTGACGCAGTTTGTTTTTGTGTCGGGGCTAGGTCAGTTTGGATGGCTATGTTGTGCTGTGCCACGCGTTGACCATCATTGTCAGTTCTACGCTTCTTCTCAGTTACGATGGGCCTATTACTCCATGTCTGTAGCGTCTGTTTAAAATTTGACAATTTATACGCAGCCATCCTTACCCTCGACACCGCATCGTTTATTTGATTCTTCGTTGTCGGGTTAGCCTTTACCAATGAGCTCAGTCCGCCGGTTTCCTTCTCGACCTGCTCGATCACTGCGATTAAATCTGCTAACTCGGCTTGATTGTCATCATGTTCTAAGTCTTGTGCGTCGCAACGACGTTTTGTGCCACTCCACATTGAAAGCTCCGGAACCGAGGAGTGGTGTGGTGGAGATCTATTTAAACGTTTTGTGGGATTAAAGTAGATTTTGTAACTTTCATCTATTTTTCCAGTAGTTGTTCCGGATGCTTTGGCCTGGTCACTCACCAACAGCGTCCTTCCATGTGTTTGCGGTTGATTGTCCCCCCCCCCCCCCAGAATTCGTGGGACGATCCTCTAGCGCAGAGGAGTGGGATTCCCGAAGTGATTCGGTACCCACCTGGGGTAATTTTTGGTTAGAACCTTCCGCCATATTTTTTGAGGTCTTCGCATTTAAAAGTTTTGCCGACTACCACGAATAATCGTTGTAGTCGCCCGGGTGTTACCACGATGTGGTAAATTAAACACTTGCTGGTTTCAGATAGTTGCAACGCTGGAATATGGTGCATGCACCATAAACAGTCAGACTCCTACCCTATTGATTCCAGCCCCCACCCATATATATATATATATATATATATATATATATATATATATATATATATATATATATATATATATATATATATATATATATATATATATATATATATATATATATATATATATATATATATATATATATATATATATATATATATATATATATATATATATATATATATATATATATATATATATATATATATATATATATATATATATATATATATATATATATATATATATATATATATATATATATATATATATATATATATATATATATATATATATATATATATATTTCATCTCCATTGTAGACCAGTTTTCAGTTATGTTTTTCTAAATATTCTTTGACCCAGACTGCTTTTTATTACAGTTTAGTGGAGGCACAGGTAGGATCGAAATTCACCGGAATCCTCGTGGTGTTATTATCAGTGTATTCATATATGGGGAGAGGCGAGGCGGGGCGGTGGAGTGAGCTTGATGGTGCAGATCTTCGGTTATCAAGATATTGTGGAACTGCCTCAAAGTTTAACTTTTTAATTATTCTGTCAACGATTACGTCTAACTTGGCGTCAAAATTTGTTTCGGAGTGAATATTATTGGCCGTTCTTGGAATCAGATTCTGATCCCTCTCTTGACGGTTGTCGTGTACTTCCTGCCGGTCGATTTGGCCTTCAATATTATCCACTGGTACTACATTAAATTCTTCAAAAATAAGTTTCAATGAATTTTCCATTTCCTCTAATACGGTCAATTTGTGACAGCTATTGATTCTGCTTAGTCTGTCATACCCAGATGTAAAGAATCCGTAATTAACTCAGTGATTTTTGCTTCTGGAACTTCATTCTCATATATCTCTTGTAACTGACTTTCTATATTCTTCAGTTTGGAATTGCGAACCTGTATCTCACGTTTCGGAGATCTGAGTTCAGCTTGATGGCATCGTACTGGTGGCTCAATTTCCTGTGCACTTCCTTTTCCAGAACTTCTTGCAACAAAGCCATCTTACTCAAGACGGTACCCGTGATATTTTTTACCACACATTCTATTGCGAGTTCATCACAATCTAGATATTCAGGTAATTTTCTTATTTTTTTTTCAGAGAAATTTGAAATTATATTTAACAAAAAACAAATTTGGGATAACAATTCAATAATTATATTCAGTTAACCAAAGTATATAAATTTGATTTTGAATATTAATAGTTATTGGATCAGCAATATTCAGCTAATGCACAGTTGAATTAAATTGGCTGTAAAAAAATAGATAACAAAAATAAATAGTTAAAGACACGTATTGTTCCGTTATTGTTTTAAAGGAAAATAGAACCACAGTTCATACAAGAGTGAAGTCAGCTAAATGCAAACATTTAACAATGTCCTCACACTTGTATGAACTGCACTGTTCCAATTTTAGCAGCATCTCAAGCTACCTAGGCTTAGCGACAAGAACCTGGTCCACCGCCGAAACCTAGCTGGCATAAATGCTGCAGTCACTACTATAAAGGAACATAGGAAGATTCTGTTAACGAAATGCAAATTAAACACACACGTTAATAGTAGTTTCGTTACATATTCCTGGGGTCGGCGATATAAATAATGATTTTTTACAAAGAGGTTGTTGCAACAAATTTCAATAAAAAAATCTGTTCAACAAATTTCAAAAGATTGACATGTGGTTGCAACCTAGTGAAATTAGACTCCAAACAAAATACTAACAAGTTATACGTTTTGAACCCAAAATAATATTTTAGTTTGACATGCAAAACGTATTAATTTGTCGGATTAGAGCTATATGGTTTTGAGACTTTTGGCAAAATATGAAAAAAAAATTGTTTATACTTGATGCTGATTACAATTTGTTAATAGCTCTAGAACGGTTTTTCCAGTTCGTGTATTTCGGCTTCTGTCACTGCCAACTTTATCGTTTGGAGCCTAATTTCGATAGGTTGCAACGGTACGATTTTGTTAATATTTTGCGAAAAGTGACGTATGAGAGAGTGAGAGATCCGACAAATTAATACTTTTTACATGTCAAACTACCGGACAAGTAGTGCAGTGCTTAAAGCTTCGGCACTTGGAACGGGAGGTACTGGGTTCGAATCCCATCAGAGGCTAGATGCAAATCGAATTTTCATCATCGATTACAATCGGTGAGGTTAATAAATGGGCTAACTTCACACAAGAGTTAGAGGGATATAATTATGATAGTGTTGCCTGATTATTTTTTTTAATTTCGGTTATAGAATCCGGAGATAACTTCACTTCGTGGGGTTGTTGCAACAAATGTCAATTAAAAAGTCTGACATCGAAAATAAGTTGCTTTGGGGCATGACAGTAAACATAGTGAAAAAAGTAATACTTTTAAAATCACATGGCTTACAGAAGAATCCATTGAACGTGTCTCGTGTGAGGGTGGAGTAGCGTTTGGCGTACCACCTGGGATAAAAATTCCATTTTATTGTACACTCATTATTTTAAAGACTGGCTATTGCAGCAGCTACCAGCCTAACCATTTAAAGTAGTTGGTCAGAGGAGAGATCATAATTCTCTAGTTTGTTAGTGTTGATTAATAAGGAGGCCACGTGAAGATGAGGTTCACATTTGAGCTCACCTTCTAAACCAAGGCCTCTACTCTTATACAATTTGCGATTAAGTTTCTCTTTTCTTTTTTCAGTATCTCTTATTGAAAAAATAATTTTTCCGTCGTATTGAAAAAATAATTGCACTTTTCGTTCATATGATATTACTCGATTTAAATAAATAATTTAAAAGAATTACGCTGAAATACGCACATGATTAACTAAAATCGTCACGGTTCTTAAGAAATTACATTTTTTGGTCGCGTCAAACTATCCGAGCGAGAAGGAAAATGGCAATTAAATATTCAAATCTTGTTAAATACGAGTAACAATAGATAAAAATCAATCGATTCTATCCGTACTTAAACGATCATGAAAAATTTCGAAGGATGGAGCTGTTTACGTGATTTAGTTGCAAGATAGGTACGATGTATAATTTGTAATAAAACTCGTAAAACGAGTAATACGTGTCATAGACTATAACTAGATCCTTTATCAATTATCTATAGTTCTGAAATCTACGAATAGGTAATGTGAGTGGCATAGTTTTAAACAATTTTGAATTTGAAACCTTTCCATTTACTTACGATGATTTATAATGTCGGTAGCAGGTAATATTTTTTTTTGATACCTGGATTTAGTGTTTTATCGTAAATATTTATGTGTCATCCTAAGAGGTGCAATTTTTAATTTTGAGGTACGTGCAATGTGTGAGAACAAAATATTAATAAAGGAAGTTATTTGGTCGAACATTGGTATCATTCGAACAAAGCGCACAAAATTATGAATGAATATGTACAGTTTTCTGATCCTTGTCGAAAATTTATGATTAATAAATCTGTGCTTCGGACTATCACCATAACAAAATTGCATTCATTTTTATAAATATTTTTTAAATCAATGTATTAGGTGTGCAAATAGAAACTTTGTTTTTGTCCAAATTTAACTTTATTGAAAATATAATTGTTACAAAGATTAATTATGAAATAGTCGCCTTTACTATCTTGTATGGGCTTTTGGATGAAAGCTTTAGAAAAATCTTGGTGGTTTCGAAGCAAAATAGTCATCGAGTCAGTTTTGCATATCCACCTCAGTTTTTTGACCAACAAACGAATGTGTTAGAACATCACAACACGCGCGGTTACCGAAAATTAATATCGAGGCCTTCTCCGGTGATTATAAATATTGGGCATCGTTTATATTCTCTTTAAGTCTACAGTGCATGATAATCGCAGTTTTAGTGGCGTACACAAGTTGCAAATGCTAAAAAGATTGCTTAAAGGTGAAGCATCGGCTTTAATCCGGCATATTACCATCACGGAAAGTAATTACTCTTTAGCTTGGGAGAAACTATGCAATCGATACAACAAAATAACTCCTATAGTGACATCACTGGTGCAAACGTTTATGGAGCAAAACCCATGTATGCAAGGCAACGGAAGGGAATTACGCAGAATCAGTGAAACATCTGACGAAATCATTCGTGGATTGCGAGTACTGGGACCAGAAACTGAAACACGTGACCCATGGTTGATTCATATTATATTAACTAAAATTGATGATGAAACTAAGCAATAATGGGTAAATGAATCTGTTGGGAAGGATCTTCCAATATTCGATACTCTTTTACAGTTCCTAAACAAAAGATGTGACGCCCTTGATATTTGCAATGCCACAAATAAACGAAATGCTACAAAACCAACTGCCAAATCATTCGTTGTAGCGCAGCCCACAAATATATATGAGTGCGTGGTTTACATAACATAATATATTTAAATGTCCTGAGTTTCGAAATATGGATTACGAAGCTAGATCATGCCTCATCTGTAAAAGGCGCCACCACACCTTGATTCGTCAATACTATAATGAAGGCCAGCCTGGTTCAATGTCTACAAATCACCATATCTCAATGGATCAATCATCAAGTGATAGAACGTCACAAGATCACCATAATTCTGGAGAACAGAAGAAAAAAAGCCATACAATCAATTCCACTAATGATCAGATACAAGCCCCAGATAGCCAGATTACCAAACAGCTGTATCAAGCATTGTTAGATTCGGGCTCACAAACATCCTTCGTTACCGAATCATGCGCACAAAGCCTAGTCCTAAAGCGAAGCTACACTTCCGTTACTGTTTACGGTCTAGCATTAACACCAGCTGGTCGCACGAGAGGAAAAATCAAAATGACCGTACATTCACGAACCGATCAAAGTTACGCGTTATCAGTTACGGCTCATATTATTAACAATATTACCAACGCATTACCAACAACGCCAGTGAAGTTTAATAAATTAGATGTGCAACTGGAGCTTGCAGATCCTCAGTTTTATGTGCCTAGTAAAATTGATGTGCTTCTTGGAGCTGATGTCTTTTTTGAAGCCCTAAATCCCGACAAGCAAGATGGTCTACCACTTCTTCAGTCCTCAAAATTCAGATGGTTAATAGCAGGCGCATGTCGTAACACTTTTTCAAGTCTCACCAATCTACACGTTACCACGGATCCACTAATTCCAATTCTGAACGAAGATATCCTTCAAGAATTGAAAAGGTTTTGGGAAGTGGAGGAAGTTGCATCACCACCTAATTCAGCGGTTACCGGTTACCAACGAATGTGAAGTGTTCTACGAACAAACTACTAAAAATGGACAATTTGTCGTTAAACTTCTATTTCAACAATCGTCACAGTCATTGGGCAGTTCATATGAAGCAGCATATCACCGTCTACTTGCAATGGAGAGGAAGTTCTCAGATCATATGACTCAGATATGACTCAGATATCACCAGACAAAATTCCAGTGCAGAATGAAAGGAAATACTACCTACCGCACCACGCAGTCGTCAAACCCAGTAGCAGCAAAATAAATAAACGACATTTTAAAAATTGCCCCAAATATTCAAACCGACCTGTCTACAATATTGCTAAAATTTCGTAAACATGCAAAAGCACTAGTAGCCGACATCGAAAAGATGTATAGGCAAATATTGGAACAAATCAAATGAATCTTCAGCCCAATATTCTCTAACGTTAGGATATTTATAAATGGATATATAAAAAAGAATTCCAATGTACGTTTGTATTTCTTTTGCGAATGTATTTGCAATATGTTTGAACAAAGCATCATCAGCAAAATATTTGAAACATTGAAATGGCGTTTTCAGTTGATACAAATGTTCAGGCAATTTTTCCGTACCTTTGAACTCTATCTGCTTCTTATGAAGTTGAAGATATTTTTTGCGCCACAGGATGTTCTTGAATTCTTAACCTTTGGGATCTGTTTCGTGTGGTGATTATTAGATTAAAATCAATCGATACATTAAGGTATATTTATATACTGTATCGTTTATAAGATGAATCTGAATAACATGTAGATCGCATGGTCCTGCACCGGCGATAGATCTTTCAAATGTCTGCCCTATCAACTATTGATGGTAGTATCTAGGACTACCATGGTTGCAACGGGTAACGGGGAATCAGGGTTCGATTCCGGAGAGGGAGCCTGAGGAACGGCTACCACATCTAGGGAAGGCAGCAGGCGCGTAAATTACCCAATCGCAGCACGGGGAGGTAGTGACGAAAAATCACAATACAGGATTCAATCCGAGGCCCTGTAATTGGAATGAGTACACTTTAAATCCTTTAACAAGGAACAATTGGAGGGCAAGTCTGGTGCCAGCAGCCGCTGTAATTCCAGCTCCAATAGCGTATATTAAAGTTGTTGCGGTTAAAACGTTCGTAGTTGAGTTTGTGTCAAGCACAGGTGGTACACCGTAACTGGGTTCGTACATCATCTTGATGCTATGACGTATTACTGTAGTGGTTTAAGCGTAAGTTTATCCACGTAATAAATCTAAATTAGTGCTCTTTACCGAAGGCTGGTCTCAACAGTACAATTACTTTGAACAAATTAGAGTGCTTAAAGCAGGCCGTTTGTGCCTAAATATTCTCTGCATGGAATAATGGAATAAGACGTCTGTTCTATTTTCAATTGATTTTTAAATCAAGACGTAATGATTAATAGAAGCAGTTGGGGGCATTAGTATTACGGCGCGAGAGGTGAAATTCGTGGACCGGCGTAATGAAATAAAGATACAACTTCATTTTGAAGTGTAGCATTTAAATAATCAATGTTGTTATTACAGGGAGCGTTTATTTTTAAACAATCTTGATTACCTATATTGGCTTGGGCATGGTTCGGTTCAATTTCACTTTGAATTGCATCTATTGTTGTTAATATTGAACACGTTGGAAGCACGCTTCAGTGGAACATAGTCTGGATCCTCCATACTATCATCAGAGAAATTGCCCTCAATATCAGTGTCTAACTCATCATATTCTACTGAATCTAGCAAATCATAAACCTCATCTGACCCCATTAATGAAATATCGTAAGTTTTACGTCGATCCATATCTAAAATGACACATATTATTTAATTTACGTTTACAGAGAACAAATCAAAATAATAAACATTTCAATTCGACACATGTTTATTACAAAAAAACTATGATTAATTGCTCAGGTCCGCCTCAAGGCACGTACAATCAACATAGCTAAAATGAAGAATTCCCATGAAAAATTATACAAACAATTAGACGAACACGTAATCTATATCTATAAAAATGGTGAAAAAATGTATGTGCACGCATCACTTGAGAACAGCTGAACCGCTTTGGCTCAACCTTTTTTGTTGTGTTCGCAATTAACAGGAGATGGTTCTTACGAAAGAAATTTTTGAAAAAATCCACCGGAAAAGTCGAAAAACCCGAAAAATCGAATAAAAAGCCATTTTCATATGAATTTTGTGTGTACATTTTGCATGAGTTAGGTGGTGCAGTGGTTACAGCTTAGGCGTATATGCTGGGAGGTACTGGATTGGAATCCCACCGGAGGCTGCATGCAAATTAATATATTTTTTTCCGATCTATTTTATCTATTTATAGCCGGCTGAAATGAATTGGCTTAATTTTTTTTTATTGTGTTCGGAATAGTCAGGAGATGGATGGTTCTTACGAAAGAAAATTTTGGGAAAATCCATCGGAAAAGTCGAAAAATCAAAAAATGATGTTTTTGTACAGGATGTCGCACGTATCCAAGATTTTACAGTTTTTCTGTTCTAAAAGATGGCCATTTAGAAGAGAAAAATTGTAAAATATGAGTGAAAAATTCATAAACTTCCAGAAAAACCCGAAGAAAATTGAATTTTTTTTCTCAATTTTTTTTCTGTGTTAACAATTTCTAGGAGATGGTTCTTACGAATGAAAATTGGAAAGTTCATCTAAAAAGTCGGAAAATTCGGAAAATCGAAAAATGATGTTTTTAATGTTAGTATCGGATCCAAATGGTCTTTTAGAAGAGAAAAATTGTAAAATCTGAATGGAAAACTCGGAAACTTCCAGAAAACCCGAAAAAAATTGAGTCTTTCCTTTCTTGAGCATCAGTTGAGAACGGCTGAACCGATTAGGCTCAATCTTTTTTTGTTGTATTCGCAATTGCCTGGAGATGGTTGATATGAGAGAATGCATTGATATCTATGTTAAGATCGAAACGAAACGTTATAATTACATTCGCTTCGATCAATTAAAACTATGTTCCGAGCAGTTCAATCATCTTCGCAATGCCACCGCATCGGACGGGGATGGAACCAACATCGGTCAATTGACCATTCTCCCAGCAACATATGTTGGCAGCCCACGGCATATGCATGAATATGCGCAGAATGCTTTGACGTATGTGCGGCATTACGGAGAGCCAGATTTGTTCATCACGTTCACATGCAATCCAAAATGGCCTGAAATTACTAGAAATCTACTGCCAACACAAACTTCCAGCGATCGCCACGACATCAACTCACGTGTGTTTAAACAAAAACTCAGGACGCTAATGGACTTCATCGTTATCAGGTGGTTTTCGAAGAGCCATGTTGTTGGATGTACTCAGTAGAGTGGGAGAAGCGCAGATTATCACATGCACACATTCTGCTATTGTTAATCGAGAAAATCTGACCACATCAATTCAATTCAATCATCAGCGCCGAAATACAAGATCCAGAAGCAGACCCGGAATTATTCGCGGTAGTCGCAACCAAGACAAACAATCAAACATGATTCACGATCCGTGCGGAGATCATAATCCAGATTCATCGTGTATGGCCGATGGGAAATGCACAAATACACAAACCAATATCCGTGTTCGTTGGTGACATACACAATTAGTGGAAACGTCGATTATCCAATATATCGGTATCGTTCATCTGAAGATGGTGGCACAACAGTCACAATGAGGTGATAGGAAAAGATATCGTGATCGATAATCACTGGATCGTTCCGTGTTGCAAGCTTCTATTGAAAATATTTGCAACACACAGCAATGTTGAGTACTGTAATTTCATTTAATTTGTCTAGAAATACGTGAACAAAGGCAGCAAGCTGGCAATGTTAGGAATTGCTGCTCCGGATGTAAATGACGAAGTGTTAAGATTCCAATTGGACCGTTATGTCAGTTGCAATGAGGCGTTTTGGTGTTTTTTCTCATTTGCATTACATGAACGTCATCCCACTCTACAAAATTTGTGGGTGCACTTTGAGAATGGACAACGTGTCTATTTCACGGAAGCTAAGGCAGCACAACGAGCAGAGCGACCAGCAGCTACAACACTCACGAATTTCTTCGAAATTTGCCAAAGCGATCCGTTTGCACGAGCATTGTTTTACTGGGAAATGCCATACGCTATTATACTTGGAACCAGTCCACGAAGAAGTTTCAACAACGAAAGAAAGGTGAAGCTGTTACAGGATACGTCGATGTGTATTCGACTGATCTACTTGGCCGTGTGTAGTGTGTACACCGTTCATTCACAACAAGATGAAGGCTTCTATCTTTCGTTTGCTTTTGTTCCATGTTCGTGGTCCTACTTCGTTCGAATCGCTGGGAATATCGGGACATTTTCGAATCGCTCGAATATCGGGAAGCTTGAGAACCTCTGAATTTGCTGGAAAACGACTCACATTGGGGCCCAACACTCGCCGATGCCCCTGTTTTTGAGCCGGCAAATCAAATTCGTTCATTGTTCTTGATCATCATAGCGACGTGTCATCCATCGAATGCATTGGAATTGTGGAACAAATACAAGGACGTAATGGCTGATGACATTTTATGTCGAGTTCGCACTGCGGCAGCACATGATTTGTCAAAATTGGACACGCCAGCACCAATGCGTTTGATGTACGGTTCATTTAATCGTGAATTACAACGAGAGCAAGTGTATGATCGAAATTCAATGAGCCAAATAGCACAAACGAATGTTCGCTTTTGAATGCAAAGCAAAAGAACTGGGACGAATGCACGATGGTACATAAACGATCATTGGAGGCGTTCAATCGAACGATGAAGGATTTACAAAGTGACTCAAGACGTTTTGGTGGAGCGATGATTCTGCTAGCCAGCGACTTTCGTCAAACGTTACCTGTCATTCCGAGATCAACAACTGCAGATGAACTCAACGCATGAAATCGTCCATGAGAGTCGTGTTTCAGAACGACCCATCAACTGCTGATTTTTCCAAACAACTGTTGGTGCTCAACAATGGTCAAATTCCTGTTGATGCTTTGACAGGATTGATTTCGTTTCCATCGAATTTTTGCATTCACGACGCCGAAGGAAGATCTTATAACGAATCTGTTTCCGCACATACACTATTTCTATAGATGCCGGAGTTTTAATCAACATTTCATTCACTTTTCAATACATTATGCCGCCTTTATGGTTGCGTTCGTTCGTTCTGACAATTTTTACGACCAATCATATTGCTCAAAAATGATTTTTTTCTCCTTGATTTTTCCACAAGAGATGATTGGTCGAAACAACGACGGAATGAACGAACGAACGCACCATAAACCTGCCTTAAGTATTGAATTCGATGAAAATAGAATGGAACGCCACTCAACCCAATCTTCTATTATGAATTGAGTTGAGTTGTTTGATTTTATCTCTCATCAAAATCAATTTTCGTGAAGCACAAAATTATTTGCTCGGAGCGAAAAATTTTGGGGCGAAACGAGGTTCGCCGGGTCAGCTAGTTTGTTATATTTCCAATCACATGAAACCATATTTTTTCTCTCCGTGTACATATTCAAAATTTTCTGACATTCAGCAGCATTATAGGAATTACAAATCGGTAAAAATTGACCATACCCATGAATCTTTGAAGATCTTTCTTCGTGATAGGTTTAGGAAAAATGATAATGGTATCAAGTTTCTCTTTGAAAGGTTTGATACTTTGTGAGTCGATTCATTCAGCTGAGGTCACTCTCTTGTAATCTCTTTGAATTTCTGTAGAAGTGTATTTATGTTGTCTTCCAAAACAGATAAAGCATGTTTGCAATTATGAATCTTATGCTGATATCGATTGTGATAATAACAAACTTCATCGTCGTTTGAATTGCGGCTTCTAAACTCCTGACGATTTGTATAACGGTTTCGGGAACGACTGCGAATGCGGGATTGTAAGAATCGATCAAACTTCTTTGTTAATGCGTCAACTTGAGCAGCTAATTCACAGTCACCCTGTGATGCGTCGAAAATATTATCAGGTGCCTTAATAACATTTGTTCTAAATCAGTTTCTAAACTAACTAAAATTTTCTGGATGCCGCGTGGTAATCGTTTCAACCAATCGGTAGATAATAGATAGCACTAGTAGTTTTCAAAAAATTTAAATTGATCATAAAATCTTCGCAGTGTACAATTAAAATTTCCTATCAATTGGCGCTCTCAATAGAGAGCCAATAGAAAATTGGGAAGAAATTTTAGTTGTACACTCCGAAGATTACATAATCGATAATAATTTTTTGAAAACTACTAGCACTATCTATTATCTACCTATCTAAACTATTTGTACCACTCCTATTTTGATGTAGAAGGACAATTATTCGAATCGAAGAATGCATACAAAAATGGAGTTATATCGCTTTCGTATATTCTGTGGTATTAATTTAGTAAAAGCGCCATTAGCTTTCATTTTCCCATATTTAAATAACGTAATTTTTATTTAAATTCAAAATTGCCTTAGAAATACCTGCGGGTGTGATTTACGTAAAATATTTATTAAGCTAATTTTTGATGCACGCATTTTTAACCTGGCAATGATTCTGGGTTTACATTAATTTCTTTCATTTAGAAATAAAACTAATGTGTATTTTTACACTATCCACTAGAAATCACACACAAGCAAACTAAAGAAAAATAAAATATTGTTTTGGTTGGATAACCAAAGTTCCGGTAAAAGTATTCATAGTTAGCACGTCTCATAAACCCATAAGCCCATATATCCGGATACGCGATGAAATAAAAATTATAAATCATTCACGCGACTCATTCGGGCTGGTGCTGCACAATGCAACATAATTCTACTATTACTTGAGCTACGCGGTGAAACACTTGACTCTAAATTTAGAAAGAAAATACATATATTTTATTGTGTGCCTCTTGTGATGATAGGCGGCGATACGATATACTTATTTATATTTGGTGGTGCTCTCGGAAAAATTAATCATAAAGATAAGACAACTACAACAGAGAAATAAGGTTTTGTTTTGCGATCCAATTTTATTGCATTTATTCATATCGGTGGGCCCCACGAGAATACCAAAATACATTTTTCACTTTTCATATATGTACTTACATAGCATGCGTAGCTCAACACAAGTCGAAACGGGTAACAAGTGAGAATACAAAGTAGATGTTAATGATGACCTGTTGTAGGATTTTCAATAAATTGTTATATACAGAAATACAGGGGTTTCGTACATAATGGGTAGCAACAACAAACAAAATCTTGTTCTATCTCATGTAATACAAAGGAACCCTTCTGTTCTTGATTAATCGAATAATCCGATCGAGTAACTTTAGGGTGGAATCATAATAGAAATAGTGTAGGGTACAATTTTAATGCCGTTTTAATGGGAAATTGTTTGTATTATAACAAGGTATTTACGTGCAATGTGTGTGCATGAAGATTTATGGTTTAACAAGAACAGAGGGTTTGGGCGCATCGCTGACTTGCAGATAAGGAAAATATTTATTTCGGGAAATCTATTTAAAATATGATTATTTATTGTATTGTGTTGTGATTATTTCGTTTATGAGCGGATAACTAATCTATAGAAAAGTCAATAAATTGAAAATGAAGTGATTTGAAAGTTATCGCGCCACTAGGTGATTTCGACGGAAACTCTCGCCTCTTTCGCGGTTCACTTTCCACGTTATACCGTAAGCACCGGTGTGAAGTTTTAAACATTTATCAAAAGTGTAGCCACACAAATTAACAAAAAATAAAAACACATATATACAATTTAACAAAAAGTGTAGAATTACATAAAAAAATTACAACACATAATTTTAGAGATGGCTCCACAAATCTGAGTGTACTGGCATTTTGGGTGTGGGTAACTGCAGCAGGGAAACTTTCGAATTTCAAAATTAAACTTGGCATACCGATTAAGCTCAATTTGTGCTAATTAGTGCTCACGCAAAAAACAAGTGCTAGTCCAGGAGCCGAAAAAACGGGAAAAGAAAATTTAAATTTCGACTGAAAGACGAAAAAAATTAAACCCAATTTCTAGAAAAAAATCAGAAATAATTTAAGCCTAATTTTAAAAAGGTTTCCAACGACGGCTAGACTGACAAAATTTGTGCTCATCATAGAAATATGATTTTCATAAATTTCATTCATAAATTGAGGAAAAAACAAACTAACCCCTAAAAGATACTATATTGAACGTACAAAATACAGATGTATACCGTTCAATAATATTTTTGTTGAACAACAAATTAAAAAATGAAATAACTTATTATAAAATCAAAGAATAAGCATTTCAGAAAGCATATTCCTGTCAAGCATGTTCATTGCCGTCCGAAAAATATAGTGGCCGAATTTGTGCTAATCCAGAATTGGCCCAATTCCGTTAAACAACAAAGACCGTTGAATGAACAATTTTCTGATAAAAATTGTTCTAGAAACCAATGGTGTTGGCACTTCTCATTGTATATTCCTATCAGGGTTTATTGCCATCCGAAAAATATAGTGGCTGAATTTGTGCTAATCCAGAATTGGCCCTATTCCGTTGAACAACAAAGATCGTTGAATGAACAACTTTTTGACAAAAATTGTTCTAGAAACCAATGATGTTGGCACTTCTGATTGCATATTTATTCCTATCAGGTATGCTCATTGCCATCCGAAAAATATAGTGGCTGAATTTGTGCTAATCCAGATTTGGCCCAATTCCATTGAACAACAAAGACCGTTGCATGAACAATTTTCTGACAAAAAATGTTCTAGAAACCAATGATGTTGGCACTTATGATTGCATATTCCTATCAGGTATGCTCATTGCCATCCGAAAAATATAGTGGCTGAATTTGTGCTAATCCAGATTTGGCCCAATTCCGTTGAACAACAAAGACCGTTGAATGAATGATTTTCTGACAAAAAATGTTCTAGAAACCAATGATGTTGGCACTTCTGATTGCATATTCCTATCATGTATGGTTATTGCCATCCGAAAAATATAGTGGCTGAATTTGTGCTAATCAAGATTTGGCCCAGTTCCATTGAACAACAAAGACTGTTGAATGAACAATTTTCTGACAAGAAGTGTTCTAGAAACCAATGATGTTGGCCGGTTCTCGCCTAACTTCAAACCAAAAATATGAAACCAAAAATCAAAACCTGATTTTCTGCTTTCTGATGTTACATGTACCTTAATGTTTCATGCATCCGCTGCATGCAAATATGTTAAGATTGTGCCAATCCTAACATACCGCTGGCACTTTGGAGCTCATCATAGTTTGCTCTTATCATTACCAACTCAAAACCTAAGTAAATATTTCTAACCCAGAAAGTTCATAAGAAATATAATATTTTATTTACCATATAACCTCAGTTTTTGGAACTTGACCATTTCCTCAAATTTGAACATACGGCTGGTGCTGGCGATGTGCTCAGCAATCATTTAATTACGTACCATCTCAAAACATCAATCGCTATTTCCGGCTCAGCGGTTAAACCCTCCCCCGAGTTATAAAGGTTTTTCATATAAATTTATATGGGGGCCATATCGAAGGTGGAAGATTGTGCCAATCATACGGCTTGCAATGGGGTGCTCATTATAAAATACGCTTAATATTTTAAACTAATAATATGGCGCATTATTATTTTGAGCTTAAAGTATATAGAATTAATATTGCCAAAACACATTACATTATTTCTACGTATTTGTTTTACATGAACAACAAATAAACGAAAAAAAGCTGGAATGAGATATTTTGTTGTGTTTATAATTTAAATTATCTTATAGAGGTATAAAATGAAAAACTGAGAAGCAATAGAATTGTTTCGTAAATAAAAAAAATTCCTGGAATGAAAAACTGGGATAACTTCACATGCTTGTTTCTAAAAAAATCAATTTCTGATTTTTATTTATTTTTTTATTTATATTTATATTAAATTATTTGTTTGAACCAGAGGATTACAACTGAAGAATTTTATGATCTTTACAAATATTCTAATGTTGTACCGTAACGCGGTGTTTTGTGTGGGAATCCAAATGGGGCGCGTATTAACTCTTCCCATTAGCTCAAAACCAAACTTCCATCGTCTTGATAACCTCACCTTGATGTAAAATACTATCTGGCTATCAATCCAGAATAACCCAAAATTTCATATAGAAATCGCATGTATGCGTTAAATACAATAAAATTCGAGGTTACCAATTGCGGTACCCAAAGGGGTTGTCAATTGCGTAGCGAATCATTAAAATTCGCTAGGGCATTGTGATTATACTTTGATTAGTTCAAAGTATTTTCAATATTTTTGTAGTTTGGTCACTGCAGTCTGATGAGACGACCGAATTTTTTAATGCAAAGAATTCAATGTTTCATTAGTTCGAAACCAAACTTCTATCGTCTTGATAACCTCACCTTGATATTTTAATATTATCAGGTTCCGGTCCTATCTATTAATACAATTCGTTTAACCTTCCTATTGCCCGTCGGGTCTATATGACTCGAAGTGTGTTTTAGTTGTTTATAAAATTCTTTGTTTGAATGGAGTACGATTGACTGTTAGTGACTTTTCATCACTTACAATATTTTACATGTTGAATTACAAAAAAATATGTTATTTATAAGTTTAGGGCCTAATATGTGTTTGTTGCAATATGACCCGATTTTGATTTTGTAGAACTAATATAAATTCCACATAAGTTCAACATTTCTAAAGAACATACAATACTTATTTATTTAGTTGTAATGTGTTTGAACATTTTCAATCCCAATAATCCATTGTTTTACAAAATTCCGATAAATCCGTACATTTTTTTTCTTCACAAAAATCCTGTGCATCATGTTCAATGAATTGAGAAAAATAGTATTTATTTTCCTTATAAAATTCAGTCTGTGGTAAATTGTAGCAGTGGGTAGACTTATATAATATACTACGAAGCGTGTCTATTGCTTTGAAAATGGGTATTGATTTAGACGAGCATTTAATACGTAACTGATGGTGACGAGAGTGATGCTTCAGAATTAGAAGATAATTTAGAGTTTATTACTGACCTTTCTGATGATGAATCAAATAATTATACGTCAGAGGTAGCAGTAGATGAGGACTTCGTGTTATCCAAAAATGGCGATATTCGTTGGAGAACAATTCTTCCTAATCATCAAGGGCCAATATAATAATTTTGGACGAAATATACTGTCTAAGATAATAGAAATGACAAAGAAAGAAGGAGTTTAAGTATTAAGAACCGAATGGAAACCAATATGAACAGAAGAATTTTTATCATACATCGGTATTTTATTATTGACTGTTGTGTATAGGTCTCGGAACGAATCAACTCAAAGCTTGTGGAACTCTTCAACTGGTCGCCCTATATTCAAAGCTACTCTGGCTTTGAAAAGATTTCATGTTATATCCAGGGTTGCAAGATTTGACAACAAAAATGCCAGAACTGAACGGCGCTAAAGAGACAAATTTGCATCCATTCAGGAGATATGGGATATCCCTCGTAAAATTCTATATAGAAAGCACGGATTTCGATTTGAAGCTGGAAATAGTTCAAACGTTTGATTATTGGTTAGGGCAAAACTGGGCAACGTTTTAATCAAATTTAAACGCTGATTCATTCAAACCTAAGTGTGGGCATATATTTTCTAAAAACGGTTGAACCGTCCTATTCAAAACAGATAACCACGTAAAAATAATAAGACTTGAGGTTGCTTCATGACCATTTATTTAATCGTCAAAATTTCTTCTACACTATGGCTGATTTCAGAAAACTCAGAGATTTTACCAAGTTTAGGCAAATATCGCTTGATAGTGGATAGAGTCAATAGTCTGTTCAGAATAGTTAACCACACTAAAATAAAAAGATCTGGGGTGTGAAAGTTTTAGCGTGCAAAATTTCAAAAAAAAAATCAAATATTTGTCAACAATTTATCTGATTCCAGTACCCTCAGAAATGTTATCAAATGTGGGCATATATCTCCTGATACTGGACTTTGTCTCGTCCACTATCAGGAGAATGAATATTCTAATATTCATCAAAATTCCTGCTACACTATGGCCGATTCCAGAAAACTCAGAGATGTTATCAAGTGTGGGCATATATTTACTAAAAGTGGTTGAACCGTCGTAATTCAAAACAGTTAAATACGTAAAAATAAACCGTTTTGAGGTTGATTCACTATCATTTTTATTTTTATACCCGGTATTTTGAAGAATATTAGAATATTCATTAAATATACCGATATAAAATGGTCATGAAGCGACCCCAAGTCTATTTTACTTTTACGTGGTTAACTGTTTTGGGGATTCATCCACTTTCATAAAATATATGATTATCAACTTCATTTGATAATACATCAGGTCATTTAGTCTCTGAATTCAAAACTGTTTTAAAAATATATAAAGTTGTAAAATAAATATCACACCTAGAATATTACTATTAAGGTCGTGAAAAGATTACCAATTGATAGTTTTTGTGCAATGTTTTATTTTGAATTTGCGGAACAATATCCAAAATTCAAACCAAACCTTACCTGTTCGGCGAATAATTGTGGCAAAAATATTAGAAATAAGCGACTTTTGTTTGAATACAGTGAATGTAAGAAAAGCTTTCATCCCCACTGTAAATGTGTTTTTGAGCAGCATATTACTAGGAAAGCAATAGAGCTATTTTGGTTTTTCTCTGAAATGTGTAATAACAAGAATGAAGTAAGAAGTGCTAGTAGCTCCAGCAACAGCCACAGCGCAGAAATTATGAAAAGCTGCAAATGCATGATGACGAATTTGGTGAAATGAAAGCAATGATGGCGAAGATTTAAAAGTCGCAAGAGTTTATTTGATCCGAGTTTGAAAAACTAACAGCAGAATACAAAAGAGCCACCGATGAGAATAAGGAATTATTGGAACTCTTAAGATTATCAAATGTAAAAAAGGACATACCAAGGGTGTTGTTACTTTGCATGTGGTACCTCATTTTACATCATAATTTAAGCTCGTATTAAACGCCTTCATTCTACCCAGAATTACCTCCGTATCCCCCCAATTTGTATCTTTTTCTCCAAACGAAACCGTATTCAATAAGATACAATTAGCCGACCCCCAGCTTAACGAAGCCAGCAAAATTGACATTTTGATAGGAGCCAATAAGTTTTTCACGATTATGTCTGAAGGGTCATTAGAAGATTCAAAAAATAACCCAATCGCACATAATACCCAACTGGGATGGATCATCGCAGGCAGTTTTCAACCTACCAACCAGATCAATACCGCAATTGGATCGCTGTCTTGCAAATTTGATGTAGATCGTAGCCTTTGCCAATTATGGGAAACGGAAGAACCATCGTCCGAGGTAATTGTGTGTGAATCACATAAACTTTGTGAAGATTTATTTAGTTCATCCACAGATCGAGATCCCGATGGCAAGTTTATCGTCAGACTGCCATTCGAACTACATCCAGTGCCACTGGGAGAATCCGTTAGTATAGCTAGAAACTGATTATTGGCTTTGGAACGAAGCTTTCAGCGGGAACCCAGTTTTCATCACCTGTACAAGAAATTTCTTGATGAATATCTCAGACTAGGCCACATGGAAGAGTGTCAGCAAAAAGCACCTCAGGGAGTTCGTTAAATGAAACATTGCTAGTTGGTCCTACCATGCATAATAGTTTATATAATATTCTGCTCATGTTTCGAGTGCATCAATTCGTTTTCTGCGCCGATGTCGAGAAGTTGTACTGCCAGATCTAGATTCACAAGGAAGACCGTAAATACCAATTAATCCTTTGGTGGTCAAATCCCGACGAAACGATCTGCCACTATCAATTGAAAACTGTCACATACGGTTTATCATCATCACCGTATTTGACAACTCGGGTTTTGCAGCAACTGTCGCTCGACCACAAATCAAGATTTCCAAAGGCCTCCGAGGCTATTGCGGACAATATGTATATCGACGATCTGATGACGGGCGCCAATTCACTCTCTGAGGCAATCACCCTGAAAGAAAACATTCGTGAAATTTTAACGAGCCAAAAATTACATTTGCGCAAATGGGCATCAAACTCCAAGGATTTACTGGAAGACCAATCAGCTACACAAGTTACTATGGATTTTACCGAACATCCAGATACCCAGAAGATTCTAGGACTAAGATGGAACTCTGAAACCGATCGATTTCTATTCCGAGTGAACCTACCTGATGAACCACCGCGAATACGTCGCAAAATTCTTTCCAAAGCCAGTCGAATATTTGATCCGTTGGATTTTTTAGCTCCATTTATAATCCGAATAAAAATTATGTTCCAACGATTGTGGCTTATAAATACTTATAAATATCGGCTGGGATGAAGTTATACCGACGGAAGCACAATCCCAATGGCTCCAATTACGTGAAAGCTTTTCTCAGCTTCAAAATATATATGTTCCACGAAGGCTTCAACCCATGAAAAAGGAGACGACACTGCATGGATTTTGTGATGCCAGTGAGCAGGCCTTCGCCGCAGCAATATATATCCGAACTATCGATCACATTAATAAGATAACCACTACACTTGTTACAGCCAAAACCAAAGTGGCACCGATAAAATCACTCACGTTGCCTCGACTAGAGCTATGTGGAGCCGTATTACCAACCATTCATTCCAGTAGCACAAAGTTTAAAAATACCGACCGAAAATATTTATGCTTGGACGGATTCAACCATTGTCTTGGATTAGTTGTCAGCCCCACCCAGACAATGGAAATGTTTTATCAATAACAGAACTAGCCAAATTCAGATTCAGTTACCCAGATATAAATGGCAGCACATTCCAACAAAGAAGAATCCGGCAGATTGTGCCACGAGAGGACTAATACCAACGGAACTGAAAAATCATCATTTGTGGTGAACCGGCCCAGATTGGTTATCGAAGAATCAAGACTGTTGGCGGACATTAAAACAAACGTTACCCCTCACCACATTAGAAAGACGAAACCGATATCTGCAAACGTTAATTATCACGGTACCTGAAACTAATTTAATTGATGAACTGTGCGAACGGTACTCCGAGTTCGAAAAAATATGCATAGTTCTCGCCTTTATTCGGCGCTTCATAAGAGACTGTCGATCATAGTACTCAAACTCTTGGTAGACTTCAACGTTGCGAATATTTCGAGGCAAGAAATGAAATTTTTCTCCAAACCAAGCATTTCGGAGCTGAGGTGAAGGTCATCTCCACTAACCACCCATTACCAACGAACAGTAAACTGAAATATCTTTCTCTTTTCATGGATACGAAAACTGGAGATAAATTGCTTCGAAGGCCGAATAGGGAAATCATTCGCTCCGTACACATCACCAAACATCCGATTATTCTTCCTGGGGATTCTGGGACCATCCGGAAGCTTGTACGCCAATTACATATTAGATATTTACACTGCGGTCAATCACAATTCAGCCTTCTGCGCGCACAATATTGGATTATTGGGGCTTCCAAGCTGGTTAAATCCATCATTCATCACTTCATCGATTGTATTAAACGACAGCCAAAATTTTTGAGTCAACAAATGGGTGAATGAACGGGTTCAGATGGCAAGACTTTTCCAAAGAGTAGGATAAGATGTTGCTGGTCCAATAAAGGCGTATGTGGTTCGAGGAAGAGGCCAACGAGCATATAAAATTTATATTTGCATATTTGTATGTTTATCGATCAAAGCTATCCATATTGAATTAGTATATGATCTAACCACCAACTCCTTTCTGGCAGCACTAAAAAGATTCATGGCACGAAGAGGAGTGTGTTGCGAAATTTTCTCCGACAACGCTTCCAACTTTAAGGGGGCAAAAAATCAATTACGCGAACTAAACGAATTCATACAACAAAATATACATTTAATGGCTTCTTATATTTTTAGAGAATTTAAAATCAACTGGCATTTTATTCCACCAAATTCACCTCACTTTGGAGGACTGTAGGAGGCGGCAATCAAATAAGCAAAAACCCAACTTTATCGGATCATCGGCGAGCACACCTTAACCTTCGGAGAACTCCACACGCTTCTGACCCAAATTGAGAGAATCCTGAACGCACGACCAATATGTCAATTGGCAGCAGATCAACTGGATATATTGACACCATCCCATTTAATACCGGAACCGGACTTAATCACTACTTCAACCAGCTGTTTATCCCGATGGCAACTATGTAGTACAAAAACTCATTCAACATTTTTTTCAACCACGAGTACTTAACCTCGCTTCAGCCTCGATCCAAGTGACCGACTAAACAACCTAACATACTCGTATGTCTCGACAGCTTGGTTCTCATCAAGGAAGCCAATCCTCTCACTAATCAATACACCGTGGGAGAAATTGTAAAAATTCATCCTGGAGATGATGGATTAATTCGAGTGGTTACCGGGAATTAGGGGAAAGTGGGGAATTAATTCAACCAATCCACAAATTAGCCGTACTTCCAGTTGAAGGGATGTTAATACACGTCCAACCATTCCTCCTCCTTATTCTTTGAACCTCGAGTCGACCCGAGTATTGGTCTGCCCCAAATTAACCACAATCCAGCGAGTTCACAAAGTTAACATTGCTCTGTTCCAATGCCATCTATTAAATAATAGGAGCAACTGTCGAACAATAGCTATTATGTAATTATATTAGTGTCTCCAATAATTTCCAATGTTTTTGATGGGATATTATTTACGTACTAATAATAAGGTCATGTAACCATTTAAGAATAAACAATTCAGATATCATATTCCTGTCAGGGCAATGAGGTTCCATTGCCATCCAAAAACTATAGTGGCTGAATCCAGAATTGGCCCAATTCCATTGAAGAACTAAGACCTTTGAAAGAACAATTTTTTGACCAAAAGTGTTCTAGAAATCAATGAAGTGGGCCCTTCTGATTACATATTCCTATCAGGTATGTTCATTGCCATCCAGAAAATATAGTGGCTGAGTTTGTACTAATCCAGTATTGGCCCAATTCCATTGAACAGGAAAGACCGTTGAATGAACAATTTTCTAACAAAGTGTTCCAAAATCCAATGAAGTATGCTATAGGGAATATGCACTCAGAAGTGCCAACTTTATTGGTTTCTAGAACACTTTTGTCAGAAAACTGTTCATTCAACGGATCAATTTTGGATTAGCATAAATTCAGCCACTGTATTTTCGGGTGGTAATGGAACCCTATTAGCGTGACAGGAATATGTTATCTGAATTGTTATATTTAGATTCTAGAACATTTTATTTCTATTGTTTAATTTATTGTTCGACGCAAAATACCTCTGTATCTTTTAGTTTATTATAATATCTTTTAGGGGTTAGTTTGTTTTAACCTCAATTTATGAATGAAATTTATGAAAATCTTATTTCTATGATAAGCACAAATTTCGTCAGTCTAGCCATCGTTGGGAAGCTTTAAAATTAGGCTTAAATTATTTCTGGTTTTTTCTAGAAGTTGGGTTTAATTTGTTTCGTCTTTCAGGCGAAATTTGAAATTGTTTTCCCAATTTTTTCGGCTCCTGGACTATCACTAACTTTTGCCCGTGAGATGTATATGAAGCTAGCTCGATACTCAGCCCGAAAAAACGCGATGGCAACACTAAACTATCACTATCGTGAGAGTTTACTGTCCCAACCCGAAAAAATGTCACTGTCGCGACATTAAAATTAAATATAAATATAACTTTTTTTTTGTTACAAATATAACTTTTACGTATTTTTAAATTATTCCTTCAATTGTTGAAAACCCTAAACAGCCCAAACCTAACCTGAAAACGATAATGCGGAAACTTATTTAGCATAACGTCACCACAATGAATCTCGCAACAAACTTCAGCACGAAATTTTAATTTGTTGTTTATCAATAATAGTCGGTCGTTTGGAATTTCGACTACAAATTGAAAAATTTAGCCAACAAATCTATCTGCCATTAACGGGATGTAGTCATTTTAATCACATGTGGTTCATTTGGCATTTACGGCCGGATTCGTTGAAGTTTTCACTACAAACTAAGAGATTTGCAGACAAATTATATTTGGAATTTTTTGGATATAGTCGTTTGATTCTCGTCTCACAGGCAGTTCACGAGCACTTGACATATAATCAAATTAATTTTAGTTGATATAAGCATCGTAAATTTTTGATCACATTAGTTCGATAGCTTTGATTTCAAATATTTTACATTCAAATATTAAGTTAAAACTATCGTTAAGCCACTCCGCCACGTCTAGGCTACAATCTTGTATTGATCAGTCAATTAAAAATTGACTTTTGCTCTTTTTATGTTGAACTAGAAGTAATTGAATTAAAAACTATATTATTTAAAGTGAAAAGCAACTATTGGTGTGATTGAAAGTAAAACATTTAAAGTAATATATTTAAAAAAAATCTGTTTTAGCTGTATTTAATTAACTTTATTATGGGTTTACATTTTTATCTGCAATATAAAAAATCACATGTGGTTGAACTTTAGTTGAATTGATGTTTCTAACTTTTTTGATAATCCGATCATGTAGTCATACATTTCCCAAAAATTATCGTTCTTATAGTTACAATATGCTGTATAATGTTGTGATTCTGTAATATAATTTACGATACCATTCAAATTATATTTTTGGCTTTTTACAATTAATTTATTCGGAATTCGGCTGATGGAATATGGAGAATGCTTTCGTGGATTGATTTGCTCGGTATTGGCTATTAGATGCTTTCTAACTGTGCTCGATTCGCCAGACATTGGCACGGAATAACAATATCTTGTAGGTGCTAGACATAAACAGCTTTCAATGCATGATGTTCCGTTCTCATCAAATCGAACTACGTCGACATACGGGTAGGATCTGTTCTCGACTTTGTCCCTTCCACAGACTGAACAAGCAAATCGGGCAGTCGACGTAGGATATTTTTTCAAAAAAAACATCTGACACTAATGTAATATTTGAAATACAATCATTCGTTAATCTGTATATTTCCATAAGCAAATCAAATCGGATGCTGTTTCCTTCTTCTTTGTTTCTTTTAATAGTTTGCTCTAAAATGTTATTCCATTTACAGTCTGGGTACAAAATACTTCCAGCAACGTACTTTTTATATTTGTTAAGCACTGCATAAATGAATCGAATGCGTAAGTACGCAATTGTGACGTCTCCGTTTAATGGTGGCAAAGTAGTTTTCAATGTGGCTGTTACTTCTGCGCACTCCTTTATTTATGACTCCAGACCACAGAGGAAGATATGTAATGTATTTTTTTAAGAATTATGGATAAAAATTCTGGATTAAAAAAACAATTTATTTTTGTGGATTTTTCTTCCAAATCACTCCTTGGTTCGTCTACAATTCTTCGAAATTCTTGAAAGAAAGGACTTTCTTCGTATAAGATTTTCCAATTTGGTTCTTGAAAATCTTCGCTAATTTCTTCGATTTTTAATATCTTGAAAATTAGCAATAAGGAATAAGGATGATATAATTTCTTTAACTATTTTGTTTTGAGTTGAGGTAATTGCAAAATGACTGTTTATATCTCTCGTAATTTTTTAAATTAGATGGGAGCAGGATAATTGTACTTTTGTAAATTTCAAACGTGTGACTTCTTTGGAATTGTTTATAAATTTGTAACAGAAATTCAAATATTCCACCATATTCATACCATTGAAAATATCCAGTATGGAATTTATCTGAGTAAAGCTAAAATTGGTTATAATAGCATCAATAATTTGCCAATCGTTAAATTCTTTCTCAAGGAAAATTTTAAATATTCGAAACCATGTTCCGATGGTTTCAAACGTATGACTTTCACTAATAAAATCCGAAACAGGAAAGGGGTGATATATTACAGTCATCAACTGTCACAGGAATTATAATTGCGTAATAGTAAATCGTTGATGATCCAATATAAGGCGTTCGAATTAAACCTCCTGTTGCATCCGCATATATGCAATCATTTCATTTCCACCTAATCTTGCCTTCATTATGCGTAATAACGTAGAAAGGGTCATAGGATACATTTTGAATATATCTTTCTACTAAGCCTGTTTGATTTTTTGTTTCAAGGGATATATCCAAGATATTGTTTGATGAATTATCCTGTTGCTGAATAGCTTCAGATTTAATTTTGCGCAATACGTCGGTTGATTTGCATTGCATTAAAGTTTTATGGTTTACGGTAAAATGTTTGTCTTCTTCCCGAAATACATTTTTCGGTGGCTTCTTCCACAGTACAACTAATTAGCATATGCTTTAAGGATTGCCTTTCTAAATTTGATACTTAACCTGTGCGATAAAAGTTATGTATAATTTCCGAATTTGTGTAAAAATTTCGAAAACATTGGGCGCTACTACTGAATTCATCAATTTATACTTTCGACAATTCTTAATATTATCAGTATGACCACAGTAAGCTCTAATGGTCAGTCCTGATTTATTTTTGTCATAACTTTTAATATTAATCTGCCAACCAGTTAATAAACTCAGCTTATTTTTGATGACAGTTGGATATTGAAAAGAATTTAGTTTATTATTTTGTTCGTCATAAATTGTTAACCATTCTTCTAGTGAAATTGTAAGAACATCGGACATTTTGATAAACTCAGGTGTATCTGATTTTTTATTTAGACGATGTTTGTCTAATTTTTCTTTCGACTGTTGTATTGGAACAATATTATGAGTGAAATAATTGTCCTTCTCGATTAAGTAATCATTAGCACCAGTTTCGATTACTTCTTTTATTCGTAATCCGGCGGTGTATGTCAAGTGCTCGTGAATCGCTTGTTAGACAAGATGCAAATGACTATATATCCAGATAATTCCATATAGAATATTTCTACAAATCTCTTAGTTTGTAGTGAAAACTGCAACGAATCCGGCGGTATATGTCAAGGGCTCGTGAATCGCCTGTGAGACGAGATTCAAACGACTATATCCAGATAATTCCAGATAGAATTTTTCTGAAATTATGTCGATTTCTAGTCAACAGTTTTGCATTTTTTATATATGTCAAGTGCTCGTGTATCGTTTATGAGCCGAGATTTAATATAATATATTACAATTAATATCCGATTAACATTTTCTTATGCTGAATTTAGTTCACATAATTTCCAATGAAAACATTTTTAGAATTTTTTTTTTTGAAATCTTGGCAAACTAATTTTTTGACTTTAATGTTTCAGCAGTGACATTTATCAGCAAAAATTTATAAGAATTTAGAAGTCACGATTGATTCGATAGCTATTTAATACATATTTAATTAATAGTAATAATTTGCGTGTATCACAAATTTGCTTTATAGTTATAATTTGCTTATATTTTGTGTCATGATAGAAGTTGTATTGCCATAAGTAAAAAATTAAAGTTTTGGGCTAGCCTCACGGATGTTGCTGCAGATATTTGGATAGCGGAAGGTGAAAATAAATTTTATAATTTAAAACAATTTAATGGTTTCCACTCGAATAGAATATAGGTAGTTATGGTGGAGTGGCAGTTTTTGTAAACCCAAACACAAGAGTCACTAAAATATTTGTGGAAGATAATGACTTTTGTCAAGCATTAGGCATAAAACCCATCGACAGTAACATTAACGTTATCAGTTTGTACCGTTCACAATAAAACAACATTCCAAATTGTTTTGTTATGGTGGAAAAATATTTAAAGGAATACTAACGTAACATAATCGTTGGGGATTTTCTGGGGGGAAGATGTAACAAATCTCACGCAATGGATGAACTCATAATGGTGATCTTGGCGTTTGAATCGGGAAGTGCCGGGTTCGAATCAAGGTAGGGGCAGGATGCAAAGTGAAATTTCATCAACAGATTTCGATCTGTGGTGAGATGTAACACATCTATGACCCCCTGTCGGTGTGCAAAATACATGGGCCCATCTTCCATGCCAGTATTTTCCCGTAATAACCCAAACTTTTAGAATAAAAATATTATTACTAAATTTGATCCCGATATTTGCATGAAATATACATTGTTGACGATATTTTTTAGTAAAGGTATGCTATTTACACTTTAAATTGCTACACTTTTTAGAAGATACATTTTTCATTAATTTGTGTAACTACACTTTTCGTTAAAAATTGCACGCCGGTAGTTTCTATCGCGAAGACATTCATCATCTACCTCATAAATGGCATAGATAGTAATGGCGAATATTTTGATAATTAATCTTTGTAACAATTATATTTTCAAAAAAAGTTGAATTTGACCATAAAAAGCAGAGTTTCTACTTGCACACCTAATATTTATAATTCACCGATGACATTGAAAGTAGTTTTGAAATAGTGGTATATGCTTACGGAAGTGCTTATAAATATTATTATTATTTATTTAAACAATGAAGATCATTCATACGATTTTGATGAACTGCAAGAAATATTTGACGTCGACGTTCAACTTATTTGTTGGGATCTAAATTATTATTTACTGTTATAGCAAATAACAAATACCTGGAACTCTAATCATAAATCTGTTATCATATTTAAAAATCATTAAACTATTTTGTTAAAACACAGAACAAAAACTAAAATTTGGTAAACAAAAATTGTAGTTTTTTTTCCGGTGTGGAACAACAACACTATGTAGATAATGACCATGTGCCCTCGTTATGTGCTCCTTACTTTTTATTGTAACTATTTTCGTAGTTTATGTTATTCATCGATGACTAATTGAAATTGTTATAGTTTGGACAAGTAGCAACAACAATGATATACTCGTACAACTATAATTAATATTTTTTTTATAACAATTGCTTCTATTGTACTTGTTGTATGGTAAATGAACGCGAATTGTGTGATTTTCCCCCTTGTATTTTTCATTTCAAGATTATGCGTTTTGTCGTTTTATCAAAGGATTTATTTGAATTTTTTTTTATGATTGTTTACATCTTATTTTATAAAATATGACCATAACCATTTATCACTATGAAGTGTTTTCGACCTTTCCGGAAACACTTCAAAATAGCAGGCATTTTTCAACACATTATTGGTACGATCCAATATAAATCTATCTCGAATTATGTTTTTTCCCGTAGATCTATATTCCATAAAGTACTTCAGTTCGCGACAAAGTGACGCGATGATTGGTGACTGATTGTGTTTAGGTCTTGTTATTTTAACGAAAAGTTTGGAAACCAAAACACGTGGTTTAATAAAATTATTAAGAAAAAGTTTATCTACTTTTTATAAAAAAATTTTTTTTAAATAAAATTAATTCAGAAAATCAACTTGGGCTGATGTCTAGGTTAGGTTAGAGTGGCTGCTATCGCACACTTATTCCAGTAATGGCCCATTGTGATACCACAGGATCCAATCTCTCCTTACTCCCGCTGAAACCAACCAGAGCTACTGATGTAGCCTAAAATATCTCGCACCCCACAGTCCGCGAGTTCAGAAAGGCTGCCTATGTTGTACACACCGAAATACTTACGTCTCTTGTATGATAGTGCCGGACACGAGCATAGGAAGTGATCTAACATCTCTTCTTCCTCTTCGTCCATACAACTTCTACAAAAGTCATTCGTCTCTTGACCCAGCCTTCTCGCATGTTCCCCGAAAAGGCAGTGTCCTGTCAGTATCCTTACGACCAATCCTAAATCTCGTTTTTTTCAGATATACTAGTGCCTTGGAGCACCGCAGGTCTTATTTTAGCCAAACCTGTTTTGCTACCCTGTACCTGAGTGTGTTGCTCCACCTATCTGTCAAGACGATTGCCCCTTTACTGAGCGCCAATTTGAGCGCTGCTATAGGCCTCCCCAGACCTGTCCTTTCCGGTTGCATCTGGAGAGTCGTACCATGCCTAGCTAGTTCGTCTGCCCTGCAGTTTCCCGTGACGTCCGAGTGCCCAGGGACCCAGATCATCTGGATACTGAAATACTCGCTCATCTCATTAAGAGATGATCGGCAATCAAGCGCCTTCCGTGACTTCAGCGAAACCACCTCTAGTGACCTGAGTGCCGCTTGACTGTCCACATAAATCGCGATATCCCTAACGGATACCACGTTATGCTTCAACCATGTCACGACTTCCTCTATCGCCACCACTTCAGCCTGGTACATGCTGCAGTAGTCAAGGAGACGAACAGAAATATTAACATTGAGCTTCTCACAGAAGACTCCGGGTCCTGCTTTGCCGTCTAGCTTAGAGCCGTCCGTAAAAAAATTCAGTGCCTCGTTTTCCAATATTGATCTGTTCCTCCAGGATTTCCTCGAAAGACAGATGATCCGGAAACCTTTATCGAAGCACAACGTTGGTTTAATATAATCTAGATTCACCAGTTCTTCCCTTAATGATCTAACTATCGTCGGGTGTCCTGCCTGAAGACACTTCCACTGAGAGACAGCCGAGAGCCTTGTAGCCACATTGGCTGCCATCTGCTTACCAAAATATTCGATTGGAATAAGGTGGAGCATAACCTCTAAAGCGCTGGGAGGTGTTGTCCTAAGTGCCAAGCTTATAAGCATACAGGCCGTTCTTTGCACCTTCTCCAATATACTTATGTAGGATACCTTTTGCAGAGCTGGCAACCACACGCTACCCCGTACATCAGCACAGGACTTACAACTGCGGTATAGAGCCAGTGTACCAGCTCTGGTTTCAAACCCCATCTCTTACCTATGGCGTTCCTACACGAGTAAACGGCTACATTAGCCTTATTCATCCTTTCTACAATGTTAGGTTTACAGATGAGCTTACTGTCCAAGGTTATGCTCAGAAATCTCGCTCTGCCAGCAAAAGCCAGTCTAATGCCGTTCACGGTAGGAGGGCTAACTACTGGAATTTTAGATTTCTTAATAAATAGTACCAGCTCTGTTTTCTCTGCCGGCCCATTTCGTAACGATGAGGAGTGCATTCTGCATAACACCCCTAATCGTATCCTGATATTTGCCTGAGACAGCTAACGTTACATCATCTGCATACGCTACCACCCCTATCCCCTCTTTCTCCAGTTGCAACAGCAATCCATGTACCACTGCACTCCAAAGAAAGAGGGACATTCCTCCCCCCTGCGAAGTTCCACTAACCACCCGTCTTCTAATGGTGGCCTCCCCCAGTTTCGAGGTAATAGTCCTGATTACCAGCATCTGATTTATCAACCTACATATAGGATAATCCACCTTCAAAAATGTCAATCCTGCCATGATCGCCTCCGTTTTTACATTATTAAAGGCACCCTCAATGTCGAGAAATGCTACCATACAAAACTCTTGCGAGTAAATTGACTTCTCAATCATGCGTACTAGATCGTGCAGAGCTGTGCCCACCGACTTTCCCTTACAGTACGCATGCTGTGACATTGCCCAATTCCTTGGCTCAACTTTTGTTCGAATAAGTACGTGTATCAACCTTTCCAAGGTTTTCAACAGAAAGGATGATAGAGTTATAGGCCTCAGGCTCAGGTCCTTTGGATAACCCTGTGAGCTCTTTCCCGATTTCGGAATAAAAACCACTCTGTCTCCATCCATTTCCTGAGAATATAGACCAGTTGCAGACATTCCCTGAAGATAACCTCCAGCCAGGGGAGGATGACTGCTGAGTTCTTCTGGATCTCTGCTGGTATAATCCGATCCGGGCCTGCCGATTTATAAGGCTTAGAACCGTTCAGCGCTCACAGGATTTGTTCCCTGTCCAGGATGCCATCCACATCCGTTAAAGGTATTCCTCGATGAGCTCCAGGCTCCATCGAGCCATCAATGCTTCCCGGAAAATGGGTCTCAATGAGAAGCTCCAATGATTTCACACTTGAAGCTGTCCATGACCCGCCCAGCCTAATTAAGTAACTAGGACTGGTTGGCGAGAAGTCTCAGAGACCTCCTCCATTCTACAACACAAGAGTCTCCAAGACCCCCTTTGTGCCCTCCTCAACTCTTTTTTGTATTATCTCAGGTCTTCCTTATAGGAATCCCAATCCCGATTTACCCTTGTGTTCTTAGCCTTATTAAAGGCTGTTCTTCACGCTCTCCGATAGGTTCCCTACTCCGTTGTCCACCATGTCAGTTTATGCCTGCCCCTAGGTTTTATCAGGGGACACGCAGCATTAAATGAAAGATTGCATTCCTTTGTGACAATATCAACCATGCCATCTAATTTCTCTACTGTCGCCGGAAGTCCAGGAACCTCCAGCGGCAATAGTTCCTTCAACACCTCCCCATATTTGTTCCAGTTTGTCTTTCTGGGATTCCTGAAGGCTTTCCGGGCAACAGGTTTGATGTTGAGGTTATATGTAATATATCGGTGATCAGAGAATGAGTGCTCCTTCGCCACTCTCTACCCACTGATCATATCAAAAATTGTTCTTACGCAAAGGTCATCTAGAACTTTCTGTCGATTTTTAACAAAAAATGTCGGTTCTCGTCCAATATTGCAAACTTAAAGGTTAATATTTAATAAATAAATAAAAAATAACTCACCCCTCTCGTTGATGTCTGTGCTTCCCCATATTGTGTGATACGCGTTTGCATCACATCCGAGTATAACACCTACCCTTCTTTGATCTGCTTCCCGGATCAGTTCCCCCATGTTATCCAGTGACACCTTCCCGCGATCCATATAGGCTGAGGCTACCCATAGTTTTTCACAGCCACCAAAGCTACTAAATTGCGGAAGAAGAAAACTATTCAAATTATTTTTCGCTAAAATACACGATCTGATCTTCTCAGAGTTGCTCGAGTATAATAATTTATACCCTTTCATTCTTAGGTCACAGATCCTGTTATTGTTAGTCCAAGGTTCTTGAATTAACACCAAGTCCTCATCTGACTTAGTCAGTCTGAGCACGAGAGCTGCCGAGGCAGCCTTCGTGTGATGTAGGTTTATTTGTACAATGCTAATCATTGTTGTCGATCTTACTTCTTACTCTTCCTGCACTCCTTGCATCAGGATAAAGCCATCTGGCTCGTTGGTTTTGTCGCCAACCCCCTCGCGTCGTGTGTTCGATGGGTTGTCCCCATTGGACTTCAGAGAGAGGAGGCTACCTCCCATCACCAACCTTTTTTCGTCCAAAATATCGGAACAACTACCCTGGTCGCCTTAGGCCCGCTTGACCGCCTTCTGCTGGGTCGGTTAGCGTCACACACAGGCTGGTCTTCCGTGCCCTTTTCGACTTCCACTTTCCTATACATTTTCAGAGTGATCGACCCGAAACCGAAGTTGATCACTCCCTTAGATCTAGCAAGGGAAGCCAAGCATTCCTTATTGATCAGCATGATTGCCAATCTAAAGCCTCCCTTAATCTCCTCCTGCTTCACAATCCTCCATCCTTCCGTTGGAAGATCGGTATTACTGGCCCGGACAATCTCAATGATCTCCTTTGGCTTATCCGGCTCGGTTGGTAACCTGACGCGTGCCCTCGGCCTGCTCGAGATTTCCCCTCTGCTGACTGCTTCAAGCCTCGCGCCCGGCCACACCTCGCCTACCTCGGCCACAGCCATTTTATAGAGGTCGACCGATCTCTGGTCCGAGCACGCAGTTAGCTTAATGCGCCGTTTGTTCCATCCCGCATCTCTGCAGGACGGGGGGATCTCGGATTTTTATTTATTTATTTAAAGAAACCTTTTTTGTAAAATACATGTTTGATTTCAGATTATGTACAGTAATTTAAACAAAAATTATATTAAAACAACGAAAAAAATATAAACCAAATTTTGGTTTAAACATTTAAAAATTTAAAAAATAGTCCTTCAGTATATTTTTGAAGTTGTCCTTTGATAAATTGAATTCAAATAGGTCGTCGATTATGTTAAATGATTTAGACATCTTGTTAATGGGGTTGTTTTCTCCATAGTTAGTAGAATGGTGTTCAAGTGTTAAAAATTCATGGTTTCGAAATGTTCTGCATGGCACGTGAATTGATATGTTTTCAAGATGTAAGCTGAATCTACGTGACCAAGCAAAACGTTACCAATAAAAGCCGCGCGCAAGAGAAGTCGTCTATTTTCAAGCGTGCATATTTTGTAATCCGTGCATCTTATTGTGTATGGAGGTAAGCGAGCCACATTTTCATGGGATGGTAAGTTGTGGTCGTAAAGTGGAAATTAGTGTTTTCAACTTGAAATGGTGTCGGAAAGGTCACATGGAAGATACTTTGGAACGGCACTAATGACTTAATAAAATTTCTCACCGAAATTTTTTTCTTCGAAAGATTGTGGGATGTACGGTCTCCCCCAGGTCTCTCTGCTGGTTAGAATGCCATCAACCAGAAATCTTTACTATACTGAAAGATATATGATTGAGAGAATAACCCTTTAAACAACAAGGTATCGGATTTTGCATTAAATCGTAAACTTTAAATTTAAATAACACGGGATATTGCCTTTTGCAATTTTTTGTTTTCAAGTCTTATTCTACTCAAAGAGATGAGTTCAATCATATGCATTACTCATTTTTGGAAAATTTGAATTTATCGGGCATTTAGACCCTTCAATAAAACGACACACTGAAGTTTTATTTCTCCAATTGTAAATTCCTAAATATTCAACATTAGAGCCTCACCCAAACAAACAGTTTGCATACTCATTCTAAATCTGTGTAGCCTCAATCCGAGAGATTTTTAGTTTCGGCACACGGGTAGAAAAACTGATTTATTTTTCGAAAAAGCTTACGAGTACTCAGCCCAGAGGGATATTTCGGGAAGTTGCAATATACCGATCATCTTGAAAATTTACCCAAATAAGGTGTATGAATGCTCATTCTAATTCTGTATAGCCTCAATTTATTTCTCGAAAAGTCTTATGAGTACTAAGCACAGAGGGCTATATCGGCAAGTTGCAACATACCGATCGTCATGAAATAGTTACCGAAATAAGTTGTTTCCATACCCATTCTAAATCTGCATAGCCTCAATACGAGAGATTTTTAGTTTCAGCACACGGGAAGAAAAACTGATTTATTTCTCGTCAAGGCTTACGAGTACTCAGCCCAGAGGAATATTTCGGGAAGTTGCAACATACCGATCATCATGTATATGAATTCAATCCGAAAAAGCCGCTCAGCCCGAAAAAGAAATTAAAATTGTGTCTCTGCTAAACATTAAGAGAATCTTAACTCTCAGTCCGAAAAATTCAAAAACGAGTGTAAAACGGAAACGCATCCTGAGATTTTCTGTTAAGGAAATTTCTTGTTCCATTTAAAATAAATTTTATGAATATTGAACTCATAGTAAACAAATCTTTTCTAAAATATACGACGAATGTTATCAACTCAAATATCCATCCTGAAAAATTATAAATAGAAAATAATAATAAAATCTAACATAAATTTATTTTTTTATTGGTACGTAAGTTCTATTGGTAATAAGAACGGCTAGATTGTGGATTACCTTATAAAAATTCACAGAGACTGATCTGTATATCAGGATATGGTTTAAACATGGTGAGTGCTATAACTTCCTAAAACAACCTAAATCAATGCGATGGGCAGAAGAGTGTTTTACAGGGTGACATATATCTGCGATTGAACGAATTTATGAACTGTGATTTTGCTGATCAGTTTTGTATCAGCATGGTGGATGCTGAAGATCGCTAAAACTACAAATTTTATATCACCGATATGGTCAGACGCGTGGGTTTATAAGGTAGTATATATTCGATTAAACTGCTCATTTATTGATCGCTCTATAAAAATTGACAGAGACTGATCTTTAATGTTTATAAAATTATTATTTTAACATTATGTTTAATTTAAATTTAGCACTTTTATCTCACTTGACATATTTATGTTAAAATAAATATTTTTAGAAATGCAAGTGTGACTTATTTATTCAATGGATCTTGCATAAACTATCATTTGTGGGTTGACATCAACATTTTGCATATTTTCGCAGTAACAACATATTTATTTAGGTCATCATAGCGGCCTTACTTTCCTTTATATTTAGAATAACTTATATAATGGCCATAAATGGATTGTTTTGAATTAGTATTATGGAAATGTTCATAATTAACAATGGCACTCACCATGTTTAAACCATATCCCGATATACAGATCAATCTCTGTGAATTTTTATACGGTGATCAACAAACGACCATTTCTTATTACCAATGGAACTTACATACCAATAAAAACAAAATTTACGTATTGGTATGGATGCGGAACTCCAAACGTTATTAAAACTAATTGTCCTACCTGCAATCATTCTCAAACGGGAAACACGAAGAAGGAAACGAGCTCCCCTGGTACTCCTTCCTCCCAGGTAATGAATTCGATCAAGATAATGACGGAGAAAGCTGAATCAAATACGTGCTCCGAATTGCTACGGAGACAAATATAAAATATATGTCTGCTAACACAAACCCCTTCTTAAATACCATGTCATCCTTAATACAAATTCAAATCATCCAAATCATGTTGTATCCAAAAATCCTTTTCTTGTTTCTACGGAATTAATATCTGAAGTCAACGATATTTATCACAATAAATCTACCCAAACACCTTCTTGGTTTAACAAAAATACCGAAAGCAGAACATTAAGATACTGGAAGTTACGGCGCAATCTAAAGAAAATGATATCTGAATCCACTTTCCATACACACATCGATAACCGACCATATGCGGAAGTCAATATATAGCTGGTGTTCCTTATCGGGGTTTGTTGGATAGTGGGGCAAATATCAGTGTTTTAGGCGCTGGGTCTGAATTATACTTACACAATCCAAACGTTAAAGTACATCAATTATCCTCCTTTCTGAACACCGCTAGTGAAGAGAAACAGCGGATTTTTTGCCATGTTATTTTACCAATCTCCTATTTAGGGAAAACTAGGCGGCTACGTTTACAAATTGCCTCAGGCTTAACCCAGAAGCTTTATCATGGTATGGACTTTTGGGACTTGTTCGGGTTAGCTCCAGCAATTGTGAGCGAAATCGGCAATGGATCCATAACCCCTGTCTAGGAAAATAGGCATGAATTGAGTTCAGATAACCAGAAAAGATTAGCCAAAATTATTGGACAGTTCCCCTGTTCTGTTAAAAATACATGGATTAGGAAAAACTCACCTGATCACTCACACTACCGATGTAGGAAATGCACCACCTATAAACCAACGACACTACCCAGTGTCTCCTGCAGTCCAAGCCGAAATGGACCAGGAACTAGATAGGATGGTGGGGTTGGGAGTGATAGAGGAGAGTCAAAGTGCATGGTCGTCTCCAATTGCTGTTGTTCGCAAGGGCAATGGGAGGGTCGACTGTGCCTTGACGCCCGAAAAGTGAATGAAGTAGCAGTTAAAGATGCATATCCCTTACCATTGATTGAATGATTGCTAAGTCGATTAGATAGGACCAGATACATTTCATTTCTTTTGGCAAATCCGTCTCGATGTGTTATCAAGAGATAAGACTGCATTCACTATTCCGGGCCGCCCCCTCTATCACCTCACTGTAATGCGGTTCGGTCTATGCAATGCCCCACAGACATTGTGTAGACTGATGCACAAAGTTATACCATACCAATTACATGATCAGGTATTTGTGTATTTGGACGACTTGCTCGTGGTATCAGCAGACCTGGATCAATACCTCGATTTACTAACCAACATTGCCAGTATGCTAAAAGATGCCACAATTAACGTGGAAAAGAGCAAGTTCGTGCTCAAAGAGATCAAATACCTGGGCCATGTGATTGGAAATGGGATAATTCGCATGGACCCCGACAAAGTTCAATCAATCGCTGACTACCCAGTTTCACAAACCGTGCGTCAACTTCGGCGATTTCTTGGAATGGCGGGGTGGTACGGTACCGTCGTTTTATATAGAATTACGCAAGCATCACAACGGCGCTCACAGACTTACTTAAGAAAAATCAAAAACTTGTGTGGAATGACGCAGCACAGAAAGCTTTTGAGCAACTAAAATTGGTTTTAACTACGGCTCTAGTTCTGCGAAATAATGATTTTTCACGTCATTTCTTCATACAGTGTGACGCTAGTACAAGTGGTGTGCTTTTTCAGAAGTCCAACCTAGGTGAGGAACATCCCGTTGCTTATTACTCCCATAAGCTTAACTCTGCTCAGCGTAAATATAGCATAACGGAGTTAGAATGCTTGGCCGCCGTTAAGAGCGTAAACAAATTTAGGCCATACGTGGAGCGGTACACCTTCACTATTATTACGGATCATTCCAGTCTTCGCTGGCTAATGGATCAACGTGACCTGTCCAGACGACTAACTAGGTAGAGTCTGAAGCTTCAAGGGTTCAATTTTAATATTGAATACCGAAAGGGCACTCAAAATGTTGTACCAAATGCCTTGTCCAGACTCCACCTTGAGACCATAACCGGTCCCGATAGGTCCTCTTCATGTGGACCTGAGCTCAGATGCTTTCAACGATGCCGGGTACGCTGACAGAGTCAAAGCTCTTAAGGAGAATCCGGCAATAACGAACTCAAAATCATAAATAGCAAGTTATACATTTTGCCTAGTGCGAAAATGGATGATAGCTTGGATATCGCGATATGGAAGCTTGTTGTTCCAGAGAAACTAGTTCCGAGGTTGTTGGAACAAGCGCACAATTCACCCTTGAGTGCACATTTGGGATTTGATAAGACTTTGAATCTTCTGCAGCGCCATTACTATTGGGCAGCAATGGCTCGCGATGTTAAGGCATATATCCAGAACTGCGTTACTTGTAAACAAATAAAACCGACAAACTGTAAGACTCAGCTGCAAATGGGAGATTACTTCGAAGTTGTTCGACCTTTCCAAAGGTTTTTCATTGATTTTCTGGGCCCATATCCACGTAGTAAATTAGGAAATACACATCTTTTGATCGTATTAGATCAATATTCTAAATTCGTCTTGTTGGAGCCGCTGAGAAATGCTACATCTAACGGAGTCGTATCCTTTCTAAAATAGAAAGTTTTTAGTGTATTTGGAGTGCCTGAATTTCTAGTCTCGGACAACGGATATCAGTTTCAATCTCATATACTTGCTGATTTGTTAAAAAAATATGGTGTTACACATCAATTTACACCAAAGTATGCACCACAATCAAATGCATCAGAGAGAGTTAGCAGGACCATCATATCAGCCACACGAGCGTTTATTAAAAATGACCACGGCGAGTGGGACAACCACATTGATGAAATTAGTTGTGCTTTAAGAAACGCAATACATAGTTCAACTGGCTTTTCGCCGTACTTTCTTACCTTCGGGCAGCACATGATAATTCATGGTACAACCTACCAACTGTTGCGTGAATTAAATTTACTCAGTGACAAACAAGCTTTGGTTATGAGTGTCTCAAATAGGCTTTCTGCTATCCAACAAAAAGTGTTGACCAATCTACAAAATGCATATCAACGAAACGTATCGAATTATAATCTTCGAAGCAGACCTAGAATCTTTCACCCTGGACAAATCGTTTTTGCTAAAAATTTGGCACAAAGGGATATTTCGGGAAGTTGCAACATACCTATCATTTTGAAGTTTTTACCCAAATAAGTTGTTTGCATGTTCATTCTAATTCTGTATAGCCTCAATCCGAAAGATTTTTAGTTTCGGCACATGGGAAGAAAAACTGATTAATTTCTCGAAAAAGCTTACGAGTACTCCGCACAGAGGGATATTTCGACAAGTTGCACCATACCGATCAATTTGAAATTTTTACCAAAATAAAGTGTTTGCTTCCCAATTCTAAATCTGTATAGCCTCAATCCGAGAAAATTTTAGTTTCGGCATACGGGAAGAAAAAATGATTTATTTCGCGAAAAGTCTTACGACTATATACTCAGTCAGCCCAGAGTCATATTTCGGCAAGTTGCATTATACCGATCATCTTGGAATTTTTACCCAAATAATTTGTTTGTATACCCATTCTAAAACTGTTTAGTCTCAATCCGAGATATTTTTAGTTTGGGCACACGGGAAGAAAACTGCGGATCGATTTTGTCTCGTGAGTTAATCATTTAAAATGAGTGATGCAAAAAAAACGAATACGTACACCGTATTTGTTTTTTTTTGTTGATTCACTCATTATAAATGAGTAACTCACGAGACAAAATCGATATACTAATTTATTTCTCGAAAAGGTTTACGAGTACTCAACCTAAAGGGGTATTCCGGAAAGTTACAACATACTGATCATCTTGAAATTTTTACACAAGTAAGATGTTTTCATACCATTCAAAATCTGTATAGCCTCAATCCGGGAGATTTTTAGTTCCAGCACACGGGTAGAAAAACTAATTTATTTTTCGAAAAGGCTTACGGGTAATCCGCACAGTCGGATATTTCAAGAAGTTGCAACATACTGATCATCTTGGAATTTTTACCCAAATTCGGTGTATGATGCTCATTCTAATTCTGTATAGCCTCAATCCGAGAGATTTTTAGTTTCGGCACACGCGAAAAAAAAACTGATTTATTTCTCGAAAAGGCTTACGATTACTCAGCATATAGGAATATTCCCGGAAGTTGCAGCATACTGATCATCTAGAAATTGTTATCCAAATAAGATATTTGCATACCCATTCTAAACCTGTTAATCCGAGTGATTTTTAGTTTCAGCACACGGGAAGAAAAACATAATATTCAATTCTCTAAAAGGCTTACAAGTACTCAGCCCAGATGGATATTTCAGGAAGTTACAACTGTATAATCTCAATACTAAATATGTATAGTCTCAATTCGAGAGTTTTAAGTTACGGTACACGTGAAGAAAAACTGATTTATTTTTCGAAAAGGCTTACGAGTACTCCGCACAGTGGGATATTTCGGGAAGTTGCAATATACAGTGCTGTGAAAAAAAAATTGGGCAAACATATTTTATTGCAAATTGGAGTCTTTTTTTGATAAAATTACAAAACTTTTGAACGCAATTAGCTTATTGTTTCATTTTAAAGACATGTATGACGTAATTTTATGAAAAAAAAATTACCTGCAATTTAGGAGAAAAACCCCGAAAGATGCCATAATATTCAAAATACGGTGATTGAAGTTAAAGTAATGGAATAAATTAAACACTTATTTTTAAATTTTTTTTTTGTTTTTTATTGATTTATAGAAATTCTATCTTTAATATTAATATTTTGTTTGACGGCATTTTGTTTTTTTTACATCGGTATAACCCCGCAACTGATGTGCAAAAAAATTGGTCAAGCAATTATTTTATTTTACGCCTAGCGTTCTTGGCCGACATTAGGGTTCAGATGTTTTATTGCGTGTATTTTTTTTTGTTTGAGTATAAATAGTGCATATTTGGTAAGATTAAGTTATTCTGTAAGTGATCCTAGTCAAATAAAGAATAAAGTGCAAGTTTAGTTAAAAAAATGGGAAAAGTTAGTAAGCAGTGTAAAAGCAATATGTTGATTTGGGCGCGAGAAAATTTAACCACGCGTGAAATAGCTGAAAGATTAAACATTCATACAAGTACTGCCGCGTGGAATATTAAAAAATTGCGAGAGATGGGCAGTACACAAAGAAAGAAAGGCTCTGGAAGGCCCAGAAAGACAACGCACTGGAAGATCGTTTCATAATATTACAATGTCGTCGGAACCATTTAAAAACTTCATCGGGCATAAGACGGGATGTTAAGCGAGCAACAGAAAAAGAAATTTCAGTCAGCTTAGTGAGAAAAACACTTGTTAAAGCTGGTTTGAGAGCACTTAAACCAGTTCAGAAGCCTGAGCTCACATTACTAGTGAAAAAACAACTTTTGCTATGGGCTCAGGAGCATGTTTCTTGGACTCTAGAGATGTGGAATGATGCGATTTTCCTCGATGAATCAAAATTCAAGCTGTATGTTGGAGATTGAAGAATTCTGGTAAGAAGAAAACCGGGCGATAGGCTTGGCAACGAATGTCTTTAAAGACTTCCACCGAAAAAGGTAGGAATTATGGTCTGGGAATGCTTTTCTGGAAATGAAACCGGTCGATTGTGCTTCCTTAGTTACAGCATTACAGCAGCTGTTCATCTGCAGGCCCTACACAACGAATTTGAGCCTTCTGTTTTAAAGCTTTTTGGCGAGACTTGCAAATTTATTTTTCAACAGGACTACGCTCCGTGCCATACCGCCAAAGTTGTGAGTTATTAAATTTGAATTGTAAATAAAAAGATTGGCTTTCAGATAAACATAAATAATATGTTAAAAATTTGTTTTTTTTCTTATCTCTTCATTTAAAGGTAAAAAAGTACTTCGAAGAAAGAAGTATCGATGTGTTGAGCTGGCCCTCGTATAGTCCAGACTTAAATCCCATTGAAAATATTTGGTCTATAATGAAGCTAAAAGTAGCAAGAAAGCGCCCAGATCAATTCAAGCTTTAAAAAGTTTGTTGATGACGATTTGGGAATCCATACCTCCTACGACTTTGAAAAATTTATCAAATTCAATGAATCGGAGGTGTATCGCTGTAATAAAAGCAAATGGCGGTCCACTAAAACTTTAATATTAAAGATAGAACTTCTATAAATCAATAAAAAACAAAATAATTAAAAAATAAGTGTTTAATTTATTCCATTACTTTAACTCCAATCACCGTATTTTGAATATTATGGCATTTTTCGGGGGTTTTCCCCTAAATTGCAGGTAAAATTTTTTCTTCAAAAAATTACGTTATACATGTATTTAACATGAAAAAATAAGCAAATTGCGTTCAAAAGTTTTGTAATTTTAGCAAAAAAATAATCCAATTTGCAATAAAATATGTTTGCCCAATTTTTTTTTTCACAACACTGTACTGATCATCTTGAAATTTTTACCCCAATAAGGTGTTTGCATACCCATTCTTAATCTGCATAGAAATCTCAATCCGAGATATAATAAAAAAAGTTAATATTTTAAACTACTTTGTTACGAGTCTCTCCGTCTGGAGAATTCCAAAAATGTCTGGGCTAAGACTAAGTTCATAGTAAAACGTTTTTTTTATTTAATAGGCTGGGCTAACTTTTTATACGTCTCAAATTAATTGCTTTTAGTAAAAACTAACAGAACACAACTTGTGCTAGCGACGAATTATCTAGATTTCAACTACATTCTATGCGATTCAAAATTTTGATACGGGCGGAGCAGATCATTTAAAATGTTCACCTTATTATTAAATCAAGACAATTATAGATCGAACATTATTATAGTATCACTTTAGGTTTAACTCAAAGTGACAATATTTTAAATAGCTATACTAGTAGCTACACTTATAAAAACTTCATCAAGTGTACCTAAATGAAAGAAAATGTTTTTCTGAGATAAATGCCAATTAGATTATAAAATTTTGTAATACTTTTTATTTACGCATCAATCAATTTTAAGAGTAATGTATAAGACATGCAAGTCACAGTACACCAACGACAACTTTTTATTTTCACAGACCATGCATGAAAAATTGTGTTCTCAAGATGTAAGATGTTATTACTCTTACAATTCAATTAAAAAATGATTTTTTTATTTATTTTTATTTGTCAAAATTTCTCGTTTATGACATATTTGTGTGGTTCCCGAGAGAATGTTCGATCTACACGAAAATCTCAAAAGATAATTTGCCGTTCCTTTCAAGTCGCTGAGGTTGGCCCAAACCCGAATTTTTTTAGTTGTTGTCTTTGATACGTATCATCCCGAAAAAGTGTAAATAGTAAAATAATGTAGCCTCATCCTGAAAGAAAAATTGTAAAATTAAAACAAATCATAGAAGTGTTCAGCATCCCAAGTTGAAAACGCTAAATTCCACACTTGGCACTCATTGCTCTGATGATTTTTAAAATTATATAGTATTTAAGTGGTTTTGATCATATGCGCTTCCAGGTGTAGGCTATATCACCGAGCACAACATGCAAATATTTTCAGAATTTTTTCTACTAATTTTAGACATCATCCCAAGACAAGTTAAGAAGACTAAATTCCACGCTCGGTACTTATGGTTCCGAAGATTTTCTGAATTAAATTATGCAGAAGTCATTTGCATTCAGACCCAGCCTTGAATGCAGAAGTCATTTACATCCAGACCCAGCCATTCCGCTTCCTTAGTGTGATTAAGATCTTGGAGCGCTTCAAGTTCAGCTCAGGCTATACTTGCTTCGCTACGTTACGAGTTGGACTGGTGAACCACCTAGCGTTTGCCAAGACAACTGCTTTCCTATGGCTTGCTGCTTTCAGCACAGCCATAGCCCTTCCTTCGTATTCTCTTCCTAGTTCCAGTTGGAGAGTCTTACCGTACCGTCTTACCGAGTGCCCTTTTTGCAGGCACGTCCACCCCGATATCAGTTTTGGCATCAGTAGACATCATTTTCAGTTCCCCTGTATGATAATTTATCCAAAGCTGGCCACCACACATTCACAATACAAACTGCAATATGTGCCTTACTACTGCAGTGTAAAACCAGTGCACCAGCTCCGGTTTCAAACTCCATTTCCTTCCGTTGGCATTTTTGCAAGAGTATAGAGTCACCTTCCTCAGTATTTCTAACGTATTGGTTTCCAACTGAGTGGAAAGGACCAGCTCTGTTTCAAATGGGTTGGTCCACAACATCACATCCCTGATTTTACCCAGATGCTTTCCCAAGACAACTACCGCTATGTCATCGGCATAAGCAATCACACCAATCCCTTCTCCTCCGGTTCCAATAGTAGTCCGTTGATTACTACATTCCGAAAAGAATGTGAATTTGGTCTTAAATCGGTTCTATAGCCGTACGTCCTCGAGTTGGCCGAGAGGCGTAAAGTAAGGTACGTAAAAAGCATATACGCGGAAGAGCATGGTGAGCCTTGAGCCCCAAAACAAATCACATGTTTAACAATAAAATAAAACTCTGTCTTCTAACGAAGACTTCCCCCATCTTCACGTTGTTAAAAGCGCCTTCGATATCGAGAAACGCCCCCAACAAGAATTTCTGAAAAACCAGTGGCTTCTCAATTTTGTAAACCAAGGCATGTAATGCTGTGTCCACGGGCCATTATGGTACGCATGTTGAGACTGTTCCCAGTTTCTGGGTACAATTCTCGAACGGATATGGTCATCCAGCAGCCTTTTCATGATTTCCAGCAGAAAGTATGACAGAGATATTGGTCTGTGGTCCTTAGGATTGCTCTGCGAGCTTCTAACTGTATTCGGGATGAAAATCAGCCTAGCCTCCCTCCATTTTTTGGGGATCTACCCCAGCTTCAGATACCCGTTGAAGAAAAACCTCCAGCCGGGGGAGCAAAACCTCCAAGTTCTTCTGAATTTCTGCTGGTACAATCCCATACGGACCAGCTGACTTAAAAGGCTTAAAACATTTAATAGCCCATTTTACTTTAGTATATTCAGAATATACTCTGTCTACAACAGTTGAGCCCCGCAATCATCCATAGACCCGCAGTTGACGCATTCTCACTTCCCGGGAAGTGAGTTTCTATCAAGAGATCAAGAGTCTCTTCACTAGAAGCAGTTTTATCAGATATCCTGGAACAGCTAGACTGGTAGCGAGAATCTTTCTGAAGTGCGAGGTTTCCGAAACCTCTTCCATTCTATCACAGAAAAGCCTCCACGAATTCCTTAGCGCCTTCCTTGTTTCCTTTTTATATTATCTAATGCATTCCTTATAGAAGTCCCAGTCTTAACTTTCACCCGATGTTTTCGCTCTATTCAAAGCAGACCCCCACAGACAACACCTTCGACGATCGGAATGCGGTTTTTGCATTTGCTTCCAAAAGAGACGGCTTTTGGAAGATTAGAGAACTTTGTAAATAAGAGTCAGAACTAGCCCCACTCGGGTTCCCGGGGGTTTTTGAGGACGTTGATCACGATTATGATGTTTAAATTGACCCACAGCTGACCTGGAGCTCAGGAACGCCGAAGAACATTATCTCCGTGGGACTCTCCCGAAAATCACGGTTTCTTGGGTCGCTGGATCCAAATATGGCATCGGCGAACACCCCCTGGACACCTAGTGCGGCCGAACCTGGACGCGGACGTCATTCCCGAGAATTTTCGTGACAATATCGGCAAAAACAACCCGAAAATCATTGTTCGGGCGTTGTTTTGGGGCGCTGAATCCGAATTTCCCGTCGAAAACGGCCCCCTGAACATCTGGTGCATTGGCACCTTTATCTTGACATCGATGTTATTCCCATGAATGTTAACCAAAAAAATATGAGGAAGAAATGATAGACTACCTCAAGTGGGAGTTGTCTCCATTCCCTCAGGGATACTTCAATAGTTTTAGAATGCTGAAGAATACAAAGTCCGATTTGTATTCATTGTTCACGAAAACTCCCACGAATATTAATGATCCTGAGAGGACATTTTACGTTCTGGATGTAGGACGTTCTGGAAGTCGAATGGACAATCGGACAAACATTCTCGTCGATTGTGGACAATTACTTAAAGTATATGTTGAACGATTGTTATTTTTGATGGTTACCAAACCCTCTGTACTAAGGAACGTGAAAGAATCCATCGCGCTAATCGGGGAAGTTCAGCAGACGTCCGTTTTAGCGAGAATATGGCGCTACAAATACAACAGGAAAAATTCTTACAAAATAAAAACAATAAAAATAAGATTATTGAAATGCTCCGTGCCAAACTGACCACAGTCGGGATAGTTTCAGACCAATGTGCAGCGGATGCTGATCGTACGATTGTAACGACAGTTCTAAAATAATCTAGGGACCCTATCAAAAACGTAGTCATAGTCGCCGAAGTTGCGGACGTTGTCGTACTATTGACCGCACTCTGCCCGGTTGACAGACAAATATTTTTACGGAAACCTGCAAGGCTCAATAAACCCGAAGAAGTATATTCTTCGCGTAGCGGACATCAGGTGTCCGGGGGGTGTTTGCCGACGCCATATTTGGATTCAACGACCCAAAAAAAAACCCGGGCGCCAAGTTTCTCTCCTTCTCCGCGTGAATTTTGGGCGAGTCCCACGGAGATGATGTTCAGGGCCAGGTTCCAGTGCACCAAGTGTTCTGGAGGTCGTTTTCGACGGGAAATTCGGATTCAGCGCACCTAAAAACGTCCCTACTTTGATTTTCTGGCTGTTTTTGCCGATATTGTCACGAAAATTCTCGGGAATGACGTCCGCGTCCAGGTTTGGGCACACCAGGTGTCCAGGGGGTGCCGATGCCATATTTGGATTCAGCGACCCAAAAAACCCCCGGGCGCCGAGTTTATCTCCTTCCCTGCGTGATTTTCGTTAGAGTCCCACGGAGATAACGTTCATCGGCGTTCCTGAGCTCCAGGTCAGCTGTGGGTCAATTTAAACATCATAATCGTGTACAGCGACCTCGAAAACCCCGGGAACCCGAGTGGGGCTAGTTCTGACTCTTATTTACAAAGTTCTCTAATCTTCCAAAAGCCGTCTCAAGAAATGCATTTGTGAATGCATTTTTGGTTGCAGCAATGCAATTTCCGGTTTGTTCAAAAAAAAAATGAGGGGCGAATTTTACAAATAATTTTTGGAAGCGAATGCAAAAAACCGACTAGAAGCCAGAGATTCCCTATTATTTATCATAATAGATAATATGAAACTGTTCTTAAGTGCCTCCTGCTTCACAATCCTCCAGGTTCACATCGGAAGATCCGGATTGCAGACCTCGATAATCTTCAAGGATTCTACCAGGTTCTCCGGTTCCGTGGGAAGTGAGACCATTGCCTTAGATCTGCTTGATATTTCCTCCTCAGAAAGTGCCCTGAGGTTGGCTCCTGGCCATACCTCACCTTATTGTTCGATCGCCTTCTGTATAAGAAAGCTGATCTGCGCACCCGGTCAGCTTCAGGTTGGTGATATCAAACCGCGTCCCTACCAATTGGCGGGGCTCCCGGATGTTGTCCAAGGACTTTGAGAAAAACGAGGTTAAGTGCATCGAACAATAACTTCCATTTTACTGCTGTGATGCTCCCCTGCTAATGGCTCTCGTCCACAACGGATGTCCCACATTAAGCTTGGCCCGTTTTGGCCCGTTTCCTCTCGACATCCAGAGTTCCATGCTCCTCTTCGTTAGATCTATGCCTTTTATACGCAAGATCCTTCCTCTGTGCATTGCTCACACTTCACCACCCCCTCGGGACTGTAGCCAGTCTGTCCAAGACACGAAAGGCCGAACGCGTGATTCTGTATCTCCGAACCGTCGGAGCAATGACTTTCTGTTTCTTACCGCTAGTCCCTGGTTTGGAAGCTTTGGAACCGCTCTTAGCATCACTGACAGCTGGAGACACAGACCCCCTCGTCCTTATCAGCATTTGAGAAGTGCTGTAGACTTCTTTAATTTTATTTTTACAGGATTCCATATTTGGTCCCACGAGTATCTGTGAAAACGATGGTCCACCCGTGCGGGGATCCATATACACGGGTAAGGCTATATAAAACTGGAGGCCGCCTGGTATCCAGAGGGTTCCGTTCAGGGCTGGACAGTTATTTTTAGATGCATTCCCAGCTTGGCTGATCATCTGCACGGTTCGCATAACACCTTGATTCGACCCCTTCGCCACTATTTAGCGTGATCCGCCGCACACCTAGGTTACCTATTTCACCCATTCATGTTACCAAGAATGAAAACTCTATGCTGCTGTATTGATTTACAATTGTAAATTTTAACAATTCAAAAACCTTCTTGAAATTCCAGTGAATTTTTTTTAAAAGGTTCAAAATTTAATCAAGCATTCGTCGAATCAAGCATGTGTTTGTTCTTCTAATTAATCTTATCTGGTTTAGTATTCAAAATTGTAAAAATTTTAATGTTGTACAGGCAGTTGCAAACAGAACTCTGTGTTGCTCATTAAATTATGCCTACATTTGCTTGGTTGAGTGGTAACACTTATCATATGCACATGTTACATCCACTGTACACAATGTCGCACCGCTGATTTTCAAAAGATTTTTTTTTTTATTAATGTATGTAAATGTAATATAACATCATGTATGTTATACGCGTATATACATTTACAGTAGTAGATCATCCTTTTGTAAAGAAAAGTTTCCTGTAAACAGAACTACTTGATGTCGACAATTCTATATAAAAAATTTTACACATGTGTTTCTATTATGCATTTACGATTCGGATATTTTGGTTTTCAGCCCAGATGCAAAATATTAAAATAACGTTGCTCATCCATTCGTTATACTCGTTCGCCTTGGTTATTTTTGGTTGTCTTTAAGATGTCTCAATGTTTCTTATGTATGATTGGAAAATAAAAAGATCAAATTACAGACCTAAAAAAACTATCGGCATGTGCATTTCGAGAGGCACATAATGCACTGAAATGCAACCATTTTTTTACATAGTATACATATGTATCGCCGAGATATATGTATGTACATAGAGGCATAATAAAAATCGACTAAAGGAAATTGTATAGATTCGTGGGAAATTTGTGAATAGTCTTTATCCTTAACCTCTCACTAGACCCTTTAAATTATGATTAACACACTTGTTTGAAATCTACTACCGTCTTAATATAACAAAACGGGTCCCATTTGAAACGCGATATTTTAAAACGCGAATTATCAAAACGCGATATTTTAAAATGCGATATTTCAAAACACGATAGAGTACAAAACGCGATATGGTACAAAACGCGATATTTCAAAACGTGATATTTCAAAACGTGATATGGTACAAAACGAGATATGGTACAAAACGTGATATTTCAAAACGCGATATTTCAAAACACGATAGGGTACAAAACGCGATATGGTACAAAACGGGAATTTAGGATCGGGTTATATCAGTCGGGTGAAGGGGAAATTTAATTTCAGTTTATAGGAATTTAAAAATCGATAGGAGCGAGAGTATATAGGATCGGTATAAATCGGATCGCTACGCTCCCGTTGCTTCGCAATGCATATCCTGTACGATAACGCGTTTTGAAATATCGCGTTTTGAAATATCGCGTTGTGTACCATATCGCGTTTTGTACCATATCGCGTTTTGAAATATCGCATTTTGAAATATCGCGTTTTGTACCATATCTCGTTTTGTCATATCTCGTTTCAAAATATCGCGTTTTAAAATATCGCGTTTCGAGCGGATCCGTAACAAAACACGATTACGTATTATTTTAATGATACGGTCACAGCAGTTATTTAATGCCTATAAGTCATCAGATCTAAACTTATAGGAAATCGGCACCACAATACCGATATAATGAATCCAACATCGGCATCACGTGGAATCGCGCTCTAATAGTGTAAAAACATCTAGAGTGTAAGAATTGATCTATTTATCAATCTGGGCAGAGCATTTCTAATCCTAGATTTGCAATGGGCAAATCAGAAATAAAAACTGTCCAGTCATCGCACAAAAAACGAAATTGGCTTGGGTACTAGCCGTTCATTCTGACAGCAAGGCCCATAAAATAGTTTCCTCTTATAAAATAGATTCCTTTGGTTCTACTGTATTCACTGCTAGCATACCTATCGATAGGCAGTCCACTATCCACCACCTGTTTTCCACACTATCCACCACCCTTGTTTTCTGCGATGAAAGCATCAAAAATTATTAATCGGTTCAAATCGGTCCAGTTTTTTGGTGCTTAAGTCGTTTCGTTTTTTTATTTTTTTGACATCTCACCAAGTATTTGAGTGGTGAGTTAAGATGTTCGCGGAAACGACTGCTATAGTAATCATACAATTTTTTTCGTTTTTAAACGCGTTTGCGTAAACAACATTCATTTTTTAAGGAATAAGTCGACATATTTTTTAATTCTCACAATACATTTCTTTCCGCGATAAAATATCATTTCAATTACAAAAGGTATCAAATGGGTTCCTGAGTAGCACACATATTTAGAAAGTGTGCGTCAATGTGTTAAGAAAAAAATATTTTAACTACACATATTCTATTTTAATTTTTTCAATGCGATGTCGAATAAATCGAATAATTGTTTTGTTTTCGCAGAAATACATAATTAGAAATTACATTAAAACTAAAATTAAATAAATTTAATATTATTTTCAGCATATTTGATTATAAATTTAATTTTTTATTTAAATAACCCTCAATTAACCCTTTATATGTATAAAAGCCTAAATGTATCTTCATTTATGTCTAATATAGACTTTAATTACGCTCATCATGTGTATTCAACTCGAAACTGTAACAGAATTGATTCGCATCATATTAAACCTGAATTTGGAAGAAAATCGATCACGTTTATGGGCCCATTTATTTATAATCAAGTACCTGAATTTATAAAGCAATCTGAAAACTATTTACAATTTTAAAAAAATATTAAAAATTACTTTAAATCAAATATTCTATTATTTTGGAATTAAATCTCTGTTATCTTTAATTTTTAAAAATTTTATAATATTTATATATCTATGAATGTAAATTTTGTAACTTTTGTATAATTATGTATAACAACTTGGATTATCCTTAAAGGAACATTAAATTCACTGGATAATCTGCCGTTGTTATTGAATGAGAATGAACAATAAAAATAAAAATAAAAAAAAAAAAAAAAAAATCATAGAGATGTCAACCAAAAAAAGTAAATGGCGCACATTCGCACTAACACAAACACACGTACTACTACTATATACTTGCGGTTATTTCGTCAACTTGACAAATTTTGGAAAATATCAACTCCGAGGTTTTTTCGTCTAGTAAACCATTTTTTGCTGTCATACGCCATTTTTTACGTTATGGAGGAAGTTTTAAATGAAATTTACTTCATATCATCATCATTATTCTCCTCAGATTCATCTGATGAAGAATTTTTGGAACAAACAATTGTCAACCATCGACATGACATGACAGCAAAGATGAAAGAAATATATTGTTTTGACATTTAAAAGCGGTGTAGTTAATTTCTGTTCCATTGATACAAAATCAGGGTATAAAATGAGGGTACTATTTTTAGAGAACGAAAATATTAATCGAAATCAACATTAATAAAGCTACCCACCCCCAAAATATTAGAAGGGTTTTGTGGAAACATATGGATATCATGGCCGTGTGCCACGCAAGAAGCCATTAATTTCGAATGTTAATTCCAAGAAAAGAATTGAATTTGCAGAAAAATTAAAAATAAAAGGCTTCGGAGCCAATGGGAGAGGTATAATTTGGAGAAAACCAAAACACACAAACATGATGGTGGTTCGGTTATAGTGTATGGGGTTCAATCTCGGCGAGTGGGGTTAGTAAAGTTATTTTTATAAATGAAAATTAAGATCGCTGGAAATTTCTAGATGTTCTAAAGGACAATTTGTAACGGAACGGCAGTGAGCGCCACTGCAATGGATTCTACCATTTCGCGCCACTGTAATGGTTTGATCAAACTCAAAACAGGAAATTTGCTCCGTTAACAGAATGTCACTGCAATTCTTTAAATATGTGATAGCAGCACGTTTGCGAGGCTAGGCTCAGTCGGTGGGTGGAGTTCTTATCGCTAATTGCAGTAACCTTGATGTGCTACCGCGTTACTCATACCAATGATATTGTGAGTGAAAACTTATATGGAACGAGACGCTAAAAAAACAGGAAATTAACAGGAGGTATTCATAATTCATTAACGTTATTTATTTGATTGAGGAATTAATCAAGAAAGCTGTAAATAATTTAATGCAAAAAAAATACTAAAACAAGAAATAATGAATTAAACAAAGGTGAAGTATGTGTACAGTCATTTTATCAGCGTGGTTAAGGCTGTTGTAGACCACATGCTCGCCACCCCTTTCCTACAAGCAATACCGTGCACTACATTTTCGGTACGCTCCCCTGGTTAACGTGTTAGCCTTAATTATCTAATAAAGTTTACGCAGGCATGGTAATATCCCAACAAACTACCTTAAACTATAAGAAAAGTCATGAAACATTATTACACCACACGAAAGGGCGCAAATTGTAGATGATAGTATCGTGACAGGAGCAATAAAACACCTAAAAATTAACATGAAATTGATAAATAATTATTGGAATAATTCGATTTGAATATTTGTGTTACAAGTACATATGAAAGATAATTGAAAATGTAATTTAGTTAAGTATTTTGTACATCACAATTACAACAATAATAATAATAATAATAAATTTGTAATTGTAACGTACAAATTTAATAATTTTATACCTATTTTTTTGGGGGTCCGTGGCCCTATTGGGATTGAATAAATATACTAATGATAAACATATGATAATTAATAAATTATAAAATTAGAAACTATAATAAACATGGTCATTAGAAAAGTAAGCAATAAATAAATAAAATCATAATTAAGTTAATATAATTATAAATTCTTTAAAATACAATCACCGAATGACAGACAAAAATTGTATAATTTCAAGTTTTTCGGTGAGAAAAATAACACCGGGACACTGTCCAGCATCATCACCATCTATTATCATATTTTTAAATTATTACACCAATAATCATCAGCAGATTATTCAACCACTTAAATTAGGGCTTTCCAATATAACTACATAGACATCAAGAGATAGATTTGGTAATTTACAGACGCGTGTGTCACGATACTATCAAACACATATGAAATATTGTTGCGCAATTGAGTGATAAAAATTCGCACAAACTTATATTTTTAGGCTGCTGGAACATTGCCAATGTTACAATCGTGGGGCAGCCTCACACCCATGAGAACGTCTCTAAAAGCCGAGCAAAGTAATACTAACAGAAACATTAGCCAGAAGAGAGAAAATGTTTGTTCCTTAAACAATTTAACATTTGAGTTGTGAGAAGGTGTGATTCTACCAGTACCTATTACCTAATATCTTTTGCATGGAATAATAGCTTTAGTAAATTTCGGCGCGAGATTGCTACTAAAATTCTGTTGGGCTGAGCTTTGTGTGAAGTTACGGACGAACATGCTTTGACCAGGACTGAATACTCGTGACCTGCTACGAAGGTTATATTTCGAAGCGTTCCTTTCATAAGCCATCTTTAAATTCCGTAATACATCCTGTTGGGCTATTGATAGTCGATCAGCTGGTGATAAAATATCGACATTATTATCATTTAATGAGTCCAATTTTCTAGCTAATTCGTATGACGACCCATGCATAATCCTGTGTTGTCCGAATGTCAAGTAATGGGACGAAAAGCTCGTTGATGAATGGACCGTGTTTTTTAGTGCTCCGGCTATTTCATCCAAATGAAGGTCCCAATATTTATGGTCATCCTTGACATACGATCTTATGGCCGCAAGAATAGATCGATTCACACGTTCTGAACAGTTGGACTGCGGAGCATATATAGCTGTAAACTCGTGTCTTACGCCATATTTTTCTAGAAGACCTGCCATAAATAACTATTTAAATTGTGGTCCGTTGTCTGAAAATAAAATTTCTGGTACGCCAAAAAGCTGAAAAATCTTTCCTTCCAGAAATTGACACACTTTTACAGCTGAAGCTGATCTCAATGGCTCAAGTATTATAAATCGAGTGTAATGATCTAAAATAATCATAATATGCGTGTAACTATTAGCAGTACGTGGATATGAATGTAAAACGTCTATATATAGTCGTTGGAATGGTCTTACTGATTCGATATATTGTCCCATATCTGGTCTGGTGACAAAATTAACTGGTTTAGCTTTCTTGCACACTTCACATGCGTTAATATAATTTCTCACCTGTAAAGCCATTGCCGACCAGTAAAATTGTCGTCTCAATAATTCCAAAGCGTTTACGATTCCTTGGTGTGCAGCTGACGGGGGATTGTGTACTTGGTGAATCAAATCTTGCGTAAGTCCTGCTGGAACTACGAATTTCCAAAGTGGGATGTCACTCTTCTCGTGGTTTGCTTTATTGATTTTAATGAACAGTTTTCCGGCGCTGACTTTAAAATTTGTAGAGGCGTTTGGGTTATTGGTGACAGCTTTAACTCGTGCTTGATATTCTCCGTCGTTAAAAACTGGTGAATACATATCAAGATGCAAAGGGGAATCGTTTGGCAATTTACACTCTTCAATGTTTATCCTTGACAGGCTATCTGATACGATGTTTTGTGTCCCTTTGCGTTATTCAATGATGAATTTGTGTAGCTGGAGTTTTAGTGCTCACCTTGCAAATCATCCAGATAGATCCTTTTGATTCATAAGCCATTTCAGGCTGGCATGGTCAGTGATGATCGTAAACGGATAACCTTCGATTTAAGGTCGAAATTTGTTGACGCTCATCACCGCAGCCAAACACTCTAATTCCGTGATTATGTAATTGCGCTGAGCTTTGTTCACTTTTGCAGACATATAAGTCACACACATATTTCAACAGTAACGAGTTTTTTTCCTCGGATTTCAACGTCTTCCGCAAAGATGGTTTTTACTGTCCTGACACAAATTCAACAGGCAGAGGGGTTCTTATTGCAGTGCACATCAATTTTGATAGTACAATTGTTACCATTCTCAACACTGCTAATATCGAGTTAATATGCGTCAAAATAAAGAATAATAAAAGTAATGTTTTTATTTTATGTTGCTATATTCGCCCACTTAGCCAGGTCGTAACCTATCAACTTCTTACTAACGCTGTTGACTTCATCTTTGACCTGATGGATACTCAAGATGACTTCTTTGTCGTGGGTTATTTTAATCTCCCCGGTCTGAAATGGGACTATTCAGACGATAACAGTCATTATGTTGCGTCGAATGTACTAACCACCAAAGAAGCTTTATTTACTGATAATATGTTGAACTCTGGATTATTTCAGATCAGCAACGTTAAGAACAGTTTGAACAAACAGCTCGATTTGGTATTTTCATCTGGTACCAACAATAGCATCGAATCGGAAACCAATCTCATCCTTTGTGCCATAGATGTATACCATCCTCCCATTTTAATTACATTTTGTCTGGAGCAAGACAGTTTTAATGTTGAAACTCCGCCATGTTTTAATTTTCGTATGGCCGACTTTGTGAAACTTAATGATTTGTTGTCAAATATCAACTTTGACACCATTTTGAATGATAATAATGATATAGAAACACAAACTGTAAATTTTTATTCTGTAGTTTTTGATTGCTTTGAACAATCCATTCCGTATACTCGCAAAAAAACTGTATTGCCATCACCTCCTTGGTATAATAGCGAATTACGAGCATTACGCAACCGTAGAAACAAACTTTGGCATAGATTTCTAAGAACTAAATCGGACTCTGATCACTCTAACTATTTGATTAGTTATAATGATTTCAGTAGTTTATCGGACGAACTTTACGGGAATTACATCAGACTCATGCAGTCCAATCTTATAGCCGATCCTAGGAGTTTCTGGCGGTTTGTTAATTTGAAAAAAAAATCCGACGGATACCCTTCCACTCTGAATTATAAAGATCATTCCTCTAATGATCCTCAAATCATAACAAATCATTTTGCTAACTTTTTTAGTCTGGCTTTTGCAAACAGTGATTTTGAACCCGATGAAGATTACTTCATACACATGAATAACTGTGTTCAAACAACACTAACTTCGGTTCAAATCGATTACGAATCCGTGGTACAAAAGATTTCCAAACTTAAAGATGATTTTTCACCTGGTCCTGACGGTCTACCATCCATCGTCCTAAAAAACTGCAGTAATATTCTTGCTCAGCCGCTGACGGCACTTTTCCAAAAGTCGCTTTCACTTGGAATTTTCCCATCTATTTGGAAAAGTTCCTTTATAGTTCCGATCCATAAGAACGGCTCCAAATCAGACATTTGTAATTACAGGCCGATTGCAAAGTTATCTTGTATTCCCAAGCTGTTCGAAAGTATTATATACGATTCATTGTACTTTTATTGTAAACCGTTGTTTTCCGACAATCAGCATGGTTTTCTCAAAGCTCGCTCCACGACCACAAACCTTGTGGAATTCACTTCACAAACATTAAATATGATTGAAGCAGGGAATGAGGTCGATGTTATCTTGACCGATTTCAGCAAGGCGTTTGACAAGATTTCCCATAAAGTTATTTTGTTTAAGCTCAGGGCTCTTGGATTTCCCCCACAATTTCTCCGTTGGGTGGGCTCTTATCTTAAAGACCGTATTTATCAAGTTCTGTTTAGGACATCAGTATCAGCTAATTTTTCAGCAACATCTGGAGTGCCCCAAGGCAGCCATCTGGGGCCGATTTTTTTCATTCTGTCTATTAACGACGTTGCATGTTTAATTAAAAATTCAACTATATCTATATACGCCGATGACATGAAGATTTACAAACAGATTTCAAACACCACCGATAGGATCCTATTACAATCCGACCTCAATACATTTTCCGTATGGTGTGTAAAGAACAACCTTGAGCTGAATGCGGGTAAATGCCAGACGGTCACCTACTCTCGGAAGCGTGCACAGTCCATTTCTCGTGACTATTATATTAACAACGATGCCGTTACCAGAGTTAGTTCTGTTCGTGATCTGGGGGTCGTTTGTGTCAGCGAATTGAACTTCAGAAATCACGTAGATCGCATTGTCAATCAAGTTAACGCTGCGCTCGGTTTCATTAAGCGTTGGTCGAAAGAATTCGACGATCCTTATGTTACGAAGGCTCTCTATTTAACATTCGTTCGTCCCCTGCTCGAGTATGCTTGCCAGGTGTGGTCGCCTTATCATGTGGTTCACATAAAAAGGATTGAAGCAGTTCAGCGTAGATTTCTTCGCTTTGCTTTACGCGAGCTACCGTGGGTGGACATGTTTCACCTACCTCCATACCTAGATCGCCCTCAAGCTAATTGATTTACAACCACTTCGTAGGCGCAGGGTTGTTGCAGACGTGGTTTTTATTCATCAATTGCTAACCGGCAGTACCGACTCTCCTTTCCTCTTAGGAAAAATCAATCTAAATTTTAATTCACGAGCCTTGAGATTGGTACCTATGTTTCGAATCGACCATCATAGGACTGACTATGGTAAAAATGAATCTGTATCTAGGATGCTTCACGAGGCTAACCAATACTCCCACTTCATTGATTTTAATATGACGAAACGCACTTTAAAACAACTTTTTTATTTAACTTGACTGGTTTGGCCTTTAATATTTTATAACTTTTATAACATTTTGTTTTGTTACATTTTATTTTGTTTTATTTATCAAATTTTATGAAATTTTATCAGTTGACTGCTATATTTTTCAATTTTAATATGCTTGTACTAAGCAGACTCAACCTCTGTTCTCCTTCCGTCCGCGACGGGTATCGTTTTGCTTAGCTGTTCACCTAGTTTGCCTCTTAATAATCAGATTTGATTTTAATACTAATATAGATTTTCCCGCTTGCTACTTTTCTTTAATTTCACAGGTTAAGCAGTTCGATATCCATGTTTATAATCACTGGAATTATACTCAAAAAAATAATAATAATACAGATGGAGACTCCCCGTGCGCGGTTGGGAGGGGTAATAGGTCGTTGGGAATTATTATTATTATAAGCTGTTGGGTGCTCTTCCTCTCCTTCCCGCTGAAATAGGACACTACCGACGTCGGTAGAGCTGACATCGCATTGAACATAAAAATGTTTGTTAAAGTCTGGGTTAACCAAGATTGGTACGGATATTAGCGATTGTTTCAGCTTCTCAAATGCGTCCTGTGCCAATGGGTTCCATTTGGGTTTTGCACCTTTTCACAACAGGTCACTTATTGTAGCTGCCACAGAGGAATAATTAGGGATAAATCGCCTGTACCACCCATTCATCCCCAAGAAACGCCTTATTTGCTGTGTCGTGCAAGGTACGGGGTATTCGGCTACTGCCTGAACTTTGGAGTGATCCACTCTGAGACATCCATCACCGATAGCCGAGGTACTTGGTCTCCTTGAGCATAAACTTGCTTTTTTCTACATTTATAGTGAGATTTGCCTCACGCAACAATCTCGCCACTTCAGATAATAACAAAGTGTGCTCATCAAACGTTGCCGAGACTACGAGAAGATCATCAAGGTAGACAAACACTCGGTCTTGCAATTGGTGAGGGATGACCTTGTGCATAAGCCGACACATCGTTCTGAGTTGCATTGCACAGCCCAAACGGCATGACGACAAACTGGTAGAGTGGACGCCCTGGTACGGCGAAGACTGTCTTATCCATCGACTCTTGATCGAGGGGTATTTGCCAGAAGGCATCCTTTAAGACTATGGAAATGATATATCGAGTTTGATCCAAACGGCTTAGCAACCCCTCGATCAGAGGCAAAGGATAAGCATCCGCCACCGTCACTGAGTTCACCTTACGTGCATCCAGGCTGAGCCAAACCTTTCCATTGGCCTTGTTTACGAGGTTTACTGGGGATGACCAGGAGCTTTGGTTTTCTTCAATTACTCCAAGTGCAATCATTCGGTCCAATTTTCGGTATAGTTCAATTTGCTTTGCGGGCGATACTGCGTAATAACGCTGTTTTATGGCTGGGCCTGGTCAACATCTATTTTATGCTCGATAAGATGGGTACGTCCTAAACCCAATTGCTCACTTGAAGGAAACTGCTCAACTATGTTTGCTAGGATGGCTTGCTCACGTTTGTTGAGTTCGTGTATTTGTGAATTGTTTGCTTATTCTTCATGATTGGTCTCCAATTCATTGATCAGCATTGGAGCAAGACCGAACAACTCCCAAAAATCAATCCCTAAGTATAACGCTTGACTTAGTCCTGGAGCTATATGAACACGCATGGTCTTCGTTTTGCCACCATAAGAAAGTTTTGCTATAATATGTCCAAGGACCAGAGGGTCAGAAACAGAGGTTTCTGACCACTAGCGGTCCATAATGATTTTGATAGACTATTTAATTTTATGTTTTGTGCACTCAAAAACTCTTCGGCGTTATTTCTTAAAACTGTAACATTTGCTCCACTATCGAGCAATTCTCGATATGGCACACCATTAATTAGTACACTAGCATATGGTCTATTATTTTGAAATGAAGCAACCGTTGATTCGTTAACCATTTTCTGTATGTGCTTCCGTAGTTTAAAATATCTAATGGGCCGATTCAATCGTGAAATATGGATTTTTGAATTTTGTTCTGCTTGTGTGCATGCTCTTTTCCGAAGTTTTCCGAACACTGGAATGGTTCGGCAAAGCCATTTGATATAACTCTGGGTCCGTATTTGTGGCCACTTCCATCTACGAGGAGTTGGGTGGTCCCATTGCGTTTCCCGTTTGCTTGCTTCGACAGTTCTTACAATGGGGTTTCAACGTGTCAGAAGCTCCGCATCCAAAACAAACGCGATGTTTTACTGGAACCATACAGTCTGTGAACATATGGCCAATTCTATAGCAGTTCCAACATGAATTTGGTGAATATGGTTTATCGAAAGACACCCTTGATTGCTTAGATGGGCCTGCAAAACTTTTACCATTGGCAACTGCACACACAAAATAAGAGTCTTGCTGCCACTCAGAATTATTGACATCATCCATTTCTCCGTCATCACCAACCACGTCCAGTTCGTTGATTTGCCTGGGCTTCAACTCATGAAAAATTTCTGGAGTCCAACCTATCCTAGACCATGTATCCTCCACCGCAACACACTGAAGTACCATGTCCGTAATACTTATAAATTGGTGACCTGCAAACTTGTCCTACAAACACCCTCGCATATTTCTTGAAATGAGATTTATAAGTTCGTGATCTCCAATCGGTGTCTTTAATGAAAGCATGATAAAAATCCAGAAAAGGCTCCTTCGTACGCTGCTTCCTTCTTTCTAAGGCTTGTCTAACATCAAAATCAGGTCTCCTGGTTTTGAAACGTTCGATCATGGCATTGTTGAGTTCTTCCCACCCTACTGATCCATTACTTTCTTGAAATTCAAAGTACCAATTTAGGGTGTGGTCTTTCAATAGAACACTAAAGTTTGCTGCTAACCGTTGTTTGGTAAGTCCTTCTCCAATGCCATTCTCTGACTCAGTATAAAAATCTATCTATTGGTACTTCATCCTTTCCATCACCATGATACGACATTTTCGTTATATATTTTTAAATCTTGTTTGGGGATATTTGCGTTGTTTGTTATATTGTTTTCAGGTTCCTTCAAACGTTTTTCGTGAGAAAACTGGAATTCGGTTACTGTTTGTCTCGGCTTTTCGATCTCCGTTGGCTTCTTTTGGTGAAATTGCCCCACATCCAAATTTGCGTTGACATTCTCAACTGCGATGAACCTTTTCTCAGATTGATAATGTGCAATTTGGTCAATTTGCGTTGATATTCCCGGTTTTTGCGGGATATTTATGTTTTCGCTTTCTGTATCTGTTTCATCTGACTCAACATCTATGTATTCCTGTCCTTCGGTAATTTCACCGCAAACTTGTTTCAAGGAATTTTTGAGGTCAGCAGAGACAGCTTGTTCAGCGCATCCTAGATCGATGAAACCATCCGTAGAATAAATAGAGCCCGTGCCACCATGGATCTTCCAACAAGAAAATGATCCTAAGAATACGGTACACATTGTGAAAAAATAGATTATGAATAACGTCCCAAACCAGTTACATTCGCTACCCCAATTGTCTGACCTAAACCTCAATGAACAGTTATGGGATCACCTGGAACACCAAATTAGAAAATACAATATACCAACAAAAAACGTTGCAAGGCACAACAGCACACACGTGCCTACGCCAACAGAACTGGCGTCACACTGGATATAGAACAGTCGGCTGTAATTGGAAGTGGCTAGTACGGGGGCTGAGACTAATGCAGATTTCAATAAGTTGAAGTCATTTTCGGCAGCGGGGACCACTTAGTTTTAGACTTCTTGCCCGTGATATCTGTTAGAGGAGCTGCGACGCAATGTTTTTAATTTAATAAACCTGCGGTACCACCCGCACATACCCAAAAAGCGGCGAATCTGTTTTGGGGTTTTGGGCGTCGGAAACTCTTAAACTGCCTTGCATTTGTCGAGGTTTGTTTTGATGCAACCATTTCCAACCACATATCCGAGATAGTTAACTTCCTTCAGCAGAAATTTACTTTTGGTTGTATTAATATTAAGTCTGACTGATTTTAATGGACGTGCCACCTCTTCTAATAGGTTTAAGTATTCTTCTAGCGTGGGCCCGTGGGGGACGTGATCAAGAGGTCGTCGAGGTATACGAAAACGTGGTTATGGAGTTAGTGAGGAATCACCCGGTGCATTAGGCGGCACAGGGTCTGTGGTGCATTGCACAAGCCAAATGGCATGACCGTAAATTGGTACAAGGGCCGGCCAGGAACCGTAAACGCTGTCTTATCTCTGGATTGAGGCGCGAGTGGAATTTGCCAAAAGGCGTCTTTGAGATCAATAGTTGAAATGAATCGTTGTTCAATTATCGGGCATCCAGGAACAGCCTTGCTTTACCGTAGGCCTTACGCATGAGAGCGATGGGTGAGCACCACGAGCTCTGGCTCTCTTCGATCACTCCCAGTGACAACATTCTGTTTAGTTCCGTATATATTAGTTTTTGAATGGCCGTTCCGACATCTATAGAATGCGATAGCAACGTAGTTCGACCCAATCCTAATTTAGCACTACAAGGGACAGTTTCTATAATCCGTTGTAACCTATCGTGGTTATCAGGGTTCAGTTCGTGATAAACTGTAGAAGTGTCATTTTCGGACATCAAACTAGTAGGAGATAGCATTGTTAGCTCCGAAATCTTCGGGGAGATCCCAAAAAGTTTCCAGAAATCCACGCCCAAGTAAAGTGGCTGCTCTAAGAAAGGGACGATGTACAACCGCATTCTGTGGGATTGCCCATTAAATTTGATCAGCGCATTGACGTAACCAAACACTCATTCCAGGTATCCACTTGCAGTGTTTGCAAAGGAGGGAAAATTGTGAAAACTAGGAGAAAAATTTCTCAAAAAACTTTCGGATCCTTTACTCAACACACTTATACTGGCCCCACTATCTAAAAGGCTTTTATACGACACATCATTAACTGTAACTAGAGCGAAAGGTCGTATGTCCCCAGTTTTAGAACAAATAATAGAAGAGACGATTAAGGATCTACTTGTTTTCCTCTTGGACCAATACTCTTTTGATCTCTCTATTCGTCGTGTATGATAAACACGTCGGGGAGCAACGACCATTTCATTAGGTGGGCAGTGTATTGAGGCATGCGTATTTAATGGAAGCGACGAGTCAACGGTAGGAACTAAAAGTGAAGATGAGATTTTTGTACAAGGACTTTCATAAGTGGCTTCGTGGAACCCGGATTCAGTTAGTTCCGGATCGGTGTTGCTAGCCGTGTCTTCTTTGCAGAGTTTTCCGAACATCTCATACATCGCGAGGAAATGGTACATTTAACCCCACATCGATAGCAAAATATTCCGCTTGGGGCGATGGGGCAGTCCATGAATGTATGACCAATTTCATCGCAGTTGAAAAATATTACGTTACTCGTTGAGGCAGACCGGCTGGGTTTCAACGCGGATGTGTCAATCTGAAATGAGACATGTTTTCCGGATGTTGACGGCGGGTGTTATACAACACGGAATCTCACGATCAACGTGAAACAGTCGATCAACATACACGAGGCACTGAATCATCAAACAGTAAGACACATGGCGATAAACGTCATAATCTACATAGCGAACATACATTTTAATCGGATTTCAACATAACAACAAAACTGCTGCATTTGCATCAAACGATGGGAAAAAACCAAGCAAACGACACCAATTTCCATTATTAAGTAAAAAGTATAAAGTAGAGAAAATCGAAATAAAATATGGAATTGTATTTTTAAAATCGCTACGCACAACATCTAATGACGAGTTTTTTCCAACCAAAAAGTAGATCAAATGGAAAAAAAGATCAAATCTATCAAAAAATATAGATTTGATTTAGATCAAATCTCTGTCATTTTTGTGTTGGATAGAACGTAAAAAAATCAAATCTTTTTGATCTAAATCAAATCTTTTTGTTGGAAAGAACGTCACGAAATTTGATCTTTTTTCGATTTGATCTACTTTTTGGTTGGAAAAAACTCGCCATAAGTTTATTAGTGTATATTTTTGTAACATTTTTTTGAAATGATAAATAAAAAGAAAAGACTCAACTCTCGAGTTGAGTCAATAAAAAAATATATAATAATACCAACCAATATTATCACTCGGGTGCTGAAGAACGGATATTGAATGAGACCTTGAATTGTTCGTTTCGGAATTATAAGCGGTACCCGCTCGGTTTAGCCACACACTGCCATTGGCACTAAGATGAATTGAACTGTCTAACTCATTAATTGCCCTCTTCGGGTTCGATATATGATCTGTTGAAAATCGGAGTCGTTTGAAAGTTTCTTCCCATGAAATGCAACTTTTTATTAAATCATTAATGCTCAGGAAATGTCTATCGGTCAAATGATATTGAAGGGCAGGTTTCATGTTCATTATAATAATAATAATAATAATAATAATTATCCCAACGACCTATTACCCCTCCCAACCGCGCGCGGGGAATCTCCATCTGTATTATTATTATTTTTTTGAGTATAATTCTAGTGAATTATAAACAAGGATATCGAGTTGCCTAACCAGTGAAATTGAAAAATTGAATGTTGAAACGAATGAATGTTGGCTAAATATGTAAAGTATAAAAATCAAATATGATTATAAATGAATAGCTAAGTGAATAGTTAAGCAAAACGATACCCATCGCAGACGGAAGGAAAACGGAAGTCGAGTCTGCTTAGTACAAGTAGATTTAAAATAGATAAAATAAAGCAGAATAAAATGAAACAAATAAAAACAAATAAGTTAAATAAAACATCAAACTATAATCAAGAAAAATAAAAATGTTTTTTCAACATGCGTGTCGTCATATTAAAATCGATCAAATGGAAGTGCTGATTAGCTTCGAACAGCATTCTAGAGACGGGCTCATACTTTCCGTAATCAGTTCGATGAGGGTCGATTCTAAACATAGGTACCGTTCTTAAATCTCGTGAATTTATATTTAGATTAATTTTACCAAGCAGAACTGGAGAATCGATACAACCGGTTAGTATTTGATGAATGAAAACCACGTCTGCAGCAACTCGGCGCTTACTAAGTGGTTGTAATTTAATTAGCTTTAGACGATCCTGATATGGAGGCAGGTTGAACATGTCCACCCACGGTAGCCCCCGTAAAGCAAAGCGAAGAAATCTTCGCTGGACTGCTTCAATCCTCTTAATATGAACCTCATGATAAGGCGACCACACCTGGCTAGCATACTCGAGCAGGGGACGAACGAATGTTGAATAAAGAGCCTTCGTAACATAAGGATCATCGAATTATTTCGACCAACGCTTGATGAAACCGAGGGCAGAGTTGGCTTGATTGATAATACGATCGATGTGTTGTCTGAAATTCAATATTTGTATCAATTCTTCATCAATATATGGTGTGTGTGGCATTGAAGCTCTCGTCGGATTTCTTCTTCCTTGCATCCATGGCTCTTCGAATCTCAAGATTTGTTGTACGATCTTTGAATCTCTCTGAGAAACCTCGCTTTAGATCTGGCCAAGACGCGGCAGGATTGTGTCTCTTATATGTCCAGTACCATTGGAGGGCTACTCCCTTTAAAACCGTACTCATCTCTAACATTAATGTTTCAGAGGGAGGGCGCATAGCTGAACCAAACCCCGTGGTAAGATATGCCACTACGAGATAGTTGGCGTCGATCATTCACGTTATGGACATACGGCGGAGGATTCCCCGTCGAGGGAGGAACCATATTTTGATTTTCGGAATCACTTCCGCTACTTTGTTGGTCTTGCCCAGTACCTATGGTGAGGGGTGGTTGTTGAACATACCCTTGGGGGAATATGCCTTTGGTTGAGGCTCTGGAGGCGGCCTGAATATCTAGTTTCACCTGAACGTCGTTCTGTCTTTTAGTTATGAAGGTTATTTGTGTCGAAAGCTGATTTAACTGAGCCAGTACGCTAAGCAAAAGAGGGTCGGGACCGGATGGTTAAATTCCAACAACGAGATCTTTTGAGCTGTCGCCCTATGTCGTCTTAATCTTGCTTGTTCCGTGAGCGGCCAAATATTCTATCAAAGTATTGACATTCTTGTCAGGGTCCTGCAGATTATCAGATTCGACATTATAAGTAGGTATAGTAGATTTATCAACCTCAACCTGACTTGCAGATTTGATTGATTCATTTAGATCGTCTTGATCTTCGATGAAACTAAGGGAGGAGAGTAACGATTCACAGGATTGCAATGCTTTACCAGCATGTTCCCGATTAGTTTGTGACTGGGTAGCTCTTTTTAATTGACGTGTAACAACCGGGCAATAATTTCCTTAGCCTTACTGGTCCTAGCCTCCTCCAAAAGGTCTTTTAGAGTCGGTAAGTCTAACTGCAAACGAAGTAGTTTGGTTCGACAGTCCTCGATTTTGGTATCTGGCCTTTTACTCGCTTTGCCATGCATCTTGTGGGGAACCGCCACCGTGCCTTCTTTTTCTTCATTTACTGTTTTTATTAATTCATACTGAGCATTAGGTGAACTAGATGAGATTCCTCATGCGTAAAGGATTAAAATATACACTAAGGAAAAAACAAAATGAAAAAATTTATTGATTTTTCCTTTGTGTATATTTTTCTTTTGTCGTTTTCCGTTTAAATTTCATTTTTTTTTTTTGTGCAGTTAGATATGATGAAATGCTTTAATTATTAAACCCTCCTGTAAGATGATGAAGGCAATGTAAGTGAACCCGTAGTGTAACTGATTCTTGGCATTCCTTCCCTCAATGCGGTATATTCACGATTCCTTCAAGTACTTGAAAACCCCACGACACACCCTGAGCTAGGCCGGCTAAAAGAACACCGCTCAGGAACCACTGAAGGGATAATCCCACGTTGGGCGCCACTGTGACGAAACGATAGTTTCGTTAAACAGATTTTCCTTTCAGAGGTTTCTGAGCGTAGTTCTTTTAGCCAGCCTAGTTCAGGGTGTGTCGTGGGGTTTTCAAGAACTTGAAGGAATCGTGAATATACCGCGCTCAGGGAAGGAATGCCAAGAATCAGTTACACTACGGGTTCACTTACATTGCCTTCATCATCTTACAGGAGGTTAATTTGGCCGAAAATTTATTGATCGCATCGCTTTGAGAAAACGCTCTAACAAATACTGGTTGTCCGGGTTGGAAACTGCGACACCGACTTCGTTGGTTATAGTGTCGGGCGTTACGTTCATAGGCAACTTTCATGTAATGAACTATATTGTCTTTAACATAATTTAATCTATCGGGTTTCGTCATGATTTGGACTTCATTAGAAACCCCAAACAGTAATGAGGGGAATATTTGGTTGTTTCGTATATCACATTCCGGAGAGCTGCTGCCACCTCATACAGGTGTTTATCCCATTCGGTGTGGTCGTGATCATTTAGGTAAGAACGAATAGAGGCTAATAGGGTGCGATTCACGCGCTCCGACGCATTAAACCGGCGTGCGAACGTGTAAGATTTTGTATTTGTCAAGTAGTTCTTTAAATAATTTCGAAAAAAACTGTTTGCCATTATCGGTGGCTATATGCTCCGAAACGGAAAAAATCAGAAAAATTTGATTTTTTAAAAACACACATAACTGAGATGCAGATGCCTCCTCGCAATGGTTTAACCAGAATAAATTTCGAGAAATGATCAAGCACAACCACATTGTAACAATTTCCCTGTTTAGATCGAGGATAAGGCCCTAAAAAATCGACATACAGTCGTTGGAATGGCCTGGACGATTCTACTTGCGCACGCATTGTTGGTCGAGTGGGAAAGTTTACTGGCTTATTCATTTTACACTTAACACAGTTGGAAATGAACTTTTTTACATCAACCGACATACGAGGCCAATAAAATTGACGTTGAAGGTTTTCGAGGGTTTTAGTAATATCCAAGTGCCCTGACGTTTGAAGAATATGCGCCTGCGCCATTAGATTTTCCGTCAATGAGAGCGGGATAACCAGCTTCCAGTCGGTTAAATCTTAATCACAGTACCACGATCCGTAAAAAACAGATATTAGCAGCTTATCATCTTTTAACATCAAGTTGTGAGGATTATCCGCTAACTGTTTAATATTATTTAAAATTATTATTTATTATTATGTTAATTTGCCTAAGATACTCATCATCCAAGAAAGCGGGAGAATTGAGATCTAAATGTAACATCGGAATATCCGCTGATGCGGTTACGCTCGAAATGGATGGTGAGGCGTCGACGGTTAAATTACCCCTTCCTGGTGATAAAATTTCATCACACAAGGCTCGGGACAGCGCAATTTGGAAATCCATGCTTTGTAGCTTCAGGCTCCACCTCGCGAGTCGGCCCGACAAATCTTTCTGCGTCATTACCCAACGTAAGCTGGCATGGTCCGTATAGATAATAAAGGGATACCCTTCTATATAAGGTCTAAATTTGTGGACAAATTACCCTCCTGTAAGATGATGAAGGCAATGTAAGTGAACCGGCAATGTAGGTCGGAAAAAATGAACCGCCAATGAGCAGGGAACCGCGCACTTCTGGCCCCAAAACAAATGGCATGGATTAAAAAAAAAAAAATCTGTTATGAAAATAGAACTATTTTGAAAATCTACCAGATCAAATATTTCGAAAAAATGTCATCAATATTTTAAATTAGCCGCCTGTTCTTTGTAACGATCTCATGAAAAACTACAGATTTTCAGAAAATATTATTCAATTGATAAAATAGATTAACGCTACTGGCATTATTGTTAATATCGCGAAGAGAAGCACATCGTAGTACAAAATTGGTGGTCCCGCAGGTTTAAGACTCGAGCGAATAATACACAAATCTCGAGAAAGCGCATTTATCTCTGGAACAATAAATCTTTTCGGCATACTCCTAGCTTAACCCTTTGTTTATTCACGCAGATGCATAAAATAATTCATTTTGATTATAAATTTAATGCGTTGTGCGCGCTCAATGTCATCCTATTTAAAACGATTTCTTAAGATATATATATTTTTCTTTTAATGTTCCAGGTATAAATAATTCACCCAGCAAGCCAGCAGCTAATACCAAGAATGGGACACACCAACAAAATTGTGTAAACGAGAAAGTATATAAAGATTATTTTCTGTTTAAAATTAAAAACGAATCGTAAAGCATAATAAGTTTTATGCGTGATCCGATGAATAAGAAGAAAATACAACACGATTAGGTAAGAAATTATAAGAATAAAATAAAATCTTATTTTTATATCTTTGAGATGAGAAAAACAATTGATTTTAAATTTGTTTTCTTCTACATTGTTGTTTGGGACATGGAATCGTAATCCTATCAAGTCTGTAGAATATAAGAAGATTTCGTTTTTTTTTTTGTTTACTTTGCTGCGCGATGAATTAAATCACGGCAGTGTCGGTTCACAATCGTATTGCAAAGACATATAAAATGATTGATCGAAATAATTCTTCACAATATGGGGTGTTAGATGAGAATGAATAGCTAGAAAATTTATAAATGTATCTCAAAATATGATGATATTTGGCTTCTGATGATCAAGTTCATATAATGGGAAACCTCTAAAAATAGAATTGGTACATTCAGAGAAAGATAGCATCTGCTTCACATCTGATGGCTGTACCAAATTCTTGGGTATGGAGCAGGAGTTGTCCTGAGCAGTCTAATTTTATAATTTGCTACTGTACACCCAAAAAATAAAGTGGTTAATCTGAATAAACCGTTAGTTAAATTGAAGAACTGGCGTTTGGTATAGCGCCAACGAAGATGTTTAATCAATTTGATTATTTTTTGTTCATATCAAAAATTGGAGAGTATTTTGTTTTTAATCTGACGAAATTTCTTCGAACTGAATAAATTGATTGAAGAAATAAGAAATGCAATTATTGATGAATTGACAAAATTTATTCAATTCAATTAAGATCTAACTATCGAAATGGCGTATGATAACTTAGCCAGAAGTCTTTTTAGCCCGAAAGGCTTTTGAATTTTGTGTCTTAGCTAAAAAAAAACTTTTCGAAAGAAATTACAACAAAAAAATAAACAACATTACATAAAATACATAAGAATATTGTATATTAAATTGTAAATTTATTTTATACAATTTTCTTAAATACAGGGTGTCTCAAAACAATTTACTAACACTTCGAAAGACGATACAAACTTTATTTATGAACTTAGACAGAACTTGCAAGTTGAAGACTTAAATGTAGAACAAGAATAAAGAGAAGAAGACAAATATTATTGAAGAATCATGTTCGCAAATATTCAAATTGATGACCATTAATGTTCAGATAACGCTGATTGCTGTTGCTATCTTTTAAGATGTGGGTCTCTCGAGCAAATTGTCGAAGAGATTTCTGTGGGGATCGAAGGAGCATTTCCTGTACCTACTCTTTTTTCCAGGGCTCATGGATGTAAGTGGTCGTCCAGAACGTTTTTTGTTGACGTTGTGAACGGTTGTAAACCATCTGCATCAAATTTATCTTTGATGTGAGCAATGGTCCGGTGCGTTGGTGGCAGTTTCTCGAATTCCATTCTAAACCGTCTTTGAATAACATTTTAGGAGAAACTTCCTCTCTTTCAAGCTAAATTGCTTTCTTGCCATGTTATTTCATTAACTACACCTGCAAAAACACAAAAGGCACCATGTTAGTGACAGTCAAAAGTTAGTACATTTTTAAGACACCCTGTATTATATATTATACTAGCTGACCCGGCGAACCTCGTTTCGCCCCAAATTTTTTCGCTCCGAGCAAATAATTTTGTGCTTCACGAAAATTGATTTTGATGAAAGATAAAAGCAAACAACTCAATTCACAATATAAGATTGAGTTGAGTGGCATTCCATTCTATTTTCATCGAATTCAACACTTAAGGCAAGTTTATGTTGCATTCGTTCTTTCGTTCCGACGTTTTTTCGACCAACAATCTCTTGTGGAAAAATCAAAAAGAAAAAAATCATCATTTTTGAGCAATATGATTGGTCGTAAAAATTGTCAGAACGAACGAACGCAACCATAAAGGCGGCATAATGTATTGAAAAGTGAATGAAATGTCGATTTAAACTCCGGCATCTATAGAAATTTTGAGTTGTTTTTTCGATTTTTTCTCTCAGTGTGGAAATGAATTGAAGTCAGTTGAAATTCAAAATAATTCAATGTATTTTATTCGAGTGAAATTAAATGGAATCAATACAATGCATTGTGGTAACAAATATTTTTCCATTCATTGACCATGAGAAAAATACCGAAATTCCAGATTTATTCCGCACACTCCAAACGATTGATCTTACGATTTGTTAATCATATAGCGAACGCCCAACGAATGGGGAACTGAACGCTATTGAAGTCGAACGAAATGTTAGTTGGAATCAGAAGAATTCTCGGAATTAGAACATCTTCTCCTTTGAATTTGCCATTGATGATCGTAGCTGGAATCACGTTGTTCATCAGTTTATTCTCAGCCAATCACGTTCCGTTACACAATCTCGGATGGTTCAGATTACGTAGCATGGTTATCACAGATCCTACCTTAAGCATCAAGTTATACAGTGGTATTCCAGGCATTCAAGCGCATTACAAATTCGGTCGAAGGTTTTCTCGTCTTGATTGGTCACACAGTCAAAGGATTTGTAACAATGCATTTCCCCAGCGATTTGGTTTTGAATCAAGTAATTCAGACTGTTCCTTGTTCTTCGCTGCCAAAATCGCTCATTTGCTGAGCCAATCATGTTGCACAAACAATTTCAGTGTATGTGCGGAAACAGATTTGTGATAAGCTCTTCCTTCGACGTCGTGAAAATCCAAAAATTTGATGGAAGCGAAATCAATCCTGTCAAAACATCAACAGGAATTTGGCCATTACTAAGCATCAACAGTTGTTTGGAAAAATCAGCAGTTGATGAGTTCTGTAACGCGACTCTCATGATCGTGGTCAACTGCAACTTCTTCACATAGCGCCATTAACTGGACGATTTCATGCGTTGAGTTCATCTGCAGTTGTTGATCTCGGAATGACAGGTAACGTTTGACGAAAATCGCTGGCTAGCACAATCATCGCTCCACCAAAACGTCTTGAGTCACTTTGTAAATCCTTCATCGTTCGATTGAACGCTTCCAATGATCGTTTATGTATCATCGTGCATTCGTCCCAGATGATGATTTTGATTTCTCGGAATACCGTGGCCATCGCCGATTTCTTGACAGTTGAGCACACTGACTTGTCATTCGTGTGAATATTCATCGGCAACTTGAACGCAGAATATACCGAATGTGCCATCTCGAGCGTGAACTGCCTTCGTTAGTGCTTCGTACACGTTCTTTTGCTATGCATTCAAAAGCGAACATTCGTTTGTATTATTTGGCTCATTGAATTTCGATCGTACACTTGCTCTCGTTGCAATTCACGATTAAATGCATTGTACATCAAACGCATTTTGGCGCTGACGTGTCCAATTTCGACAAATCATGTGCTGCTGCACATAATCACGTACATGTCTTTGATCATGAACAAAGCTTCGTTGCGTATCTCCTCGTTCATTTAAAGCTCAAAATTCGATGTTGCAGTGCGAACTCGACACAAAATGTCATCAGCCATTACGTCCTTGTATTTGTTCCACAATTCCAATGCGTTCGATGGATGACACGTCGCTATGATGATCGTGAACAATGTACGAGTTTGATTTGCCTGCGCAAAAACAGTGGCATCAGCGAATGTTGGGTCCCAATGTGAGTCGTTTTCCAGCAAATTCAGAGGTTCTCAAGCTTCTCGATAAGTGGCGCACAATACACATTCTATAGTACGAAGCGATTCGAACGAAGTAGGACCACGAACATGGAACAAAAGCAAACGAAAGATAGAAGCCTTCATCTTGTCGTGGATGAACGGTATACACACAGCCAAGCGCATCAGTCGAATACACATCGACGTATCCTGTAACAGGTTCAGCTTTCTTTCGTCATTGAAACTTCTTCGTTGACTGGTTCCAAGTATAATAGCGTATGGTATTTCCCAGTAAAACAATGCTCGTGCGAACGGATCGCTTTGGCAAATTTCGAAGAAATTCGTGAGTGTTGTAGCTGATGGTCGCTATGCTCGTTGTGCTGCATTACCTTCCGTGAAAAAGACACTTTGTCCATTCTCAAAGTGCACCTACAAATGTTGAACTGTGGGATGACGTTCATGAAATGCAAATGAGAAAATACTCCAAAACGCCTCATTGCAACTGACATAACGGCCCAATTGGAATCTTAACACTTCGTCATTTACATCCGGAGCAGCAATTCCGAACACCGCCAGATTGCTGCCTTTGTTCACGTATTTCTAGACAAATTAAATGGAATAACAGTACTCAACATTGCTGTGTGTTGCAAATATGTTCGATAGAAGCTTGCAACACGGTATCGATCACGATATTTTTTCCAATCACTGTAACGATATGGACATTCCTATCGCTACACGATTTTTTTTTGTGTCATGCTACATTGTGTGTATCATGCATGATGTAACAATGAGGATGCTCTAATCGAAACAAATAACAAATGAATGATGCTACGTTGATTTAATATTTTGGGATTCAGTGTACGTATGCAATTATCGGCGTTTGTTTTGTGGCTGTAGTTTACAATTCTCTAATTACCTAATTATTATGATATTAGCTGTATTTTGTTGAGAATTTACAACAACAATTGCATTTGATAATTCCCAGTAGAATAAACTAATTCCAAAATTTTTTTGGAATTATTTAATTCTAATTCCAAAAGTTACTTATCGTATTTGCCACCAGAAAACATTTTTTTGTTTTTTATGGTTTTTAAGTTGGTGTTGTAAATTTAATGACATTTATGACAAGCGACATTTGTATTCGTATTGTGGTCGATATTTTCTTAAAATTTATATATTATATTTTGTGTTATAATTAAGAATAGGAAAATACAAAATACTACCAACAGAAAAAACATTTTTTGCTGTTTTGTTGAGAATTAAATAATTCCAAATAATTCGAAATAATTAATTCTCAACAAAATACAGCTATTTTCAGTTTATAGCTATGTACTCTCAATAATAATTATATTTTGTTATGTAAATCTTATCCGAGACCAGGGATGATTCAAACATTTTGTTTTACTGTCTTAATGGTAAATCGTACAACCGATCCTGGATACATGTAATAATATGCAATTTTGTTTTCTTCCTAATGTAATTGTATGAAATCTATATTCTCACGATGTCTAATACCATCAAATATGAATCAAAAAGTTAAGCAAATTGGGAATAGCGATTCATTCGTTTTAAAAAGTTTCACTCGAAAATATCATTTTACAATTTCAAGAATAGTGAGCCTTAGTAAAAAGTGAACTGTACCTTTTAAGAAAGAAAAAAAATAATTAAAGTGCTGTGATTGTGCCGATATAATTAATTAATAGAATACGCAACTAAAAGTTGGCGTATGTTCTACCCTTGGGGTCGAAAGAACAACAGTGTGTTTGTTGTACAAGCCGTAGATTCTCCATTTTGCATGAGGTACGTTAACAAAATTAATACTAGTGTTTCATATATATTTAGTGATTAATCCATACATATAACAACATACCCCCTACCTAATTGTCTTGCTTGAAAACTAATTATCTTTGTCTTTCGTGTTTTACTTATCTACTTCGCTTAGAAATCTAACTCCGCAAAATTGCGGCGCATGAGAAGCGGAAAACCGCGATTTGGTTGGCCTTATAGGATTTTTGGTTTTTTTTGCAACCGTTATATTGTGGATTGTGCATACCAGTCATTCAAGGCAAAACGTGCGCGAGATTTTGGATCATTCCTAGTGTAGTGGACAGTGGAACTCTTCGAATTCGGAACAAATAAATAAATAAATAAATAATTATATACCTTAGTTCGATAAATTTAAGTCATTTTTGGATCACTAAAACAAAACTTTATGTTTCGTTGTTACGGAGTTTATATTATACGGTAACAAGTAAAGTAAAGTTTTGGTGGTTTGCAGCTATTTTTCTTTGCATGTCTTTTATTATTAAGATTGTTATTTTATTAATTTGATACATTTTTTTTGTTCTCTTTATTTTTCTTAAATTTAATATGGTAAATTTCGTTAAATTATTATTGTTTAATTTATAATTATCCATATATGTATTATAATACGTATTTAGTTTAATTCAAACCGTTGTGGTATCAATGTACCAATCGCGTATCATTCGGGTTTTAGGAAAACATAATTCATTAAATCTTATTCACAGGTATATCAATAACTTGCTGAAAGCGCTTTCTCAGGACATTGGTTACTATTGGTAAGTTTTTTTTTGGCATTCCGTAATTATATCACATGTCCTAAATATAGGTAAAAAAATTAAAATTAAACTAAAAATTAAACTAAATATAACGGATAAAAATTGTTACTTCTATACGACTTGGAAGTTTTTACTAAAACATTACTAACAATAAAAAATGTGAATGTATTAGTATGTATAAATATTTGTGAAGTAAACATTTAGGCGGCTCACGTATTTTCTACTTAAATTCTAATTTAATTTCGAAATTCAAATAGAAAATCAAAATTCAGCTTTTTCAAAAGTCACAAATAAATTTAAAAAGTTCAGAATAAATCAAAACCACTCTGGGCTAATTGCTCATTCATGCCTCTATGTTTTTCAGTTAGGCCTGTGTCATTTACAATTTCTAAAGTCATTTCACTCCAATTTTTCAGATTACGTGGTATCGATATATGCAAAGATTTAATGCTTGCACCTTATATGGAAAATTCGGAAGTTCTCGTTAATACTAAACCACTCTGGGCTAATTGCTCATCCATGCCACTATGTTTTCCAGTTAGACGTGTGTCATTTACAATTTGTCAAGGTACAATTTAGACGTGTGTCATTTACAATTTGTCAAGGTACAATTTCCATATAAGGTCCAGAGTGGTTTAGTATTAACGAGAACTTCCGAATTTTCCATATAAGGTGCAAGCATTAAATCTTTGCATATATCGATACCACGTAATCTGAAAAACTGGGGTGAAATGACTTTATAAATTGTAAATGACACAGGCCTAACTGAAAAACATAGTGGCATGGATGAGCAATTAGCCCAGAGTGGTTTAGTATTAACGAGAACTTCCGAATTTTCCATATAAGGTGCAAGCATTAAATCTTTGCATATATCGATACCACGTAATCTGAAAAATTGGAGTGAAATTACTTTAGAAATTGTAAATGACACAGGCCTAACTGAAAAACATAGTGGCATGGATGAGCAATTAGCCCAGAGTGGTTTAGTATTAACGAGAACTTCCGAATTTTCCATATAAGGTGCAAGCATTAAATCTTTGCATATATCGATACCACGTAATCTGAAAAATTGGAGTGAAATGACTTTAGAAATTGTAAATGACACACGTCTAACTGGAAAACATAGTGGCATGGATGAGCAATTAGCTCAGAGTGGTTTATTATTAACGAGAACTTCCGAATTTTCCATATAAGGTGCAAGCATTAAATCTTTGCATATATCGATACCACGTAATCTGAAAAATTGGAGTGAAATGACTTTAGAAATTGTAAATGACACAGGCCTAACTGAAAAACATAGTGGCATGGATGAGCAATTAGTCCAGAGTGGTTTAGTATTAACGAGAACTTCCGAATTTTCCATATAAGGTGCAAGCATTAAATCTTTGCATATATCGATACCACGTAATCTGAAAAATTGTGGTGAAATGACTTTAGAAATTGTAAATGACACAGGCCTAACTGAAAAACATAGTGGCATGGATGAGCAATTAGCCCAGAGTGGTTTAGTATTAACGAGAACTTCCGAATTTTCCATATAAGGTGCAAGCATTAAATCTTTGCACATATCGATACCACGTAATCTGAAAAATTGGAGTGAAATTACTTTAGAAATTGTAAATGACACAGGCCTAACTGGAAAACATAGTGGCATGGATGAGCAATTAGCTCAGAGTGGTTTAGTATTAACGAGAACTTCCGAATTTTCCATATAAGGTGCAAGCATTAAATCTTTGCATATATCGATACCACGTAATCTGAAAAATTGGAGTGAAATTACTTTAGAAATTGTAAATGACACAGGCCTAACTGAAAAACATAGTGGCATGGATGAGCAATTAGTCCAGAGTGGTTTAGTATTAACGAGAACTTCCGAATTTTCCATATAAGGTGCAAGCATTAAATCTTTGCATATATAGATACCACGTAATCTGAAAAATTGGAGTGAAATGACTTTAGAAATTGTAAATGACACAGGCCTAACTGAAAAACATAGTGGCATGGATGAGCAATTAGCCCAGAGTGGTTTAGTATTAACGAGAACTTCCGAATTTTCCATATAAGGTGCAAGCATTAAATCTTTGCATATATCGATACCACGTAATCTGAAAAATTGGGGTGAAATGACTTTAGAAATTGTAAATGACACACGTCTAACTAGAAAACATAGTGGCATGTATGAGCAATTAGCCCAGAGTGGTTTATTATTAACGAGAACTTCCGAATTTTCCATATAAGGTGCAAGCATTAAATCTTTGCATATATCGATACCACGTTATCTGAAAAATTGGAGTGAAATGACTTTAAAAATTGTAAATGACACACGTCTAACTGGAAAACATAGTGGCATGGATGAGCAATTAGCCCAGAGTGGTTTAGTATTAACGAGAACTTCCGAATTTTCCATATAAGGTGCAAGCATTAAATCTTTGCATATATCGATACCACGTAATCTGAAAAATTGGAGTGAAATTACTTTAGAAATTGTAAATGACACAGGCCTAACTGAAAAACATAGTGGCATGAATGAGCAATTAGCCCAGAATGGTTTGGTATTAAACGGATCATATTCGAATTTTCGCGTGCTTTCTCAATAGAAATTTGGACACAGATTTATTGAGAAGAATGTTATTTTGACTTGTATACTAATTTTGAAAAATAATTTATTTAATTTAAGTTTACAAATGTTGTAGAAAACGTTTATTATTTTTAATCTGGTTTTGTTTCAAATAGCTTTTAAACATTAGAAATTAAATTTATAAAAGGTTTTGTAAAATTATCAGATAAATCGCCTAAATGTATATACGATTTATACATTTTACTAATACATTGACAATGAATATTATAATAAGTAATGGTTTAGTAAAAACTTCACATATCTATATAGGCCTTAGAGGAAAATACTGAAGAGCAGCAACTATTCTTTCCCCATATAAAAATTAATATAATATTTACTATCTCTTTTGAGTCACGTGGGAACAAGATGGTTATATAAAAAAGCATGTGGCTTACTCATATCTCAAATTGAAAAACCCCAAATCAGATGTTTGTTTGTATGCGCAGTGACAACGTATGTTGACGACTTAATTTTGTGGTTATAAAATTATTAATTAAAATTCACTAAAATAATAAAAAAAATTATAAAATAATTAGTGGTTTATGTAATAGTGCGTGCTAGTGCATCATTTGATAATTAAAATTATAAACAATTTTAAATAAAATGAAGTGTCTAGTGAAATATTGCTAAATGCGCATAGAAAAATTCGAAAAAGAATATTTTACCATCTATAAGTGTTTGTATAAAGTAAAATGTAAATTGTGCTAAGAAACAAGTGATTTGTGATAAATTTATCCTTACTTTATGTTATAAATCAGAAAAAATTAAGAAAACAATTTTGGTTGTTGGCGTGGGGTTTTTAGATTGGTTTCTTGTTTTTGTAATCCCATTGATTTAGATGCTTTCTCTTTTACCCTCCGAATTTGACTCGTTTGACAGCTACTCTCATGAATTCTATATAAATAATTTAAATTCTTTGATATAGGCATGTGAAGTTTTTACTAAAACAGTACTAAATATAAATGACGTCATTTAGTATAATTTAGGATAAACTTCATTACCATACTTCTATATAAATTTTCTTTAATATTATTATTTTTTTTTTTGTGTGTTTTATTGGTTATGCCAAGTAAGACGTAGAGGTTATGTCTTTTTTTTATAATTAATTAATAAATAAATTTTAATGATATCTTTTATACGAAAAGGAAAATAAATTTTTCATTTCTTCTGCTATACATATATTTTGGTTATTATATGCTAGAATTTCTTTTGGTAATATATATATATATATATATATATATATATATATATATATATATATATATATATATATATATATATCGCTCTTTTGTTCTTTTCTTTACTATATACTAATTAACATGATTAATTAATCCCTTATCATTTTGGAATAGAGTGCAATTTAACTGGATTCTAGCATCCATGTTGGATTTGTAAATGTGTTGTATTATTTGGACCATTTCCTTTACCATCCTAAATTGACGGTTATTCCAGATCCTTCACAGCCTGCAGAAAACCCACGCAACGACCCTGAGTGATAGCCGTGCTAAGAGACCGTCTTGCAGAACCTGTATTGGATAATCATTTTTTCTACGTAGCCACCTCGTGCTGCTAAAACGTATTCGGATTGTCATCCATCGAACCGTTACACAAAGGGGGCAAGGTTACATCACCTCATTGTGACTGTTGCTCCATCATCTTCGGGTGAACGATGCCGATATATTGGTTAACCGACGTTTCTACTAATTGTGTATGTCACCAACGGACGCGGATATTGGTTTGTGCATTTGTTCATTTCCCATCGGCCATACACGATGAATCTGGATTATGATCTCCGCACGGATCGTGAATCATGTTTGTTGCGACTACCGCAAACAAATCCGGGTCTGCTTCTTGATCTGGTATTTCGGCGCTGATGAGTGTACCGAGTTGATCTGGTCTAATTTTCTCAATTAACAATAGCAGAATGTGTGCATGTGGTAATCCGCGCTTCTGCCACTCTACTGAGTACATCCAACAACGTGGCTCTTCGAAAACCACCTGTTTAACGATGAAGACTATTAGCGTCCTGAGTTTTGTTTAAACACACATACGTCACAGCATTCTGCGCATATTCATGCATATGCCGTGGATTGCCAACATATGTTGCTGGGAGAATGGTCACTTGACCGACGTTGGTTGCATCCCCGTCCAAAGCGATGGCATTGCGCAGATGATTGTACTGTTCGGAACATAGTTTTAATTGATCGAAGCAGATGTAATTATAACGTTTCGTTTCGATCTTAACATACATATCAATGTAATCTCTCATATCAACCATCTCCTGGCAATTGCGAATACAGCAAAAAAAGATTGAGCCAAATCGGTTCAGCCGTTCTCAACTATGCGCAAGAAAAAAAAATCATTTTTCTTCGGGTTTTCTGGAAGTTTCTGAGTTTTTCACTCAGATTTTACAATTTTCCTCTTTTAAGACCATATGGATTGGAAACGTGCGAAATCCCGTACAAAAACATCATTTTTTCGTTTTTCCAAATTTTCCGATTTTTTTCTTCGGGTTTTTCTGGAAGTTTCCGAGTTTTTCACTCAGATTTTCCAATTTTTTTTCTTCTAAAAGACCATCTGGATCGGATTCATGCGAAATCCCGTACAAAAACATAATTCTTTGATTTTCCGACTTTTCCGGTGGATTTTCCAATTTTCTTTCGTAAGAACCATCTTCTGGAAATTGTTAACACAGCAAAAAAAGATTGAGCCAAATTGGTAAAGCCATTCTCAACTATGCGCAAGAAAAAAAATTCAATTTTCTTCGTGTTTTTTCGGAAGTTTCCGAATTTTTCCCTCATATTTCCCAATTTTTCTCTTCTAAATGACCATCTGGATAGGATACGTGTGAAATCCCGCACTAAACCATCATTTTTCGATGTTCCGAATTTTCCTGTGAATTTCAGGCTCTTCAGCCAAACTAACTATGGCACAAGTAGGACAATGGGTTGTGCACTATATGTTTTTGCAGCCGAACAATAATGCCATCCAGAAACATAAAAAACCAGTCGAAACAAAATGTTTACATAAATAATTTTGGCGCTTACACAATGGTCGCAGTGTGTGATTTGGATGATAGTGCGACATGTGAGGTTTTCGGAACTATCAAAACGTTCAATTGGTAATGACATTTTTTGGCGAAAGGAATGAGTCTTGCAAGTACAACATTAGCCATCACTTTGTAAGCAGAGTTAAATAGAGCAATACAACGATAGTTTCCACATTGAAGACGGTCGCCTTTTTTGTGCAACGGACATATGAGCGCGGTCTTCCAATTCTCCGGCAGCTCTTCTTGGTCCCAAATAGAGACGATGAGATCGTATAGACATGTTGCAAGACCAGCGCCTCTGAGCTTAATCAAGTCTGCGGGGATTCCATCAAGACCGGGTGCCTTTCCATTTTTCAATCTACTAATAGCTGCCCCGGTGGCAAAGTGGTTAGCATGCTTGCTCCAGTGACCGGAGGTCCCGGGTTCGATTCCCAGTGGTGACAAGGAAAAAATTTCACGGCTGGTCAATGAGTTAATCACTATCCGAAATGAAAATATGATTATGAAACCTCATTTCATCCTTGATGGGATATAGTGCCAGAGAGAGAGAGAGAGAGAGAGAGAATAGCTGCATCTACTTCCTCCACTGTGGGATATTCGACAAAGGCATCTTCACCTAAGGAAACCATTGCTCTAATGGGGTAACTTCGAAATTCCGATTTAGCAGATTTTGAAAGTAGGTTTGCCTTACTGAGAGAACATCTGCCACGTTTGTTCTCAGCTCTCCATTCCCGTCTTTGATAACTGTACTTCTTCTACTACCTCGGAGGTGTTCTTCCGGTGGTATTTTGCGCCGCGGTCGTTATGGCTGACTGTATAGCGTGCCACTGCTCCTGGATGTTAGGAGAAGCTTCTTCGTTGTTATGGGGCCGGTCTAAATAATTAGTGACAGCTGATTGGTAACTCTGCAGTGACGCTTGGCGTTTTAGAGCATCGATATTCCATCGAACGGTCTTTTGTGCTTGTCTGTTAAAACTAGATGACAGTTTGCACTTATACTTAAATATTCCAAGCATGTGAACGCTGTCGATGTCTGCACCTCTGTAGGATCTAACGTCAGATATGCTGGTTGAGTGTCTATTAGACACCATGACGTGATCGATTTGGTTTTCCGTTCTTCCATCATTCGATCTCCACGTTACTTTGTGGATTCTCTTATGTGGGAAAAACGTACTTGATACAACTAAGTTGTACGTTATTGCCAGGTCGGTGAAGCGTTGGCCGTTTTTTTAGTAGTTAGGTGCAGGCTGTTGGGACCGATGTGCGATGTATTTTCTGCATACCTACCGATTTTTACATTAAAGTCGCCCACGATGATTTTAATGTCGTGGTGCGGTATATTATCGATGACTTCCTCCAGCTCGACAAAGAATAAATCTTTGATTTCATCCGATTTATCTTCGGTGGGTGCATGCACATTAACGATTGTGATGTTAAATTTTTTAGTGCGAAGTCTGACTGTGCACATCCGCATGTTGATAGGCGGAAATCGATGGTATGATGTTTCACGCGCCAATGGATCACGAAGCCAACTCCAAATTCTCCTCCATTCTGATGGCCGCTGTAGTGAAAAGTGTAACCATTGGTAGTGTCATGGATCCCATTCCCAGACCAACTAAGCTCTTGTAAGGCAAGTATGTCTAATGTGTAATTCTTTGCTTGGTTCGAAAGGTTCTGGAGATCTCCAGGTCTTAAGAGTAATCCGAGGACTTTGATTAGGCTCATAACTTAACTGTTTTTATGAGAGAAGGTTGTTGGTCTAACGCTCAACCCACTTATTATGTGTGACTCACGTACTGGTGAGAATCTTAAGGCATCCAGTCCTACCTTGAAACACATTTATATGGCGATCCACTTGATACAAGACAGATGCCTGCTTCAGCCGCTCCTAACCTGGAGAACAGACGCTTGTTTGGTATTGGTTATGAGGCGCCAATGGCCCGCCTTGACATGTAGTGTCCATGACTATGAACAGGATTTCCCCTGCTCGTCTCCACTACACCGCCTGATTCAGTGAGCGTTACCCAGGGAGCACCGGCGATGAGGTATGAATCTAGGACTTTGAATCTTGGTTGTTTACAGTAACAAATTGTAAAATCCATGTGCTTGCTCAACACTTATGTTAATTCACTCAAAATTGTAAGGCAATGCGCTTGTTCAGCACTTATGATAATTCACACAAAATTGTGTTTACAATTGTCGTGGTTTTGGTGTTATAGAAAAAAGATCTATTATTTCCTATTCATAATATGTTAACGGCTACGATGTTTTATCCTATCATTGGTGCATGTTTACGATGTTTAAATAGAATCAGACATTGCAAAAACAGCCTTTTCTGCAAACCATGGGAAATGCGAGTTTACTCGTCTCCCATTCGGCCTAAAGAACGCCCCTTCCATATTTCAACGCGCCCTTCGCGGATACATCGGCAAGCGTTGTTATGTATACATAGATGATATAGTCATATTTGGCAAAAATGAAGACGAACACTTTAGAAACATGGAGATAATTTTCAGAGTTCTAGAGAATGCCAATATGAAGATCTAACTAGACAAATGCGAGTCCCTACGCGATGAGGTGGAATTTTTAGGATTTATCATCTCCAAGGATGGGATAAAACTAAATCAAAAAACAGTAAAAGCTATAATAGATTTTCCAGTACCCCAAAACGTGAAACAACTGAGATCCTTCCTGGGTATGGCATGATTTTACCGTCGGTTTATCCTGGATTATGCTAAACTCGCGAAGCCCCTTACTTCGGAGGATATTAGACAACCACTTAGAGATATATTATTCTTCTTTACTGTACCAGAGGTAGTGGTTATCGATAATGAGAGGCCTCTTAACTCAAACTCTATCACGTCAATGATGGAGGATGGATTAAACATTAGCATCTTTAGAACACCCCCGTACATGAGCGAGGTGAATGGTCAGATGGAAAGATTGCATTCCACTCATTCCGAAATCATGAGGTGCCTAAAGACAAACTATTCAACTAGGCACTAGTTGGGGGCTACTCTCATTAATTATTATTTTAGGAATAGTAGTCATATTCATAAAGAGAAGGACGAATGGTAAAATAAGAATCTTCACTACAAACTCGAAGAAGCAGTTGTCCCAGATTCTCAAGACAAAATCGAGAACACGGTTCCTGTAAAAATAGATCCAGGTCAGCGAAGAAAATTCTACGAAACACCATTTAAAAAAAATCGAATAAGGACATTCGAACATAAAGGGGAACGAGTTAACACGTTGCATAATTAGGTTGCTATAGAAAACAGCTTAGCATCATATTACTCACGTGGCATTAGCAATTGTACGGGCTACACGCGCATCCGGCATAATTGCCGATTGAGCGCATTCTTGGTTTTAGTTTTTAAGTTTGCATTCAATAATTAGTTTAGTTGTAATCCAGAGTTTATAAAATTAAGGTAATCAGCAAAGTAAAAATGTAGTTTTATAATTGTTATTATGTTCTGTTGTTATATTATATTATTGCATATACATGTTGAGCTGGCCTTAACAATTGGTCATCGGATTCACTCTAATTCTCGAATAGTTCTCGTTCTAACTTTTACGCATGCAACAAACAAAAAAATTATCCCCATTTTAATACGATGATGTAGACCCATTTATTATTGACCCCGCACTTGATCAATTTTTGCAAAACGAAAATAAATGGACTGTCTCGAGGATTGGGCAGTTCACAGAGATTTCCGGCGGACATGGTAAATATATGCATAGTTAGCTTAAGACATCTTTAAGAAATAAAAAATATCCACATTTTAATACGATGATCTATCGGTGTATCTGGCATAAATGTTACCCTATGTCAGGTGAGTTAAGTTACATTTTTTAGGAATATCCCACGACATGGTACAAATACTCAGTGATAGCATATTTTAACCTCGGTTCAATTAAATAAAGCGGATGAGATCGCTACACAATAAAAAAATATATCAGATTTACAATGGGTCGTTTTTGTATACATAGTAAAGAAGGAAATATTAAGAAATAAAATAACAGCTGTGGGTGGGTTAAAATACGAGCTCCGCTTGTATTACCTCTCTTCTACTTCTCATGCTTTTTATTTTTAATCCACATTTTTTGTTTGATTTAATAAGAAACGAACGAAATTTTCTTCTTTGTATAAACACAGGTAAATCTTTCGGATCAATTTTTTCCCTTACACAATAAAAGAATGGGTTAGGTAACACACATGTTTTTAAATTGATATGTCATTTACACAACATAAATTTCATTTCGTCGAACAAAAGCGCAAATATTTTTCAATTATTCCGTGATTTATATTTTGGTTTTAATGTTTAACACGTTGACTGCCAACTACGAGACAAGTGCTGTCGTATACATACAAATACGATCAGGAGAACTCCAGTTAATATGAGCACTGTTAGATTCCGGTTCACAAATCTCATTCGTGACCGAATCGTGTGCCCAACGCCTAGGCCTGAAGCGAAGCCCAACTTCCATATCCATATCCGGTCTAGCATCATCACCAGCTGAAAAAACCCGAGGGAAATTCGATATGACCGTACATTCACATGTTAACAAACACTATAAAGTAACCATTCAAGGCGCATATCATTGGTAGTATAATCAGCATGTTACCAACCCAACCAGTCAAATTACCAAATAAAATTGTGGGTCTCGAACTAGCAGATCCTCAATTTTTCATGCCAAACAAAATATACGTCCTGCTAGGAACAGATATATTTTTCGAAATATTACAACCAGCGAAACGAACCATACATGGATATCGATATTACACGCATCAAAATTTGGCTGGTTAGTGGCAGGAAACTGCATCAATGAATTGTCATCTGTGAACGTTCATGTCATCACGGAGCCACTTATCCAAATTAATCATGACGAGATCAGTCAACTATATTAACAAAGTTCTGGGAGATTTAAGAAGTGAGTCCACCTAACGCTGCAGCTGAACTCCAGAAACCGAAAGATGCTGATGGTCGCTTTATCGTGCGGCTGCCATTCAAAGAACCGCGAGTTGAATTGGGCAATTCTTCGATAGCAGCACATCATAGATTAAATGCAATGGAGAGAAGGTTTTCAACCGATCCAGTATTTTACCACGAATACAAATCATTCATGACAGAATATAGCGCATTGGGACATATGACTCAAGTACGCTGGAGTGCGGTTCCAAGTTTAACTAAGGACAAATATTATTTGCCACATCACGCTGTGGTCAAACAAGGAAACAGTACCACAAAGTTAAGAGTGGTTTTTGATGGGTCCAGCAAAACCAGTACACAAGTGTCATTAAATTAAACAGATCTCACAACAATCATTCTGCGTTTTCGTAAGCATGTTATTGCAATAGTGGCAGACTTAGAAAAAATTTACAGACAAATTCGCGCATCACCTGAAGATGCCAATTATCAACTGATATTGTAGCGTGAAAATCGAGATGATCCGGTACAAACGTACAGATTAGATACGGTGACATATGGAACTTCATGCTCACCATATTTAGCCGTTAAGACACTTAAGACCACAACGGATAAGTATCGTGAATCCTATCCGAAGGCCATACATTCAATTAACAACGATTTCTACGTAGATGATCTACTAACAGGCTGTGACCAAGTTGAAGAGGCTATAACGCTCAAAGAACAAATTAATGAGATTTTAAACGCAAGTGGGTTTAACTTACGAAAATGGAAATCCAACTCAAAAACATTATTGAACTCCTTTTCACAACAAGAAATTAAAAATACTCCAAAATTAATAGAGGATGATGCATCAATAAAAACCTTACCATACGATGATGGTGTTTCGCTGCTATTGAAACGTAATTTGCTTATTTCCTTATTTTTCACAATAAAAACAGCTTTTAATTTACGAATGTGTTCGCCATATATTTCGACTTAAATTGTCTTCATCAGTGGCATAATCTAATCTTAAAAATTATGTACATTGGGTTAAAAAATATGAATAAAAATTAAAATCATAGTTATTGTAAAATAACTATGAACTTTCACAAATTATTTGGGTGAACAATAACTATGATTTTAATTTTTATTCATATTTTTTAACCCAATGTACATAATTTTTAAGATTAGATTATGCCACTGATGAAGACAATTTAAGTCGAAATATATGGCGAACACATTCGTAAATTAAAAGCTGTTTTTATTGTGAAAAATAAGGAAATAAGCAAAAACCTTAGCAGTAATATGGAATGCGGAAACAGATGCGTTCGAATTCAAAGTACGATCAAAATCCTTTCAACCGCTGCCAAGGTCTATGATCCGTTAGGTCAAATCCTTTAAGGACCACCTAAAGAGAGTGTCCAATACAAGTCTCACATTTGAAGAATTGACTACGTTAATCATTCCAATTGAGGATTTACTCAACTCAGGGCCGCTGTGCAGAATGACCGACGATCTATCCAATTTGGAAGTATTGACACCAGCCCATTTCCTGATTGGTGAACCATTGACAACAATACCGGAACCAAGCCTGCACGAACTACCGTCAAATAAACTATCGAGGTTCCAGAATATTCAACTACGAGATAAAGGATTCTGGCGTCGATGGCATCGCGACTACTTAACGTCACTCCAACAGCGCAACAAATGGAAGTCAATAACCAAACAATTCACCATTGTGGTGAACGTGACGTCGTCCTCATCCGAGACAATAATTTGCATCCCAGTTAGTGGATGATTTGCCGTATAACAGCAGTACATCCAGATTAATAAAATTATTACTTAAGGAATAAAATTCAGATTCAGTCAAGTATGCCGGTTTTAGTCGGCCAATTGAGATTGATGTAGGCTTACCTTTTGCTTCTACAATAAAATGTTTACGAAGTTTTTTTAATACCTTATATGGCCCTTCATATGGAGCAGTTAAACCAACTTTAACTTTACCTACGCGGATGAATACATAGTCGCAGTTCGTTAAGTCTTTCGGAATAAAGATGTTGTCTTGCGTATGGCTTCGTGTCTTTTTAGGGACAACATTGCGCATCAACTCTCTAAGTTTATCGGATAAAGAAGATGGATCAGTTGCTATCGTAGACTCAGGATGCATTAAAAGGTCTCCAGCGATTTTAGGTGCTTGTCCATAAACAAGGTACGGTGGAGTATAACCTAGATCGTCTTTGACCGATGTTCGAATGCCAAGGAGTATAAAAGGTAGTTCGAAACTCCAATTCGTTGTATTTTCGCGAGCATACAAAGAGGCTTTCAACTGACGGTGAAAACGTTCCACCAGTCCGTTAGCCTTAGGATTGTAACTTGATGTACGTATTCTATATGATCCTAATATTTTCTTAAATTCTTGAAATAGATTACCTTCAAACTGACTACCTTGTTCCGTCGTTATCTCTAAAGAAACTCCAAAACGTGATACGTACTGTTCTATAAATGCATGAATTACCGTTGATACCTTCATATCGACCAGTCGTATGGCTTCTGGCCAACGAGTGAAATGATTGACCATGGTTAAAATGAACGAATATCCGTTTGACGGAGGTAATGGTCCAACCAAATCCAAATGAAGTTCTCAAATCGAGTTTTCAAATCGACCGGACGGTAAAAGTTGAATCTACCAGTTTCTGATCGAGTGTGTCGATGTACTTTAGCTTTCTGGCATGCAGTACAGGTTTTTGCCCAGTTGCCTGTGTCTGAATTCATCTTTGACCAAAAGTATTTACTTGATATCAATTTTCGAGTATAGAGCGAACTCCAGGATGTGATAAAACATGTGATTTAGGAACTTAAGGCCGATGTACTCCCGTTGAAATTTCTGACCAAATATTTCGACCTGAAATATTATCTCGGATATGCGCCATTTTCCATTTGTGATCCCCCTTGGGATTATTACAAAGATTTTGAAGTTCTTCGTCCGTCTCTTGGCAGGAAATTAGATGGTCAATATGCGGAATAGACAGACGGCTTTTATAAATAATATCAATATTAGGTCTACTAAGAGTGTCAGCAACTATGTTACTATCACCTTTAATATAGCGTATATCTGTAGTAAACTGTGATATGTAATCTAGTTGTCTCGCTTGTCTGGGACTACGTTCCGCTTTCGACGTCAGTGATGTACATAGAGGGTTATGAACCGTGAATACTGTGAGTATTCTACCTTCAACCAAATATCGGAAATGCTTGATAGCATAATAAATTGCTAATAGCTTTCTATCGAAAGCCAAATATTTGCGTTCAGCCGGCGAGAGTTTTTTTGATAAAAATCCGATAGGTTCACGGATTCCACTCCCGTGTTGCTCGATTACATGCCCTAGTGCCACATTAGAAGCATCTGTAGTAACGATTAAGCAAGAATCCTCGTATGGATGCGCTAAAAGGGCACAATTTGCAAAGGCTGATTACTGAAATCAGTATTCCATGTAAAAATTACCTTTTTGTTTACATGTTTAAGAGTTATGGTCGTTTATCGGAGCAAGTAATTCTGCCAAATGCGGTATGAATCTGTGGTAAAAATTTACCATTCCGATAAATTTTTTAATTTGCTTTACTGAAGTTGGTTGTGCGAATTCTTCAATTGCCGTGATTGGGGGTGATGGTAATGTTCCATCTTTCGATATTTCGTGGCCTAGAAATTCAATCTTACTAACACCAAATTCACACTTCAAGAGTTTTATATTAATCCACAATCAGACAATCGACCGAATAAAATTGTTAGATGTCGTTTATGTTCTTTATGAAATCTAGCCGCTTGGTAACTTCGTTTAAAAACCGCTGAAATGTCTGCGCTACATTTCGTAACCCGTACGGCATTCTAACAAACTCGAAGAGCCCAAACGGAACTGTTATCGCTGTTTTATTGATATCTTCTGTGGCTACCGGAATTTGGTGGTAAGCTCTAACCAAATCAATCTTCGAAAATACTGTACAACCACGAAGATTTAAAGAGAAGTTATGAATATGATGCAGAGGGTAACGATCAGGTACCGTTACTGCATTCAGTCTTCTATAATCTCCGCATGGTCGCCAACCGTTATGCTATCTCGATTCGGCACTAAATGTAAAGGTGACGAGACTGAAGAGTCAGACGGTCTACATAAGCCTAACATAGCCATGTGTTCGAATTCAGAACGTGCGATTTTATAACATTTAGCGTCTAGTCTTCTAGGGTTACAATAAGGGAGATGACCTTGCGTTACAATTTTGTGTACGATTTTGTGTTTGACAGTCGTATCTTGGTTCTTGAGTCAACGTAGGAAATTTTCGAAGAAGTTCCTCGTAATACCGTTAATGATGCTAATGATGCAATGGATGCTTGAAATCTCGACGAAGACCAAAAGTTTTAATTTGGGGTGCCATTCGCTGCGAATAGTAATGGTTCTTTATCTGGGTGTACATCGGTAAAATATTTTGGTGGTGTGACTGATGTATCAGCTCCAGTATCTACTAAGAAATTTAATTTAATTTTTAAACATCTTACAAATCAGCGACGACTTGTTACAGTCCCATCACTCGTCGAATCTACGATGGGACGATCGAGTTTTCCGATTTTCGTGATGTGTCGGAATTCGTATTCCAATTGCAATTCTGTTTAATACATTTCAATGCTTTATCACCAAATTTATGGTGATACCAACAAAGATGTTTACCAGAATTTCGGCTTCTCGAACGATTATTATTCTCGTTCCGATTTCGTGAACTAGACCTGTGGTTAAATCTATAATTTTCTGATTTGAAAAATTATCGTTTGCTATCAAATGTTCATTTGACTGTGATGTAGCATTTATTGTAGCACCCGAAGGTGAAGTGATTTGCCAAATTTTATATGCTAATTCACATAACTCTGTGATTGGGCCAGTCCCTCTAACCATTACTACAGCTTTAATGGCATCCGGTAATCGTTTCAACCATAACGTTTTCAGTAATAATTGAGCATTAACTGCACCGGATGAACCTGCCGTTAGTTCTAGACTGCGATAAAATTCGGAAGGAGACTTGTCTCCATTTAATGTAGTTTCTCTACCCGTTGAGCTTCCGACAGTGTTTTTCTTTTAATTAAACTTTCGCGAAGAACATCATATTTATTCACAGCTGGCGGATTAGTAATTATGTCCGAAGTTGATGTTATCACATCCATCGGCAAACATGCGATCGTATTTAGGTATTTCTTAGTGTCGCTTGAAATTTTTCTCACTTCAAAAACCATCTCCATTTGAGTAAACCATAAATCGGGCATATACGGTGGATATGGAACCGTAACCTTAGATCCCGCAATTTCTGGTTTGTCAAACGGTTCGTCTTTGACGGTATCATCCGTATCATTAGGCATTTTGAAAAATAAATATAATCAAAACTTGGTTCAATAATGCTGACGAAATTTATGAAGAAAATTTAATTTAGTTATATTAACACTACCAATGTACGCGAAAATTATAAAAATATAAATAAGTATATATATATATAGATATGTAAAACAACTCACCTGTTAACCAATGTAAAATACTATAAATCCCGTTCTATACTTGTACTTTATATTTAATGTTATCCAGCATCAGCAGCTTACGTTTACTATATACACTCCCCGTCAAAAGTTTTTGACCACCCGAAAAAAAGGTAGTGTAAGAGTTTTTAAATGAAATTCAACGTTTATTTCAATTTCTTTTTAAGAAAATCAGTTTTTCATATATGTATTGAATTTAAACATAATTTTTTTTCTTAAATTTATGTATTGGCTTCATTGAAATGTCCTCCGCGCGCTTTTAAAACCGCTGCACATAATCTTGGCTTTCTAAACAGCAATTTTTCGAGGGTGGTTGACTGAATTCCATTCCATGCAATTTATTCCAAAGGTCTTCTTTTGAAGTAGGGCATGTTTTTCGTACTGCTCTATCCAGTTCGTTCCACAAAAGCTCGATAGGGTTAAGGTCGGGACTTTGAGGTGGCCACACTATTATATTCAATTTTCGTCTTTGGAATTCGGTATTCAAATGATCTGTTTATATCTTTGATTTGTGTTTAAGATCATTATCCTGTTGACAATGAATCCTTTTCCCATAATTCGAAGTCTAGAGGGGATAGCGTGCTCTCGTAGTATAGATAGATAACCTTCCTTGTTTAAAATTCCGTTTATTCGATTAAGGTCTCCCACTTTGTTGTTACCAAAACAACCCCATATGATGACAGAACCTCCTCCATGTTTTACGCGAACATAGAAGTTACTATTTGTTACAAAAATTTGGAATAATGATTTATCAGTCCATAGTACCTTTTTCCAATCTTTAAGTACCCAATCCTTATGCTGTTTTGCCCACTCAAGTCTCTTTTTCTTATTTTTCTTTCTTAACAACGGTTTTTTGACAACTTTTTTACCTTGAAGTCCAGCGTTGAGAAGACGACATGTGACAGTCGATATAGAAACCGGCAAGTCTCGATTTTGATTTGTAATGGCTACGATTTCTGAAGGTGCTAATCTTCTACTCCGCTTTGATGCTATTACGATATCAGTATCTTCTCTGTTTGTAGTGCATCTAGGGCGACCAGACTTTTCTTTATCCTTAATTTCCCCTGTGGTTTTAAATTTAGTAATGGTATATTGCACTGCATCGTACGGAATCTTGAGTTTACTCGCAATCTGGTGTAAGAAATTACAATCGTTGTATAAAGTTACAATTGATTGAAGGTCCAAAACAGAATGATTTCGTTTTTTTGCTATTTTATTCTAGTTTTGTTAAAAAAAATAGAATAAATATAAATAATATTTAGGAAAAGTAAAGTTATTTTTTTAGTACTTACTTTTTGTAATAATACAATGTACTTCGAATATTTTATTAAATATCAAAATAAATATTAGTAGATAGAATAGTGTAGAAAGAATAGTTATGTATATTCTCTATTCGATCGTTCAATAACGAGTAATATAATTTATCTATTCACTACTACAACAAATATTCGCTTTGTTATTCAAATAGAATAGAAAAGTAAAACAAGAGAGTAGTAGATCCCGTTCGCTCACACAAAAAAAAAATCATCAATCCTTTTAGTTTTTTTTATCATTCTCTCACTATTCGTTTTTTTTAAATTTCATTTTACTATTCATGAACGAAGAAAAATTAGCGTAAAACACAATTCATTTAAAAATGAACAGTAAAAGAATAATAAGCAACTGAAGAGTAGTGTAGAACGCTGAGAAACACCAATAACTCACTTGAACTATATTTGCTTGAACACATTAAATAAAAATTTGTTATTTTTTACTTTCGGTGATTCCCCGAAGTATGGAAAGTAAATCCATAAAGAAAAGGTTGTGTTACTACATTAATCATTGCACTTAATACAAATTCGCATAAAACAGTTTTAATATTGATTTGTATATTAGTGAAATTGCAGATTTGAGTGGTGGTCAAAAACTTTTGACGGGGAGTGTATATGTACTTGTAAATTGCCTGGCAATAATAATGCTAAAACAAAATTAGATAGAATGCAACAATTAGTTGGTTGAATATATAAATTTTGGTAATAACTATTTGGAAATAAAAGACTTGACCTTGTTCACGCGTTGACAAAAATAATATTTTATTTGCGTGTATCCCGTAATTTGCGACTATCAATGATTCCGCAATTCAAATCAATGACCCAAATTGGACTGATAATCCATATTGTACGTTTAATCCGTAATATTATTTGGGTTCTACCTTCGATAATATCGTGGTCCACAATGTGCTAGTTGTTCCGTTGTTCAATCTGTATTTCTACCCGTAATATGACTTTCTGGAACCACACTTGATTTTCCACTCTTCGCCTGGATACCGTTATTGATACTTTACTGCACTGGTGCATTGGTTGTTATAATGTTCGGCAATAATCTTATCAATCGACGTACAATGGTTAACTGACGCTCGGCGTTTAATTGTTAACTTGTGATCGAATTATTCCTCGATAATAATAATGTTGTTGAATAATTCGTGGGTGTTATGATTAGTGATAAACTTCGATTATAACCTTATCCCTTTGATAAACACAAGTTTCCACGCAATAGTATACTTGCGCATCCATTAACTACAGAGCCACCATTTTAGTACTTTATTGGTTTGACGTACTGGAGACATTACCGTATGCAATTGCATCTCGATGCAATTGCGTAAAAATATAATACTGCATTGTACAAATAAACCACTACGCAACGAGTTGGAACTATCCAATAAAGTTGTATTACACGATACATTTATAATTTATATACACGGAACAATATTAATAATTTATGCAGCTACAGACTCTCTAAATAATGGAGCTCTTGCAATTTAATTTTTTTCGAAACTGGTTGAATCTCTTCTCTAATCAACGCGACGACGAATTCTTCTCTGAACTTTATCAGTTTTATTTTAGAAGAAGTTACTTTTTGAAAAATTTTGTGAGCAATGTGTATATATAATATCTCTATAATATGTAATAAAACCTTTTTGGGCCATCTAATAGTCTTTCTTAGAGATGAGTAGTACGAAAGCATTTGATCTGATCGGTCAATGCCAGACATTCCATTATTATAATCTCGAATTATATTCGGTTTCATAGATATTTTTCCATTGCGATTGGGCACCTCTACCATTTCAACAGCATGCATATTTGAAATGCTAAGGACATCTCGTTTGTCTTTCCATTTGCATTGTTGTGTTCGATATGTTGGCTCAGTTAGGCGTCCATTTACACTAAGATCTCGGAGTATTTTAGACAATTGAAACACTGTTTAACATAACTTTTCACCTTAACTTTTATTCAACTTTTTATTTAAAAAAGAATGATGTTCATTTTATTTTGTTAAGTCTATTTTTATACAATATTTAACTTTATTAATTCCATAAGATACAATATTTTGGGTTTTACTATTAATTACAATTGTGTGTCTAACTCGACTAAGTATCTTCTTTTTTTAAATGAGGATTTTCTCCGTTTATATATGCTAAGAGACAGCGCCAAAAATTCAAAGGTTGAGTAAACCGGGCAACAATCCGGGGAAGTGCTGAATTCATCATACATGTTCGGAGCTGTTTTTGGTATCATTCGGGATACATAACACCTTCCCCCTAAAGAAAGATGTTAAATGATCACTACATCTTTAGTTTTAGACGGTTGTTATGCATGACCTTTGATTTCCTTCTCATTTCTATCTTAGAATTTACCGGATTTATAATTTCTGTTATCTTGTATGGTCCTAACCAATTTTCTGATAATTTCGTTTTTTTGGTTTCGTTTTTTAGCCATACTAGAGATCACCAACGCGAAAATTACAATTAGTTGAATTACGGCCATAATAGGTGTTGGAATTCAATTTTGATTGTAGAGCATTTCTTCGAGCCTCTGCATAAGTGATTTGCATTTTATGTTTAAAATCTATAAGGTAGTTATCATAATTGTATACGATATTTGGTTCGTTATGAAATGATAGAGGTAAGTTTGGTAATATTCCAAACACTAACTCATAAGGCATGAACTTTGCAGAAAACGTAGAATATCTAATCCATGAGTCCCAATCCATTCCATTTTTTTCTATGAAATGCCTCAGATATTCGATGAGCGTCCGATGTGAACGTTCTAAAGCTCCGTTAGTTTCGGGATGGAGAGCGGTGGAACTATTTTTTTTAATTTTTAAGAGCTTGCAAAGGTTTTGGAAAACAGCTTTCATAAAATTGGTACTCTGATCAGTCAATATCGATTGAGGACAACCATAAATGCATATGCAACTTTTAAGGAATGCATCGGCAATAGTTTCGGCTTCCTGATTTGCTAATGGAACCGCAATAACATATTTAGTAAGGTCGTCCATGAGCGTTAAGATGTATTTATTTTACTGGTAGCTTGATAGTAAAGGACCAACAATATTACGTTCTCTGAATGCCTTGGTGACCACCAAGGGGAGTATCATGGAATTATTTTATAAGTTTCAATTCACCGACCAAATGGCACAGTGGTTAAAGCTTTGGCGTTTGGATCGGGAGGTACCGGGTTCCAATCTCGATAGAGGCAGGATGCAAAGTGAAATTTCATCAACAGATTTCGATCTGTGGTGAAATGTAACACATCTATGACCCCCTTTCGGTGTGCAAAACCCATGGGCCGACCCATCTTCCATGCCGGTATAGGCTGGCATGGAGCTTGCAATGTGCAGATGGTCTTAAATCGGTCCTATAGCCGCACGTCCTCGAGTTGGCCGGAAGGCGTAAAGTAAGGACGTAAAAAGCGTAACCGCGGAAGAGCAGGGTGAGCCTTGAGCCCCAAAACAGATCGCATAGTTACCAATAAAAAAAAAAAATAAAAAAAAAAAAAAAAGTTTCAATTGTTCCTGAGCATCAACGATTTCTAATACGCTTGTTTTTTTCTCATTAAGATAATTTTTAATTACTCGAGGGATGACTTGTCCTTTTAAATTTTCTGACGTTTGAAGATGTGTGGATGGATTATGTTGTGCCGTATTATTTGGCAAATTATTACTGTTATCCGCATCAGAATATTGAGAAAGTGCAGACCCGACGGCTATGTCGCTTGCATCTGTCGTGATTATAAAAGTTTTTTCGTAATTTGGGAATTGGCTTAATGATTATGTATTAAGTGGCTTAATGATAAGTGGCTTAATGATTATCGATTTAAGAATTTTAAGCGCTTCATCGCAAAACGAAGACCAAACAAATGGTTCGTTTTTTTTTAAAAGGGTAGTTAAAGTAGCGCAATTTTGGAAAAATCTTTAACAAAGCGTCTGTAGTAACCTACAAATCCAAGAAATGCTGGGTAGTTTATAACGGCATTTACCTTTGTTACGACTGTGTTGTCTTAACAAGACATTTTTTGTAAATTTGTGTGTTTCTATTCTCCACGGTTTCTTGCGTCCGGGTTTTTTGCTGTCTAAACGTGGTTCGTGGTGGATGGATTCTTGTGTGTTTTCTTCTGTTATGTTGGCAACGGAGCGAGAATGGGAGAGAGAGAGAGAACAATGCGCATCGAGTGTGTGCAAAGTAAAACGTTTTGGAAGAAATGTTTTTCTTATATGTCTATCTCTTTTATATCAACGAAAATTTGATATAAAGGAGAGACAGAGAAGAGAGATTAATTTCTTCTAGAACGTTTTATAAGTTGTGCGGCGCAAGCATTTTTTTTCTTGTTGTCAGTCAAGTTTTGATTGAGAGATAGATAAATCGGGTTTTTATAATAAGCTCGAACTTTTTGTTTCTTTGTAAAAATAGAATAAATTAAAATTTTTTTGGTTTTGTACCAAGTATTGAGTATTAAATTAATATATTTTTTTTTTTTTGAAATTGTAAAAGAAACTAATAAATTGTTATAAAAAAACACAAGTTTGTTTGGTTAGTGCTTATTTTACGAGTGAATTGGAAAAATATAAGGTGGTGGTTAGTTGTCGAAATTTTCGGATCAATCGTGTTTCATCGACCTAACCACGCACGGTGCAGTGTGCCATTGTTAAATTTTCGAGACTAAGGAGGAAAAATATCCTTGGAGACCCTGCAATTCTCTACGGAGTGGAATAAAACTTGCAACATACGGGTGGCCAGGTGAGGCCATCCCACATATTATAACGTGGTATTTTTACTAGTGGCCTGGTAAGGTCAGACAAGTTAATTTGTTTATCTTCGGTTAAAAAGGCGAGGAACGACCAACGGTACATAAAATTATTAACGGGTCCACCCACTACAACGTGGCCACCGCAAATTTTCGGTATCAGTGAACAGCATCGCATCAATTGATCGGCGGCCAGTTGAGGTCAGCTGCTTTCGGTTTAAGGTGGGACAGCCACTTCACAGTCAACGGATTCGGCGATCAGAGATTACGGGCGGGGTGACGCCTAATTATTTAACGTAACGGGTGGCCTGCCACGAGGCTATTCGCAGTGCATCGACGGACGTGTCGCACTGTGGGACGAAATTCACGGGTAGCCAACCGGCTATTGTTTTGTTGTTTTGGGATCGGGGAAAGGCCCCGCATCGAGACGGGTGGCCAACCGGCACCCCGTTTTTATTTATATTGGTAACGGGGAAAGGCCCCGCAACGCGCAATTTATTTTTGGCGGCCAGTTGAGGCCAAGTTATTTAACGGCATCAAAGCCGCAACGGTCCGGGGCGGCGACCCTGAGACATGACGGCCGCGCAAGGCCGCAACCCAAGGTTTTCATCGGGGAGAGGCCCCGCAACACCAACGGCACCAAGGCCGCAAAAGCTGTAAATTAATTAAGGTACTATTTTTTTTATTTTTATTTATTTTAATTTCTTTTTATTTCATTTCTATTATATTATATTAAATTTAAAATTTTGTGATCGAGCGCCGCACAGCGGGTGCACGCTCGGGACATATTGCTTTCTCTCTCTCTCTCGTTTTCTTCTGGTGCGGGTGGAGGGGAAGTTGTTTCGCTTCGTTTTTTTTTTTTTATAAAATTAATTACTAAATTTTCCGGTCGGTATAATGGGAGCGGCGACTCCCTCTGTGTCGGTGTAGTGTTTGCGGTCCCTTGGTGCCCGCATCCAATTTCGTAACCGGGGCTTTGCCCTGTTTGAATTCGAATGGATGCGCGCACCAAGGCACCTCTCTCCCATTTATAATTTTGAGTTGTTCGTTCCTCAGGTTCCGGCCGACGAATTTCGGCGGAACTCCAGTTTTTATTATTATTTGCGTTTCATTTTTTTTAAATTATCTGTATGATCACGGTGTAAGCCAGGAGCCCTGTATGCCTCAAACCCCACGACCTTAGCACTTCTCCCTGAGAACGTAGCCGGCAAAATATCACCGTGGAGGCCTCTGCAGGTGCTTAGTGAAAATCTGCAGGTTGGCAGTAGCCAGCCAGTAACACCTTACCTGGATCAGACTTAACACCATCGGGTCCAACTATATGTCTCAGATATGTCAACTCTTGGCGTAGGAATTTTCACTTTGATCGGTTCAATTTTAAATTGAACTTGCATAGGCACTCAAGAACTTTTTGATTATGTTGATATAAGTTTTGCCCATATACGACGATATCATCAAGATAAACTAGGCATTTAAGACCATTAAGACCGGCGAGGACGGTATTTATAAGATTTTGGAACGTGGCAGGAGCACCTTTTAATCCAAAAGGCATGCGGTTGAAATGGAAATGACCATTCGTAGTGTTGAAAGCTGTTTTTGGCTTTGCCTCATGATCAAGTAATACTTGGTGGTATCCGTTAGTCATATCCAAGCTGCTAAAGTAAAATGGCCTTCCCAGTTGGTCGTCCAATATGTTCACAATGTTGGGTAAAGGAAACACACGGTCCAGTGATATATCATTTAAGCGTCGAAAATCGACTACAACTAGCCATTTCCGAGCGCTATCATTACTTTTTTTAGGACGGCTAAGAGCGGAAAAATCCAAGGTCTAGAGCGTGGTTCAATTATCCCTTGTCTTATCATTTCGTCTAATTGTTGGTTTATTTCAGGTTTGATCGCATCCGACATGCGATAAGATTTTTGATAAATGAGAACAGATTCCGGAATTGTTGGTATACTATGCTTCATACCTTTGGTCACAGTTAATACATCGCCATCTAAATGAAAGACATCGTTATATTTTCCAATGATTTCTCTAATCGATTCCAGTTCTTCCTGATTAAGATGCGCCAAGCTAACTGATGACTCGAATGTTTTTAATCGATCTGCACAAGTATTTGACCAAGCTTTTTAAAGAAAAAATTTCGTAATGAACCAATTTATCAAAAACTAAATCTTTGGTTGATATTAACACAGATTCCTCGTTAGTATTTATCAAGTTAAGTGAAATTGAATTATCACGAGATTCAACTATTGTATTTCAACAAATACTCGAGGGACTATTTCTTTTGATAGACACAGGTATTCAGTATTGTTGTCAATGTTGTTACACGAGATAGTTGCAATTTGTTCACTTCTTGGAGGAATAAATATTTTGGATGAAGAGGTTATCAAATCCAATGTAATTGGTGGTATTTCTAGCGTAAGATTCTTAAAATCAATTTTACATTGATATCGAGTAAAGAAGTCCTTTCCGAGAATTCCACTACAGGGAATTGTAAAATCGTCCGTTACTATTTGAAATTTATGTGGAAGGCGAAACTTATCCGTAAAAATTATGTTGTAGGGAAGTAATCCCAAAGATTCGTCGATACCACTTGTAACGCCTTTAATTTGACATTTTAGAGTAGGGTAAAAGATAGAAGAATCAACCACACATGCTTGTTTAATGAAACTTACATCGGCGCCAGTATCAATTAGAAAATTGAGGAGATCCGAATTACCAATGTCAAGGCACAAACGAACATAAATATTGTCTTCTACTTGGTTTGATAAACAAATATTGAAAATTTGAAGGGTTGGACACTCTCTTATTGTTTTGTTGGGGCTCAAAAGAGAGTACCCTTGTGTCTTCCAAGTCCTGCTATGTTTTCCTGTATCTCAGGTTTATTTGTTGAATTAGTATTGGGGGTAGTGGTAGCAGTGTCTTTTTCTTCATTTGGATTGTCTATCTGGTTGCGCAAATCCGAGTTCTTCTTTTTGAAACATTCATTAATATGATGCCCGGTCTTCTTACAATAAGCGCATGACATCATCCTGATTGAAGATCGACTGAAAGAGGTAGAAGGCTCTATACGAGAAGAACGATGATTGTTTGAGTTTGCATTTCTGGAGAAACAAATGGAGGATACATGTCCATTTTTTTGACAAATTTGGCACTTTGTCCCTTGTGAGTTCAATTGATTTGAATTGGGTTGGATCGAAATTTTGATTTTAATTGAGTTTCCTCTACCAAAGCCTTTGCAATTGCATTTCTCGAAGCCCACATTGAAATGACCGTAAGGCAGTTTTTGAATTTAACTGCTGTACTTCGTCGGTTAGTTTGCCTT